>MU204386.1:2469183-2499898 GCA_017309775.1 Paedocypris sp. Pulau Singkep
AAAAAAAAAAAAAAAAAAAAAAAAAAGACAAGAAAGCCATTGTTTCAATCCGTAACGTGCGTTCAGCTTCCTGTGATTTATTAGCGCGACGATTTTGTCAGCCGTTTGGCAACTAGCGCATGTCGGTGGCGTGCAAGAGATATTTAAAGTAGAAGCGGGAGAGGCTGCATCCTCTCTATTGTTTACCGCCAGCATCCTATTTATGAAATGAATGAGTGGAAGACGATTTTCAGAATAAATCAGATATTTACAGTCTATAATGGTGCGTGTTCAGCTGCTGCGTATTAAACAAATGCTGCGGAGAATAATAACGGGAAGACATTAGGATAACAAAGGGATCGTTTTTCATTACGGTCAAAAGAGGGCGTGACACTTTATATTTCGGTATTTTCACTATGTCGGAGTTTATTTTCTAAATGTGTGAATGGCTTGGAATAGATGCAATCTTTTTTTCTTTTTTTTTTTTTTTTTTATACATGTTTTCTACCCTTGATCAGGTCAGATTCAAAAACTGTTCAGCTCATTTCAAAAACTGAAAGCCAACATTTTTTGAATTTTTCATTTTGAAATCAGTCAAGAATAAAGAGGAAAAACTGAGAAATAAACAATTAACAATAAACTAAAGTAGCAATCATGACAAATTGTTTCTTTCCCCCCCTCCATCAATTCATCTTTTATAAATCCAATCCATTAATGATCCATTCTGAATTGTTCATCAACCAGTCCATCATCCATCCATCCTTCACCGAAATGTTTAATTTATTCTTATCTATTCATTGCTTGTCCATCACACTTATTTTCCCCCACAAATAATTCATCCATCAAACCATCATCACTAAATCTAGATGATTAGTATGATTTTCCAGGAAGTTATATTTACATTATAGTAAATTTAATATCACTGTGGAACACAAAAAAAAAAATAAAAAACCCACACCACACAGCAAAATAAACCAAATAAAAACATTAAAAAAAGGCAAAAACCAAACAGATCCAACATCAAGTATTAGAAAAAAAAACTAATTTAAAAAATATAATAAAATAAACCATAGAAAATACCCCAAAAAAAAAAAGAAAAGAAAAAAAAGCCCACTACACACACACAACCTCACTAAGGTCAAAAACTTAGAGTTGAACAAAGAACGATATTGATCAGCGTTAAGTCCAGGAGCGAGATGTGCGGTTAAACACCGGATGAGCCGAGAACTGCAGCGTCATTAAAGGCTCGGCGCTGAAGTCCGACCCGACCCGAGCGCCGCGGGGTAATTGGCTGCTATTCTTTGTTCTGGTGTCACTCGCAGCGAATGGAGATGAGAAGTAATTATTTCCCCCTTAAATGCCACGGCGCTTTCCGTCCAATCACGATTAGCGCTCGGCCGAAAGTTTCATGACTTTTGTGGGAATCTCGTAAAACGTAACCATTTCACTTTCCTCATTAAGCACCAGTCAGCTTCGATTTCCCGTCTGAAGTGGGAACGGCGACGGGGTCGAGATATAAATTACCGCCGAATGGAATTACACCGTCGGTGCGGGTCAGACATCTGTATTTTCACTGGCTGATGTCCACGTCCCTTCTGGCAACATACGCACAAGCAGCGGAATATGCGTCTGCGCAGACCAGCGCAGTCACACAGCTTTGTAGATTTATTTATTTATTGTTTTTTAACAAGGGAAGATCATTTGCATATTTAGCACATACATTATGGAATGCTCTGCCTAGCACAATTCCAGACTCAGAATCCGAGTCAATTTAAGTCTAGACTGAAGACTCGTCTCTTCAACAAAGCATACATTGACCTGTTATAATAATTTACACAAGTTAATATAATCGTATAGAAAGGCTGCATAGTCTTGTGCTCGGAACCGAATCACACCTGCACCTCCTAAAACTGTCAAAATCTTTAATTTTGGTACTTTATAATTAAACAAACTTCATAATTTTGTAGAAGATTTCCCCACTGTGGGAGAATAAAAAGACTTTCTTCTTCATGTTTTCCTAATTGCCTTGACAAAAAGCTAAGACCATAAAAGACAGTAAAAGTCAACAACTCGTACCAGGTTAAAACGTCAAGGAGAAAAAGTGTGATGGGGTGTAAGGCTGGAGTAGGTCAGACAAATATTAAGGCGCAAGACCATGTGTCTACTTAAACAAAAAACATTTTAAAATCAGCTAAAATTGGAGTGATGTGCTCTGGTCTTTTAGTGCCAGTTAAAAGCCGGGCAGCAGCGTTTTGCACAAGTTGCAGCCGAGAAAGTGACTTCTGACTCAGCCCAGTCTAAACGATTTGTGATAAAAGCATGGATTAAAATCTCGAAGTGATGAAGATTTAGTAATCACCTTCCAGAACCATAATCAAAACATTTTTGGAACAACCATCGCACTGATTGTGTAGTGTTAGAATGCCAGAGGAGACTGGCACAACCTCCCCAGGGTTTTATTTCTCATTTAGAGAAGATTTTTTTTAACCTGGTCATAGTGATAGAGCCATTTTCTTAACACCAACTACTGATGAAAAAAAAGCAACAATCCTCTTACATATTCACACGTGCGCTTTGAGACGGTTAAAACTGTGAAAAGCGCCTCACAAATGCTCTGAACTTGTTGGCACGTGACGGCAAAAACGCATGTTAGCGTGTGAGGTCATCGTGGAGGATCCTCGTGAGAAGGATGTGTTTGTCTTGGCGGAGATCTGGAGCGACGTCTCTCCGTTTGCTCGGTTCCACGAGGCTTGTTTTGCTAAACTCTGCCAGCATCAGACATTCATGAAAGCTTACATCCACGGCGTCGTCGGGAAAAGAAAAAAAAAACTAAACAAAAAAAAATTGGAAACCCATTTTTCTTCCCTCTAAAACTGGAGGTTGAGCGGCGTTTTCGTTCTCTGCGAATGGAATTTTCCGGTCGCAGTCGCGTGAATAATCTAGCGTCGACAAGAAACAAACATACGTAGCGCGATTTCACTACAAATCAGTTTCTGAGCTTCACGATTTTGTCGAAGAGGCCAAAATACAAAATACATTTCGGAAAGCGTCATTGTTGCCCAAGTTATTGGAATTGTGAAGTTGATCGTGTTCTTGACAATTCCATGCCATTTTTACACATTGTGTAATACTCCACTCTTTCAGTCTCAGGAACTCCAATTCCCAGAATCCCTTCCATGTCTGTAATCACTGTCAGGTGTTTTACACTGATTATTGTGCCAGATTATGTTCAGCTTTTCAGTTACGTTACGGCTCGCTAGTTCTGTCAGCCGTTATTACTATTATTAAAAGTATGTTCTTCCTTTTTTCCCCCCTCAATTGTGATTATTTGTGTGAGTCTTGTGGCATAACACAAGTGTCTTCACTACACTCTCTCATGTTGATTGATTGTGCTTTACATTGCTGTGCTCCAGCAGAGAAAGGAAAAAAAAAAATTCCAGACTTTCCGGAGCAAAAAGACCCTTAACGTGTCAACTAAAGAGACAACCACCTCAAGAAGTGAACTTAAAACTCTAATGAAACTGACTAACTAAAATGCTAACTTAGCCTTAGTGCTAACATAAACGGACGTTGGTAAATTACTTGTTTTTCCCAATTCTTAGCGGCTTTAAGATGGTCTGGGATTGAGGAGCTTAATAAATAAACTAAACTGAACTTTAAAAGTACAGAACTAAAAGCCATAAATTTTGTATAAACCTACAAACAAAACGACGAGAAACCAGCCAGTGTCAAAGTTCGATCAGCTTTGGCATTGGTTTACAACATGTCAAGAGAACTTGAGGATTTGGAGATTTAAATAGAGCAGTTAACGAGAACAACAGGTGAATGGAATTAGCCAATAACAGGAGCTTAACTAGATAACGAGAGGGCGGGGCAAACTAATGAGTCTAGGTCTGACAGAAAACCAGTTCCTCTCAGTCTAGAAAGAAAGAAAGAAACTGGATCCTGACAATAAATTCAAAACAAACGTATTATATTTCTGACAATCTGTCAATCTGATTGTGATTTGCAGGAGTGTGTGGTCTTGAAATATTAGTTTTACTGTCATTGGTTGAAAGCCAGATCTTTAATTTGTGTAAGTTGAGGGTAATTCAAATACAAATTGGAGATTCTGTCCGGCACTTAGCGTGTGTTCAGTGTCAACAAAGAACATTTGCTTAAAATCTAACGTGTCAGCAATTAGTAATTTTATAAAGCTGTTCATTGGTGTGTTTTTTTTTTTTTTCTTTCTTTTCACGTGTGCAACCCAAAACTTCCTAAAATGGTGGCGTCTTCTAAAACTAAATAAATACGTTCTGGCTAAACTGTTTGACTGTCTGCGGAGTGTTTGTCCTCTCCTAAATCACTTATTCAAATGAAGAAGCTCTGCAGATGAAACATCTCCAGCGAGATCCAGGAGGTTTAATCCAGGATGGAGAAGGGAATGGAGGCTTGTTCGGCCGTGTGGAATCTCATTCCGTCTCCCGCAGAGACTCATTTGCGTTCGGGTCAGACACACACACACACACACACACACACACACACACCAGACGCCGCGTCAACGTTGAGAAGCTTTAATTCAGTTTAGATACACAATTACCATCCTAATGACTTTCTGGTGACGTTCTCTCCATCTCCATCCATTCTTCTGTCTGTCTGTCTATCTCCATCCCTTTCTCTGTCTGTCTACCTCCGCTTCTTTCCCTGTCTGTCCCTCTGTCTCATTCACTACTTTGACTGTATGTCTGTCTGTCTCCCTCTCCATCTATTCTCTCCGTCTCTTTGTAGATCTTCCATTTCTCTGTCTGTCTGTCCCCATAGCTTTCTCTGTCTGTCTGTCTGTTTGTCTATCTGTCTATCTTCATCCTGTTATCTGTCTCTCTATCTATTTCTCTGTCGATCTCTGTCTATATTCATCCCTCTGTCATTCCTTCCATCTATCTTCATCCATTTCACTCTCTCTCTCTCCATCTACATCAATTTCTCTGTCTGTCTTTCTATCTCCATCCATCTCTGACAGAGATACAAATGGAGAAAAATAGACAGACAATCCATTAATTTCACTGTCTCTCTCCACCCATTTCTCTCTCTCTCTCTCTCTCTCTGTCCATCTACATCCATTTATCTGTCTTTCTATCTCAATCCATCTCTGTCAATCTACATCCATTCTCTCTCTCTCTCTCTTTCTCTCTCCCTCTCTCTCTCTCTCTCCATCCATTTCTGTGTCTCTCCCCATCAATTTATCTGTCTCTCTCCATCCATTTCTCTTTATTTATATATCTGTATATCTGTCAATCAACACATCTATTAAACTAAACATTGTTTCTTCCCATTTAATGTTGATCTATATTTTTTCCTGTCCCTCTATATTACTGTCTGTCCAAACATCTGTTCAAGTAAATGTACAGTAAATTATGTCTCTCTGTTCATCTAAATATACGGCCAGTCTTTATATATGGCTTTCTCTTTACATTTACTGTCTGCATGTCTGTCTCCATTATACCAATACATCCATTATACAATACTATACATTTCCTGTCCGTCATTTTATCTATGTTTCTTTCTTCTGTCTCTTTGTATATTTTCCAACCATACTTCAGTTACAACTCAATACAAATTGTCAACTTAAATTCTAGATTTATGTTCTTGTTTGTCCACACTGCAAAAAAGAAATTCTTCACAAGCTTGAAATCAGATTTTTTTTCCCTACTACGTAGATAAAACCAGCTCACAATTAATTATTAGTGAAAGACTAATTAGCTTGCTTCAACAAAATGGGACTTGTTTCATAAACAAAATGACTAAAACTAAATAAAAAAAACATTTGTCAAAATGAGCACTGCTGTAATATAACAATCTCTGAGTTTCAGATTTCTTTCCTCATACTTCCCGAACTCGGAACTTCTTCAAAGAGCCGTGACTCTGAATGCCCAACAGTCTATCGGCAATTTATTCGGCAGACAAAGAATCCGAAGGCGTGACCGTCTTCACCTCGAGTGCCACTGTCCTCATAAATCCCCACGCCAAACCTCGGTATTAATGTAGTGTGAGCTCAGAGTCTGCCAGCCAAATTAATCTGGGATCTTTCACACGCTAATGACACCAAGGCTGGATTTACACTACATTTTGTCTCATCCTAAAGAAAAAAAATCGGAGCCAGTAACTGAGAAATTAGACTCGCTGGCCATTTTTCCTCCAATCCATGTCGTATCGTCCACAAGAGACGGTATCAAGTTTTTATAGACTCACAATGTGAAGTTCATTATGTCCGCCATTGATTCATGTAGATATTTATATCAACACAAATCTATAGGAAGCTCGGGTGTAGCTTCCATACGGACGGAAAACGCATAAATACAGTCTCTATAAAAGGATTTTGGGATTTTACTACTTTGGCCGTTGTAATGATATTTATAAATCCATTCCTTTCTTTGTCTGTCTGTCTTTCTGTCTACCTCTATCTATTTCGTTGTCTGTCTGTCTCTCCATCTATTACTTTGACTGTCTAATTCCATCTACTTCTCTGTCTGTCTAAATACATCCGTTTCTCTGTCTGTCTGTCTCTCCATCCATTTCTCTGTCTATCTATCTATCTATCTCTCTATCTATCTCTCTATCTCCATCCATTTCTGTCTGTCTATTTGTCTGTCTATCTATCTCCATCAATTTCTCTGTCCGTCTGTCTGTCTAATTCAAACTTATTCTCTGTCGTTCTGTCTACCTCCATCCATTACTTTTAACTGTCCGTCTGTCTGTCTAATTTCATCCATTTCTCTGTCTGTCTGTCTATCTCCATCCAGTTCTCTGTCTTTCTCTCCATCCATTTCTCTGTCTATCTGTCAGTCTAATTCCATTTAATTCTCTGTCTGTCTGTCGCTCTCCAGCCCTTTCTCTGTCTACTTATCTCCATCCATTTTTCTGTCTGTCTGTCTCTCTATCTATCTCTATCCACTTCTCTGTCCATCTGTCTGTCTCTCTTCATTTATCTCTCTGTCTATCTGTCTGTTTCTCCATCTTATTCTCTGTCTGTATGGCTGTCTATCTGTCTGTCTCTCCATCTTATTCCCTGTCTGTTTATCTGTCTGTCTGTCGCTCTCCACCCCTTTCTCTGTCAGCATGTCTCCATCTATGTATCTGTCGTTCTGTCTACCTCCATCTATTACTTTCACTGTCTGTCTGTCTATCTCCATCCAGTTCTCTGTCGTTCTCCATCCATTTCTCTCTGTCTGTCTCTCTCCATTTCTGTCTGCATGTCTCCATCCATTTTTCTGTCTGTCTGTCTAATTTCAGCTTATTCTCTGTCTATCTGTCTCTCTCCATTCATTTCTCTGTCTGCAAGTCTCCATCCATTTCTCTTTCTGTCTGTCTGTCTGTCTGTCTCTCTCTCTCTCTATCTATCTATCTATCTATCTCCATCAATTTCTCTTCTTATCTGTCGTTCTAACTCCATCTTATTCTCTGTCTGTCTGTCTCTCTCCATCCTTTTCCCTGTCTGCATGTCTTCATCAATGTGTCTGTCTGTCTGTCTGTCTGTCTATCCACCTCCTCCATTTCTCTCTCTCTCCTTCCATTTCTCTATCAATCTTTTTCTCTAATTCCATCTTATTCTTGTTCTGTCTACATGTCTCCAGGCTTTTCTCTGTCTGTCTGTCTGTCTGGACAGTATCAAGTTTTTATAGACTCACAATGCAAAGTTCATTCTGTGCCACGTAAACAAGTCCGCCATTGATTCATGTCGATATTACTGTCAACACAAATCTACAGGAAGCTCTGGCGAAGCTTCGATACGGAGAGAAAACGCATAAATACAGTCTCCATAAAAGGATTTTCGAGATTTAACCACTTTGGGCGATTGTAATGATATTGTTTTCAGCTTGTAATTTTTCCTGGAACTAAAGCAGGCCGATGGCATGTGGTAAGACCTGGAGGCTGAACACATTCACACATGTTCCCAATAAATCCCAAAATTCAATTTGATTTGAAACATATAGTCTGGTACGGATCTGTTTTCTAATATCGGATGGGCTTTTATGAAGGGAGGTCTTTTGTGATCATTGGCAGGATGTGGATGCCCTGTGGTCCGTCTTGCCCACATCATCGCTATAGCAACTACACAACATCCCTGCCAATGATTACAATAACTGAACCCTCCCTCGACTCGGCCGCTATTTTTCTTGTGGTCGAGATTTCGAATCACGGCTACAGATTCTTTCAGTCCTAAGAAAACTTGCACGGAAACGAGCGCAGCGGCAGAGTGACGGTAGTGATGCAGGTTGTAGACTGGAAAGTACTTGAGTAAATGGACTAAGTAGTTTTTGGCTACTTTGTACTTGAAAATAACTTTGTTTCAAAAATAATTGTATCAAAAATATCAGCTACTTTTACTGCTGCTTGACTACATTTGTGATTGAGTGTCTATACTCCATCTTTACTCCACTACATGTGAATGGACACTCATTGTTACTCGTTACATTGTGATTGTGCGCAACAAGTCGGCATTTTTTTCTCTTTAAATACAGACTTTCGAGTATGTCTGACAAATATAATAGATCAGTTCAATCAACAATATACTTATGTAAAATAACTAAACAGTGCTTATTTCTTAATACTGATTTTATTGATTGTGAATTTTGGTCAAATACTCTGTTTGTGAATATTAGCATAATATTGCACCTCGCTCGTATTTACAAAAAAAAAAAGAAACATTTTTAAACATTCTACAGTATATTGTCTTAAACATTCGAATTCAATAATATAAAAATTGTGCCTGTACAATAAAGGGATTAGGTTTATTTAAAAAATTCCTAAATGCAACTCAATAAATTGTTCTGAACAGCACATGAGGGTGTGTGTGTGTGTGTGTGTGTGTGTGTGTGTGTGTGTGTTGAAATGACGGGGATTTTTACTCTATCAATGTTGCAGTGATTCACAGCGTTCAGACTTTTGCCTTTGAGCTTTAACCATCTGTTTTCCATCACTTTTCGTCCTTATCAGTGGTTTAAAAAAAACGACGAAAAAAAAAACAGCATCGTGCTGATCTTTGGAAATTCTTTTCGCTTGCAGATTATCACAGGAAATTCCACACAAATGCCGACTGATATTTAGCTTGATAGAGTCGGAAAAGCCTTGAAGACTATCACAGTAAACAGTGATGGACCATTTTTATATCAACCTTGTTTTAAATATGCGTTTAAAAAAGATACCGTATTTACGCGATTATAAGCACCGTTTTTTTCAATATTAGCGGCTCAAAAACTTGCGGGCTGCTTATAATCGGCGATTTCAAATATTCACGTAAATATAAGAGCTCGTTTCTTTAAATATTGGTTCTGGAGGCAGACGTGCATATGAGTTCTTATTCAATAACAGATCAATAACAGAAAGAAAGAAACATTAGAAACGTTGCGACACTTAACGGGGAAAAAATAACACAGGAAGTCAAATTAAACAAAAAACAATCATTAATTTTTGAACAGACAGACCATATTGTATCCGGTAGATCGCCATGCTAAAGGCTAACGGGCTAGCGCTGCAAAAGCTTTAGAGCAAAAAGAAAACAGTTAAAAAGGAAGAACACCGGAGTCAAATCGCAAACACAATCAAATCGCTCTGTCTGCTACACAGAGAGAAAACGTGACTGTTCTAATATTTACGTCTAACAGAAACCAGCTCAGTCAGCTTTATGCTACGCTCTTTTAGTGCAAAGGCTCATGGGAACCAGTGAGCAGCAAAGCATGATGGGAGGTGTAGTTCCGATTGCTAGAATAATAGTTTCAAGTAAAACGACATTGAAGTGATTAAATAATAAATAATGTTCATAGGGGTCATCATGGGTGGTAGTTAAAAAAATAATAATAATAAATAAATAAAATAAAATAAAAATTGTAGGATTGTGGTTAGGGTCAAGTTTTCAACATTCCTCTACACAGCAGAACTGATGCAGTGTAGGACAGAAGTTTACACGCTGACCTTTACAGTCCAGAGTCAGCAGTGTCTTCACCCCGACGTCCCGACACCACGTCTCTGAAAATGTGAATCCATCAATTCTCCAAGATCTCAAGCTGTGACGGATTCACTGTGACGGTCAGTGGAATTTCCAGAGTAAAAAAACAATGATCTTTGACATGTTGACCTTAATACAGGCGCCTGGATACTGCGTGTGTGTGTCTCGTAGGTTTAAAGTACTTGAGTAAATAGACTTTGTTACTTAACTTAAATATGTTGTTGGCTACTTTGTACTTTTACGAACCAGCTTTTTTTATGAAGATGAATAAAAATGCTGCCCTTCTTTGAGTCTTAGAGGTCACTGAGAATCACATCAAAGTCCATTCGCAATTTTTATTTAATTTTTTTGCACATTTGAGTTTGATCAAGACTGACTTTTTGTTCTTTCAATGTATTTTGTCCTACCAATTTCGAAACATTGAGGTGTTAAATTCTGTTTCTGCATTAGAAATTAAAACCTCATGAATAGTTCTCATAAAATAATTACAAATAATTTTGCCTAAAAATAAAAGCCCCGCCACCCTAAATTCAGTATGAGTAAAATACTTGAGTTCTTTTAAAATTGAATACTTTGACTCAAGTCTTTTTTTTTTGTGTGACTTGAATTGGAGTAACTTATACGTTAAGTATCCACCTACTTTTAAGTATACCTACTTTTACTCAAGTATGGTGGTCTGGTACTTGTTACACGTCTGGCGTGTGTGTGTGTGTGTGTGTGTGACTCATTTTGAAAGCTCTCCTCGGTTTGTTGTGTCAGATGGCGCACGGCGAGGAACGGCTAGTCTCTGGATTTGCCAAAGTTTGAACAGTTAATTGCAAAAACGGTTTGGGAATGTCTTTAAAGACCAGTTCAGGCGCGGCTCATTTCTCCCCCCGCGCTGGAAGAGTTTGTTCAGGCGGCTGCTGATCGACGTGCGTCTTTGTGCGTGTTTCCCGTGAGCGAGTGTGTAGTTGTAATTCCGGACGGCTTCCGACTCCCTCGCTCAGTACCATTCAGACCCAGACTCCACCGTCTCCGTCTCCCACCCACAACCACGGACGGAATTATAGCTGAAGTCGACAAAATCCACCGGGGGAAAAGCGAGAGAATAGCTAATGCTTCTACGCCTTTTACAAACCTGCATCATCAAACGGTCGAAAGAAACGGTCCAAATCTCCGACGGAATGGATGGAATTTTTATTTTATTTTTGTTTTTATTTTATCAAAATCCACAAGTAAACATCACATTCCGCAAACGATTTGACATATTAACCAAAAAAAAAGGAATAGGCTTTAAACATCCATTAAGATTTAATCGAATCCGCTTTACAACGAACAAAAAGAGACAACAACAAAATCAAGCAAATTAAAAACCCAACAAAATACTCATGAAGAATCTCAAGAATGTACTTTTTTTGCTTCACATTTTTTCTCTTATTTGTCTTTTTCTGTTACTAGTTACTGTTGTTTTTATTTTTAAGACCTTTTTTGAATTTTGGAAGAAAGTACGTAGATTGAATTAATCACTACGTTCATTCCATAATTTTACAACAAGAACTGAAACAAATCTAATTTTTGCATTTGGAAGGATGGATGTACAAAAAGACAGACAAGCAGATAGATGACTACACACAAACAAAAGACAGACAAGCAGATAGATGACTACACACAAACAAAAAGAAAGACGTACAGATAAACACATGAATTGATATGGATGGATGGATACATAGAAAGACAGAGATGGATAGATAGATAGATAGACAGATAGATAGACAGATCAAAATTTGATGGATGAACGACAAGATAGATAGAGAGATAGATTGATAGATCAAATTGTAATGGATAAACGGCAAGATAGATAGATGGATGGATGGATGGATGGATGGGTGGATTAATACAAGCGTATAAAAGCACTTAAGGTTAAATGAAATAAAACGTTGGACTGTAATCGTCTTCATCTTTCTGTCAGTCTCAGCGTTTGACATGTGTCTTGATCATCGTGAGATCATCAAGGCGGTGGGTGTCTTGACTTCCGTGAGCTTTTCACGTCCCTTCACTCCAGCAACACTTAATCGCCGTCAGCGCTTCCTCCAGCATATTTCAATTTGTGCCCGACGCAGCCGAAGGCACGTTTCTCCGTCGACTGACACGCCACCTTCTCCGTTTCCACCACTGCGCCATCTGTCCATCTTCACTCGCCTTTTCCTAACCACATCTTGAGGAATCGCATGGTGGCGTGCAGGAAACGGATTCAAGTCTTGTTTTCTTTTGCTACAAAGCTGTAGCTCGGGGCTGGAGTGAGAAGAAGGGAGGACTACGGAGGCTTTAGATTACGGCTTCTCACTCTAACAGATGGCAGATCCTCTCACCGCTCTCACCTGAAAGTGGTGCACATCTGGTGGACTCGCTCACACTCCAACTAACGCAGATGTGGCGGTGTATAGCGTGTACCTGACAGCATTGCCTGATGCAACCGCGCTGCAAGAAGCATGGGCATTGTGTAGAGTTGTATTTTTACACTCATTCTTGTGTCTGTTTATTCATAATAACTCTATGTCCTTGGGTACAAAATAGATTTATTACCATGTAAGTACGTGCACACAGTCTGAGCCTCGAGAGTCTGACACGTATTACAAGCACAATCTTTATAAATACACACAAAAGATGGACACATCGCTGTGGGTGAACACCAAACTAAAGACGTGGACATATTTATAAATTATATTATTGCATAGAATTATTTACGGCATTACACAACCCAAACACTGTTCCAAGAACTGTTCCAATCAGTGAAAAGTGTAAAAATGTGGCGGACTTGCCAAGGGTCTAAGACAATAATAATAGTAGTGATGCGGAAGGTTCGGTTCCGGGCTTCTACCTTATGCAGCCTTCCTTGATAGTGATAGTGAAGTGTGTTTTTAAAGTGTTAATAAGTGAAACGATTTGAGACTGTACCAATCAGCGAAACTGTCTCAATTGGTGAAAAATTGTAAAACAGTGCCTATCAGTGAAACAGTTGTGTCCAGAGTTGGAATCTCTGCCAATTGGTGAAACAATCGGGAACTGTGCCAATATGCGCAACAGTGGTGAAACAATGGAAAATTGCCAACCGGTAAAACATTTGTTGAAAAGTTGGGAACTGTTCCAAACGGTGAAAAGTGTAAAAATGTTAGGGAATTGCCAAGGGTCTAAGACAATAATAATAGTAGTGATGTTATGGTGCAAGTGAGGTTTGGTTCCAGGCTTCTACCTTATGCAGCCTTCCTATTCGTTAACGTGAAACAATTTGAGACTGTACCAATCAGTAAAACAGTTTAGTGAAATTAGTGAAAAAACAGTTGTGAACTGTGCCAATCTGTGAAACAGTTGTGTCCAGAGTTGGAATCTCTGCAAATTGGTGAAACAATCGGGAACTGTGCCAATATGAGCAACAGTGGTGAAACAATGGAATATTGCCAACCGGTAAAACAGTTGTTAAGAAGTTGACAACTGGGTCAATCGGTTTAAGTCTCGCCTTGAGTCTCACACAGGTCCTTCTCGCGCTGCCCACTGTGCCACCGAGGCGCCCAGCTTTATACATTTTTGTTGTTGGTTTTTTTTGGTGCATTTTTTTTAACATCCAAAGACACGCTAATGGAAAAGGCTTGCTGGGGTGGAATGCTCACAGCGACGTCCATAGATCTACAAGTCTGGGCTCATTATTTTGTATGGAAACCAGCATGATGCCACATATTGTTTTTTTTTATTGCTCTGAGAGTTTGCCACAGTTTTGACAAGTGAAAGAAAACGTGGTGTGATATCAGTGTTGGAAACTGTCAATGCAATCAGTGTGTGTGCTGGTAATAATATCTGTTACAATGTAATTTAAATTGCACATCATTTCATACGTCTTTTTCAGTTATTAGTGCGGTAAATGTTTAACTGGGTTTAAAAATAATACATAGGTGTAATGATGAAATTTCAATTCCACTTTTCGGTGGATGGAAAACGATACTGTATTTTGGCAGATTTGACTAATCCCGTCCGTCTGTAAAGCGAGTGAGCAGAAACAGCTGGACGGCGCTTGCTCGCCCGACTCTCTCTCTCTCTCTCTCTGTCTCTCCCCTCTGATTGGCAGATGCTGGCATCCGGCGTGATGCAGACATGTCGCAGCATTCCTCTCATTATTCAGTCCTCCAACCTTCTTGCAGACTCTTCTGACTGCTTGAGCAACCTTGAAAATATTATTTATTTATTAAATGTGCCACCAGTTCTGTCAGAGATCCAAATGTCTGCCCCATCAATCTTGCATTTAAGTAGTATTTGTATTGGCATCTGTCTGGTATTGCCTTGTGTACGGTGGACGTGTGTGTGTGTGGGTAGTAAATATAAGTAGATGGTGACGTTTGAGGTGCAGAATGAGGTTCTTCATCAGATCATTAGGTTTTTTCAGCATATGGTGATAATCCCAGCAAGGCAGATCCACGGGAGAAGATGATCAGAACAGAATCTCCAGGTCTCGTTGGGCTGATGATCACCTCATGGTGAACGTATTTGCCCATCAGGAGTGATGAAGAGCTGCGGCCGTGACATTCCAGAGTCTTCCAAAGTCAAGGTTTAGCAAGAACTGAATGTAACTTTTTGGAATAGTGTATCTGCTTCATACTTCAAAGGCCGATTTTTAGATCTTTGTATCTAAAAATGCTAGATTGTATAATTATATTTTTCTCGCAATGCACTTTGGTTGGAACTATTCTTGCTTAAAATAGTGACTTTTTAGTCAACTAAACTATATATACACTGTAATCAATATTACATAGTTCTTTCTAATAATTTTGACGACTTTTATCTGTCCGACCCACTTCATCAATCTATATATCTATCAATTTATGACTTTCAATCTATGGCTGCTCTGTCCATCCATCCACCCATGTATCAATCCATATATGACTCTAGCTGTTCTGTCCATTCATCCATGTATTAATCCATATATGACTCTAGCTGTTCTGTCCATTCATCCATGTATTAATCCATATATGACTCTAGCTGTTCTGTCCATCCATCCATCCATCCATCCATCCATCCATGTATCAATCCATATATGACTAGCTGTTCTGTCCATCCATCCATGTATTAATCCATATATGACCTTAGCTGTTCTGTCCATCCATCCATCCATACATGAATTTGACAGTTTTATTCATCCATCATTCCATATATGACTTTGATTGTTCTGTGCATCCATCCATGCATGCATCCATGTATTAATTTATGACTTTGCTGTTCTGTCCATCCATCTATACAGGGCACTGGCTCTCTGTTCATTCATTCATACATCCATCCATCCATAAATGACTTTGACTGTTCTGTCTATCACCCATCTATCCATCCATCTATGTATACATTTATGACTTGGCTGTTCAGTTCGTCCATCCATCCATACATACATCTATCCATCCATATTGGGCATTGGCTGTCTTTTCATTCATACATCCATCCATCCATATTTGACTGCCTGCTTTGTCCGTCCATCCATCCATCCTCGTTTCAATTCATATAGGACTCTGGCTGTTCTATCCATTTATCCATCCATATATGACTTTGGCTGTTCTGTCTATCACCCATCTATCCATCCATCTATGTATAAATGTATGACTTGGCTGTTCTGTTCATCCATCCATATAGAGCATTGACTCTCTGTTCAATCATCCATCCATACATCCATCCATCCATATATGACTGCCTGCTCTGTCCATCCATCCATCCAGGTTTCAATCCATATTTGACTCTGGCTGTTCTGTCCATCAATTCATCTATCCATCTATATCTATATATTTGGCTGTTCTATCCATCCATGCGTCCATCAATCCATTAATGACTGGCTGCTTTGTCTGTTCATATATGACTTTGACTGTTCAGTACATCCACCCACCCATCCATCCATATATGACTTTAGCTGCTCTGTCCATCCATCCATCCATCCATCCATATATGAATTTGACTGTTCCATCCATTCATTCATCCATCAATCCACGGTTTTGTCTATATAAACATCAGACGCTCTTAGAAAATGAGAAAAAAAAATATTTTTGTGTGTATGTAGGTGGACTCCTCGACCACCTGGTATATAATGAAGGTAAAGCTCCTCGATATGGTTTAGTGTGTGAAGGTGTGTGTCAAAGAACAAGCCGAGTCCAGGAGTGTGAGCGTATAAACCCGTCACCTTTAAATCAAACCAAAGGAAGCCGGTGACTCAGCATCTCACAGCGCTTTTATTGAACTCTGATGCGCTTTATTCCCCCAGAATATGAATTAGCCACAACAGGCAGGAGAGAGCGGCGTATTTACTTAGCTGGACTAATTTCCTATTACGGGTTCTCCGGCGAGGTCAGTCCACATAACCATTGTATTTACTGTCCTGCTGAACGGAGGGAAGAAAGCGAGCATTGAGCGAGAGAAGGGATGGAAGCAATCAGCACAGTGAGAGGGACTGGAAGAGATCCAAAGGCATTGAAAGTCACCCGCCATTTTTTCTTACATATATCATGCTTGAAGTTTGAATGACGGCTAAATTCTGTCCCAAACTGGCGCTGGGATGGCGAACTGTGACAGGTTCATTCCATTACGCTTTTGTTTCAAGGGCATTTTGGGTTTTGACATGGTGACACATATAGTTGCCCGGGTCCCGATTGCGATATTCAATCCACTGGATTTTGCCATTTTTGTGCGGGAGGATTCAGTGCGATGTAACCGAAGCACTCTGAAGTCTGCACATGTGCTTAACATCTGCATTCGAGGGCCGGATGCAAGACGGCTGCTTTCCAGATTCGCTAAATCAAACGTGTATTAAATGCATTGTATTTCTTTCTGAGATGATATTTTTGGCCGTGATACAATGTAATCAAGCATCTGCGTTCACTGAGAAGTTGACAAAACATTGCTACATTTGATACTCCAGGCACTACATTACCCATAATTCCCATGAAAAGCTGGAATTCCAGACTTCTCATTAGACGGAAATAAATCACGAGTAGCTTCAGCTCCCCGTGACCCAGAAGTGGAGTAAGCTGAAGATAAATGGATGCTGCGAGTATGTATGTATTACAACTAGGGTTGTTACCAACAATTTTTTTTATTTTACTGATTAATCGCACTTCCCTGACCGAATTAATCGTGATTAATCACAATTATGTGACTGAAGCTTGTAATATTGGATATTGAGGTGTAATATGTAAATTATTGTAAACTCAACACTAAATAAACACTCTAAAAATAACACTGAATAAATAAATACGTACTGTAACTATAATATAATTTTTGTTCAATTTGCCATATATATTTTTTTTAGTTTTTTAACCCTCCGAGGTTGAGTCACACTCAAAATTAAATCGCATGCGTTAATAAAATTAATCGTAACATTTAAAGTGTTTTGGGACTCATATTGTGTGGTATAATACAAACAATGACCCAGAGAATGTTAGGGATTATGTGATCTGTATCAGCAAAATAACAATGTGAAAGTCGAAGTAGTGCCGAACCAGAAGACGGTAAACATCCAAAACGATAGAATTTCTCGAGATCAAACACAAATTGTCTTGAGAAAGAAGTAAAATGACTCGTTTCATTTTTTCATTGTAATTTTCTTTCCCCAATAATCCTAAAAATGCAAGCGAAAAAATACATTTGACAAAAATTAGGAAAGTTTTGCTGAGAATCGCTGAACCAAGATGACAATGGTCCAAATTTATGACAAAATTAAGACACACAGTAACAAAGTTTCTGATTCTTGTGTATTCCCAATACGCCTGATATTCCAAAAGAATGAAAAACAAAAAACTGATATGTTTGCAAAAGGGTTACGAATGAGTGCAAACGCAGTCAAAATCCGAGATTACAATAACGAAAATATAGAGTTTAGAAAAAGGTTTAGAATTTTTCTTCCAGACAAGTGTTTCGCAGTTCCTTTCAGTTTTTGTTTGAATCAACAAAAATCTTTCCGATTTGAACGTTAGGATAGAATGCCTAGGCATACTATACAAGGCCTAGGCAAAGTACGCAATTACATTGTTGTTTTTGCAGTTTGAATCATCAAATCTACTCCAACAGTTTGGCAACATCTCAAAGGTCGAGAAGACGCTACTGGAGACCCGCAATTTACCGACCGCTAAAAATTGTGCAGCAGAAGATGCGCTTGTGTTTGTTTGCTTGCAGAAAAGTCCGAAATACAATGGAGGAATTCCACTCTACAAAAATCCACAGTAAAGTGAAAGCGCAGAATCCCATCAGTGGTCGCCCGGAACTTCACTGAAACGTAATTCTCCTTGATAAGATCTTTCGAACAACACCTCTCATTGGATGATTTTCCAGCGCTTCCCTCTTTCGGCAGAATGGAGGTCTGGTTAGATAGATTGGTTAAGGCTCCAAGTGGGGCTTATGGGGATAAAGTGGAGAAAAGGCAGCGTAAGGGAGGCCAAAAACATGGCGGAGGAATATCTGTTGGAGAATTAGATCAGCCAGTCTCCCGAATCATTGCGACTTTGGCTCCAGCATTCCTGGAACCGTCTGCAGCCTGGAGATCCGATCTAATCAGCTCAATATCTGGATGACGGTATCAGATGATATCTGAGAGAAGTGTGTCAGACTGAGAGAGATTGTGTAGTTTCTGTCTGGCTTTTTGCTGTCACACGTGTCTGTTCTTGGTCATTTACCTGTGAGCAGACAAGAAAACTCTCGCTGGACAGTTGTGATGCCTTTATTGCAGCGGTGTAAAGTACTCAAGTAAATAGACTTCATTACTCCATTTTCAAATGCAAGTCATTTCAGCTACTTGTACCGTGTATCAAAAATATAAAGAACTTTTACTCTCTGCTGGAGTACATTTGTAAATAAGTATCTGTACTCTTTACTCCACTACATTTGAATGGACACTTCCGGTTACTCGTTACATTGTGATTGTGCGCGACAAGTCGGCACCTTTTTCTACCGCGGTTAATTTCTTGGGCGGACGAGGTGATATCGCCATCTACAGGATGCTATTCATCAGCTAAAATACACAAAACAAAATTTGCGGCCTTTGCACCTTTTTGCACATTTGAGTTTGACCGAGACTGAATTTTTGTTATTTTTTTTTATCCATTTTGTTCTGCCACAATGAGGTGTTCCATTTTCATTTCTATGTTAGGAAATAAAACCTCATAAATGGAGAGTTTCTTGTTTATCACATTTCTTGGTGCTTTTTTTTCTTTTGAGTAAAATACTAAAGTTCTTTTAAAATTGAATATTTTCAATTTTACACCCTCACTCACACAAAGTGTTGCGGCGTGTCTACTGTTATTTAATTTATTTTATGGAGCTAATAAAAGCTTATACTGTAGCACGTCTGCCTACGGACCATAAAGACGACATGCCGTTTATTTGTGATTGCTCATGACTTGAAATACGGAAAAATGGGGGCTTATATTTACGCACATTTTCGAAATCTGCCATTATAAGCACCCCCCAAGTTTTTGAGCGGAAATATGAAAAAAGGGGTGCTTATATTCGTATGCGTAAATACTGCATTTACAACTCAAACGTTACGAAAAATGTCCTCACAAAAAAACGAGGACAAGCATCCAGGTTTTTTGGATTTTTTTGGACGTTGTTGCCCGCACTTTTTTTTTATGGGAGGGGTTCGGACTTTAATCACGATGCCGCTGAATAACATATCAAAGGAGATGAGCGCGGTGCAATCACTCGGCCGACATGTGGAATGTGAAGTTCCGGGTGATTTGACTCTCGGCGAGCGGTGATTATTTGTGATTAGAGCAGGTACGTAGCCGAGCGCCAGATTCCCGCGCACTTCTGCCGAGCCGGAACGCCGGTAAACGCGTCCATGTGTGCGCGCCAGAGATAACTTTGGTTTCCACCGGAGGTTTCGCAGACGCTTCTATCTCCGCGCGCAGACGCCAAACATCTTCTCGAACGCCGTTTGATAACGACATGTAAACGATGTTTCCGCCAGCTGGCGTCTCAGAAATCTCGCGTTTGTATTGTGTGTCTCCATATGCTCCTCTGCGGTGATTTCCCACCGGCCGGAGAATAAAACTGAAGCTACACGTGTGTGTTGATGAATCTGATGATTGCTGGTGTTCATCTCGCCGCTCTTGAATCGTGATTGGTTAAGGAAACACGCTCGACACAAAACAAACGGCGATGAGATCGAGTGGTGACAGGATTTGTGTGATCTTTACATCACCAGAGTGTTCTTATGTATGTGTGTGTGTGCGTCTGGGTATGTCATTGTGTGTAAGAGCGAGTGTGTTTGTGTGCAGACAAGTGTGTTTTGTAGTGGATTGGTACTTGTGTGTGTGAGAAAGTGTGTGTTTGGTTGTGTGTTTTGTAGTGTTTGTGTTTATGCAAGAGAGAGTGTGTATTTGTGTATGAGAGTTTGTGTGTGCGTATGTGTTCTGCTGGGTTAGTGTGTGTCTGTATGTCTTCTGGTGTGCAGTGTGTTTTATAGTGTGTGTGTGGGTGCGTGTCTGAGAGCGTGTATTTTGGTAGGTTTGTGTGTGTGTGTGTGTGTGTGTTCTGCTGAGTTTGTGTATGTGTGTGTGTGTGTGTGTGTGTGTGTGTGTGTGCGTGTGTCTGTGTGTGTCTCTGTAAGCGTATATTCTGGTGGGTTAGTATGTGTATTTGTGTGTATAAAAGAGCGCTAATTTGCTTGTGTGCGCTTTTGTGTATATTTTATTGTGTGTGCAGATACTTGTGCATTTTTTGTGGATTAGCACTTGTGTGTGAGCGAAAGAGTGTTTGTATACAGTGCATGTTCTGGTGTGTGTGCTTAGGACTGTGCATTTGTGTGTGTGAGAGTTTGTTTGTGTGTATGTGTTCTCTATGTTTTCTGCTGGGCTAGTGTGTGTCTGTCTGTGTGTGTGTGTGTGTGTGTGTTCATGCACACAAGTGTGTATTTCTGACAGCCTATTTTGTGGGTCTGCGCACAAGTGTGTCTTCTGGGAATTTCGTGAGAGAGCGTTTTTGCTTGTGTGGGTGTGTGTGTATTCTGGTGGGTTAGTGTGTGTGTGTGTGTGTGCAGTCCTCAGGTGTCCCAAAAGTAGCGGACCTGAAGTTCAAGGCTCCTGACCGGAAGGTTGTTTACATGAGCCTGAAACGCACTGAACCTTGAACGTCCCCACGAGTCCTTCAGCAAATCGTTTAACTCTCCTCGTAATAAACGTGTCCTGACAAACGCAACTCAAAAGAAAAGCTCTTCGGATGAAAGCAACTGTGGTCACTTTTTTTTTTTTTTTGTCAATTCAAATTTTTGGAATACACAAGCAGTAGTTGTGTAATGGTGGGGACTTGGACTTGCCATCAGTTGCTGCGGGTTCGAATCCACAACCAGTGGATTGTCGAAATGAAGTGTCGCTGAGTGTGTGTGTGTGTGTGTTTGTGTGTGTCTGTGTGTGGTAGCTGCAAAATGGGGACCTATGTGCTCTCTGTGTATTATGCTGGGTTAGTGTGTTTTTTAATGGGAGGGTGGTAATGGTGTCAGTTTTTTATATCTTCATTGTAGCAAATGTTGTATTCAGGTTTATTGATTCATGTTGTTTTCCTAAATATAAATTATTTTTTACAGTTGATCATTAAGCAATTTTTTTCCCCACTGTATCTGAAACCAAGACGCTACTACATAAGTAAAAATAAAGATGCACAGCAGCTGTAAACAACATTTACTAGACATTAAGTGTATCAAAAATGAAACAATATGAAAGGAATGCAAAAAAAGCACAATATAAACAGAATACATGTGAAATAAAACGAACAAGTACAAACTGTCGACTGTTGTTTTTTTTTTTTAAGATTATGAATTTTAGAGTAGATTTTCAGATTATTCTCAGTAGATTATTGTACAGTTGTATCCGTTTCATACATATCACTTTTATACAACGTTCCTCAACCCTGTCAATAAACGAGATTATAGACAAATCGGCTCTATGCAGTCACGCTTACTATGAAATCACGATTTTTCACCATATCTTTGTGCTTCACACGGAAACTCTGAGGAAAAACAAGCAGACGCTTTGCCATTCCAGCAGCTCGGCTGAACTTTGAATGTTAAAGGTGACGTAAGATCTGCTCTGCCACTGCATAGCAACTACTAGCCCAATCCCGGGAGATTAAAAAAATCAATGTACTACACAAGCGTACGTGATGTTAGTTGTGTGAGTTAACACATTGATCCGCGCCAACCTTCGCTAAAAGCAGCGGCACCACCTTATACTTTAATATAGTTATACCTAATATTATACTACACCTTATACTTAAATTATAAAAAGGAATTTATTATTTAGAAAGCATTTTTCTGTGTAAGTGTAGCTTTACAAGAAACAGTAAATTAACCAATAATTGGCAAAAGATTTCAAAATGTTTCACTTTCAACATTTGATATGCTTTCTACATTGTAATGTGAATAAAATGTTAGTTTATGATATTTGTAAATAATGCTATTTCTTTTTTATTCACAGTTTGGTCAGTGTCCCAACTTTATCTGGTTTGACAACATTATACGGTTATTTTTCTGCTGTTTAGCTAATTATTTGAATAATACATACTATAAATTAGTACTAATAATTACTATTAATTGTAATAATAATAATGATGATAATGTCTTAAAATTATTATTACTAAAAATAAGTAGTTTTAAAATATTGAACTAACCTTTTTCAGAGAATTCTAATCATCTGATAATTTTTTTATTAGAATTAACTATTTTAAATCATAAAGTGTTATTCGACCAAATTTGCCTTGTTTTTGGTTTGAGTGAGAGTGTGAATGTGTGTCCCTCTTCGTGATTGGTCGGCAACTAATCAAGGGCCTCGTCTTCAAGACCAGAGACGCTGGGATTGGCTCCTGGTGACCCAGAAATGAAACAAGCAGTCCCGTAAATAATCAGAGGGGAAAATTGAGACCTCAATTTACGCCACACAGGATTAAAAAAAATAAATAGGTGCATAAGTACAACTATTACATACAACATAAAAGCAATGTAGTTATACATAACCACAATAAATGAGTCATTACAAAGTTACAAAGGCTGTTTTCTGAATATTTTCCTGGTACAAACTAGAATATGTATAGTCTTTTCAACACTGTATTATAATCCGTCACTTTGCCTGTTGACACGGTGTGTGTGTGTGTGTGTGTGCGCACGTCAAGGTAGAAGCTGAGTTGAGTAACAGCTTGTCTCTTTTCATCATCTCATTTACATAACGAAAGACGCTACATATGTTGTGAGGTGAAGACGTGATTCGACAATTTCAGTGAGACGGTGGAAGGATCAGCTTCTCTGGCCACACGGTGCAGACGGATCTACCTCTGGGAGAGAAATGATAATGCAGCACACACAGCCAAGGTCTTCTCCGTGCTTGTCTCCCCGGAATGATAAATGGAGGAACACGGCTAAAGCCTCATCAGTGATAAACTAACCCGAGCATGTAGAGATGTTGCCAGATAACCACAACACAAGGACGAGGAGATGGGCTGCGTCGGTAATGTTTGGTTAGAAGGTGGAACGTGGGGACAGGATTATGTCATCCATTTTGAAATTTTTTTTTTTCCCATTTCTTAATTAATTGCATAATAATTATATTATTTATTAATACTGTGTTTAAATTCAGTCCTGTGCACCCTTTTGACGTCCAATTAAATGTTTAGCCTAATAAGAAGTGATTTCACAAGAAAAAAAAAACTAAAATAAGCAGTTTATATCTATAACTCCTAAACTCTTTGGGGTACAGTGAAGGAAGTCGATGAATTAGGAAGTTTAACGTAAAAAAAATACAATTGTTTTAATGTTTTTAAAGGTTTTATTACACAAATGTTGTATTCTGTTTTATCCTTTGTACAGTTACTAATTCTAATGTATGTCTCTTGTTTAAAGTAGCATTTAGTTAAAACAAAACTGCAACTTTGCTTAATAGTAATTTTTACTTTTTATAAGAACTACATGAATCATTGATTAAGAATCAGAAAACAATTTATTAAGCATTGTTCCATTAGCAGATTAAAGTAAGTAGCTTTTAAATAGGCATGGCATATATACACGAATATTGTAGTTGTCCATATTCGAATAATCAAACGATTCTCAAATAAATTAACGGTTGTCCATAAGGAAATATCCGACAATTATAATTGTTTTTAAAGAAGTTGTAAAAACGTAACATTTTAAATTTTCTATTTTTAATGGTATTGGATACAAAAAAAAACGTTTTTGCAATTTTCTGTTTTTCAAGGTCAGTAATTTCCGAAATGTAGAAATGGCAGTAGTCCTAATGGCTCATGGCACTGGCACTGTGAATGAAACTACTCGGGTTGAGTTACAATCTTCAGCGTTCGTTCCAAGCTAATGAATTGAGTCAGACGTGATCCATTTAGTCTTTCTTAGTAATGTTCTCAGCCTTAATTGCTGCTGCGATTAGCATCTTAAAGGGCCGCATCCTTCTGAGACAGACCACGGAACTGGAGCAGCACTATATGTGTCTTACGTGAATGAACCTTGTTTTTTGTAAAAGTCTCACAATTAATATATTCATATATATTTTTTAATCTTTTTTTAATAACCACTCAACCATTTGTAATTATGTGTGTGAACATTGGTAGATATACGCACAAATGTGTGGACACACACACGCACACTTTATATGCATATATTTGTAGCATCAAAGAGTGGAAGAAAGGTGACTTGAGTGACTTTGACAGTTTAATTTGAATATTTCAGTTGCTGATCTAATCCACTGTTTTTCACACGCAAAAGTCTTGATACCAGAAGTCAGATGAAAATAGCCAGATTGATAAAAATAAACCCCAATAACCACTTGTTACAGCCAAAATCTGCAGAAGAGCATCTCTGAACGCTCAACACGTCAAACCTTAGGCAGATTGGCTGCGGCAGCAGAAGTCCACACCGGGTGCCGCTCATGTCATCTATGAATAGATAACTGAGTCCCCTTTTTGCACAAAATCACCAAAATGGGAGAAAAGACGGCTGCAAAACTATATACTGTATCTATACATTTTATACATCCATTAATTTGCACTACTTCATCCATCTACATCCTCGGACTGCACTCAGGACCACTCTTCCCTTTCCCTTGTCACCTCTTCCAGCTCTGGGGAGGAAAGCTTGAGATGCTTCCTGGTCAGCCTTGAGACATCCAACAGATCACAGGCTTTCCTCTGGGCATCCACCCATTTGCACGCGTTCAGAACATCTACCCTCGGAGTCAATCTAGATCTGAAATATGTATTCCGACCACCTAACTGACTCCTCTCAATGGGGTGAAGCAAGTTTCTCTAAGGAAACCAAGCTCCTCAACCTATCTTTTAGGGTATCTGATCCCTGCAAAGGATTCTCTATTCAGCCCTTTTTATCCAAGACCTTGTGTTTTCGGACATGACCCAAAGTTCATGGCCAGAGGTGAAGGTTGGAACATGGATTGACCGGTAAATTAAGAGCATGGTCTTTTGGATCAGCTCTTTCTTTATAACAACCAGTAGGTACAGGATTGTAATACTGCTCATCTGACAATCACGTTTATTTTATCGTTCACTTGTAAACAAGATTCCAAGATATGTAACTTCGAATGAGGCAGGTAAGTTCTTCCAACCTATGAAGAGCAAACCTTCAAAAAAGACTTTGAGGTCTTGACTTTCAACCTAGTCATTTCGCATTCAGCTGCAATCCAAAGTCGTGTCTTGGCATGAAGAACACTACATCTTCATAGTCACATCACATGATATCCAATGGTCCATGCCGGAGTGGGAATATTATAAACAATTGTGGGCTCTTTGTTTGTTTTTTATTCATGTAAACATGACTCAATCATTCATCTGGAGCCTGATTGACCAGTCGACGCCTTTTAAGACGCAAATTGCAAAAAAATTGCAGTAGAAGTATGTTTTAAAATACAGACTCCCGCGAGGAACCTATTTGTAATCTGTGCCTTTTTGTGACTATAGGGGAAGATAAAGCTGTTTTGTGGCACTTTATGATTGTGGTGGCAGAGATGTTTTAATCTTGTCAGATGGCAGCGTGAGGCTGAGGCTTCGTGGTGTTGCTTGGAGACCTGATCCATACGATATGAGTTTCACTGCTTTATGTCCAGGCTGCTGAAATCTCGGGGTCCAGCTTAAGAGCTTAAGACGCTATTTCTCCCTTAGGATTTAAGTGAAAAAATCTGCATAATCGCTTTTTCTTTTACTACAGGAATCATATGCTGCATTTTGACGTATGAGATTCATAGACTACCTCTCACTCTTCTGTTTCTCGTGATGTCATACTATCTTTCACCCCCTCTCTCTTTCTTGCATACTTTCTATCGCTTTCACAATATCTCTCTGTTTTGTTTTTTTATCTCTTTCACGGTCTCTCCCACATTCTTTCTCAATCCCACCTCTGATCACTATCTCCTTCTATCACACCCTCATTCTCACTCTCACATTCTCTCTTCATGTCTCTCTCTCTCTTTTTTCGTCTCCCTCTCTATCCCTTTTCTCCTAAAACTAAATCTTTCATGCCTTCTTTTGTGTTCATTCCCACTATTGACACTTTCTCACACTATCTCACTCTCTCACCTTTGTTCTATTTCACTCATTCCTCACATCTCACTCTCATTCACTTTCTCTCACTTCCACACTCACACACATCACGCTCTTTAACCCTCTCACAGTCTCTCTCTCTCTCTTTCTTGTCCCTCCTCTTTCTTTTTCTCTACGTTTCTCACTCCATCTTTCTCGCTCTCTCACTCTCACTGTTTATTGCTTTCTTTCATTTTCGGAGTGTTTTTGGGCACTCACTTTATTTTGCTTTACTAGTAGTATGATTATTATTATTTTGTTGTTGTTGTTGTTAATAAACATATAAACACAAACTAAAAATTTAAATTCAGAGTGAGTGAAAGAGACTAAAGTATTATTAGGTGTTAAGTAAATACGAAATATTATTATTATTGTTCTTATTATCATCTACTATGGATCACTGCTTGCCTCTGTAGGAATCTAAAGAAAGCACATGAGCTGAAGTCAAACGCTTTGAAATCAACCATAAAAGCTGCTGTTCTAAACATCCCGCTGGTCTCTGGAAGGACCCGCTGACGTCAGCGTTCCTGGAGGAACATTTATAATCCACAAATAACAAGCAATCAGGAGTGAAGTCACGCAGCAAAACACAAGTTCAAAGCAGTCCACCTTCTGCATTCTGTATCTTATAATGGCTTTCTTCATCATTCAGGTGGGAAAGCATCTGCTGCAGCCATTCATGTAAATGTAGCCGCGGCTCATTTCCAAGCAGCTCAGGTTTCGCCAAAAGCATCACGCGACACGGAGGTCAGTCTCGCTCTCAGGTGAAACGCCCCGACGCACTTCTCCCAGTAAATGAGTCGTTTCTCCTCTTACTTAGGGATTGATTTGGTTTTTACAAATGGTATTTTGGTGCCGAGGGTTGTACTTTTTCTTCATTCTTTCATCTTTGAAAGCTCTTCTTTGATTTCTGGTTTGCAGGGAGCTGGAGCCAAATTCACAGTCTCTGGGCCCCGGCCAAGACACACACTCAGATTGAATGAGAATAAGTAGCCATGTCGTGTTGGAAGCATACTGGAATTTGTGTTCTGAATTTGACCAGCCAACCAGGGAAGGGAAGCTAATAGACAAACAAAGGCCAGGGCTGGTGAGCAGATTGGGTTTAGGGTGAGGGTTAGGGTGAGGGTTAGGTCTAGGGTGAGGGCTAGGGTGAAGGCTAGGGTGAGGGCTAGGATGCGGCTTAGGGTTCGGGTGAGGGCTAGGGTGAAGGCTAGGGTGAGGGCCAGGGTGAGGGCTAGGGTGAGGGTTAGGGCGAGGGTTAGGTTGAGGGCTAGGATGCGGCTTAGGGTTCAGGTGAGGGTTAGTGTGAGGGTCAGGGCTAGGGTTAGGGTTAGGATGAGGGTCAGGGCTAGGGTTAGGGTGAGGGCTAGGATGAGGGTTAGGGGGAGGGTTAGGGTTGCCCAACGATACTTGCTCTGGTATCTGGTTCGTGATGTAACTTGCATTCCTTTGGTTGCAACTTTGTAACCACTAGGCCACAGTTATAACTCTGGATTGACGGCTGACGAATCACAGAAAAGGACACAGGGCTCCACATTCGCACTCACTCACAGGTATAGTACAGATATTACGAATGATACAGACCTTACAAATATTCTGAACGCATTTATTTGGACGGTGGGAGGAAACCCGTCAAGATTACATGTATACACAGTGCCTACTCCTGCATTCATTTTACCTCATGTAGCGATTGGTTCTTCAACAAAGCACAAGTTGACAATCTTGTCTGGTCTATTATGGGGTCTCCTATTAAAGGTTCCAGCACAACACAGCTTAGTCGAAAGAATGAAGACCTGCTCCCATGTACAGTACATTAGGTCAAGACCTACACGGCAAAGGCCAGCCACCCTTTGCCGTGCCAAATTCTGAGAAATCTGACACTGGAGACCCGGCAAAACTGAGAGAACGTGGAGACTTGGCGAGGAACTACAGGGTCGTGACCTTAGAAAGGGTCGTCAATGCCGCGAGGAGACAGAGGCGCCCACTACGCTCAATGCTGTCCAGCACATACAGTATTCTAAGATGGCATAGATTGATTGAAGAAGTGAAATTCGTTTGGCAACTATAGTATTTTCAGACATGATCAGCAGAACTTGCAAATGAAAATGAGTTTTGAAGGAATAGAGAATTAACTGTTGGCAGTCTTAAGCTGGGAGCAGATTGGGTTCATTGTCTTGCTAGTCAGGGATTCAAACTTGACGCCTTTTGGTCAAAATTCTAATTCAGGCTTCAACTGCCACTGATTTTGGGGGCAACCAATCGCAGTCTGGAACATAGTAATTACATTCATACTCACACTTACAGACATGGGAAATATAGGCACTACAAGATAGGGACCACATAATCAAAACAAAGAACGAGGACTACCTTGTCTTATGTGTTGTGGGGTCTCTAGTTCAAGATCCCAAAACTACTTGCACATTGGGAAACCATTTTTGGTGGATACAAGACCTTAGACCCCAAAACGTTGGGTTAGAAGTTTCACAAGAAGAAGGTCAAGGTTCATGCTCAATTTCAAACACTAAACTTTTGTCTAGTCTTTGCTGTTCTTCATACATTAGAAGAATTCTATTAGATTTGAAAGCCTCCCATTGCCGAGTGGAATTCTAAGAAATCTGACACCAGAGATACTCATACGAACACTTAGAGAACATGCAAACTCCACACATAACCCCTGGGTCTTGACCTTGGGTCATCATTGCTGCGAGGAGACAGCGGCGCCCACTACGTTCAATGTCGTCCGGTGCATATTCTATATACAAGGCGGCATAGTTAGACTGAACGTAGAAAATCTTACCATCATAGCTGAAGTGTCCAAATGTGTTGGATTGAGAGTGTAGGTCCAGTTTAAGAATGCAGAACATACTCTGAAGATCATCTGCGCGTCTTTGGATAAAAGTGTATGAAAAATGCCTGTAAAGTAAAATGGTATGAACAAATTTGCCCGAATAAACTTTGATAATGTTTTGTAACTTTATTACGTATGTTGGTTGGTTGGTTGGTTGATCGGTTAGTTGGCTGGTTGTGTTGCTTGGTTGGTTGGTTGTGTCGGTTGTGTTGGTTGGTTAGTTGGTTGATGGGTTGGTTGGTTGGTTGGCTGACTGGTTGTGTTGGTTGGTTGGTGTGATAGTTGGTTGGTTAGTTGTGTTGGTTGGTTGATAGGTTAGTTGGCTGGTTGGTGTGATGGTTGGTTAGTTGAGTTGGTTAGTTGGATGGGTTTTTCCTTCTGCAATGTCAGGAAGGAATTATAGTTTCTACAGTTTTCAAATATGTAATTGTCTTTTTGAGTATTTGTAATGTCACCAAATGAGGTAAATCAATGTCCACTTTTCCTTCTATGAAACAATTTAACACGATTAGTAGAAACTACTTTATAATTGTTTACTCATCACCAATAACATAACTTTTTGAAATCGCTGACATTTCTGTGCAATTAGCAAGCATTTTATGTTTGGATTAAAAAGAACGAAAACATTGCGTTGGAAATAATGAGGCAAACAGCAGATTCGTCTGTACTGTGCTGTCATCTGAATCATGGCCTGCAAATCGCAGCTTCTTCTCCGCGTAATTGGGTCACCTAAAAAACACACTTTGATCTTCTGCTTTCAGACCATTGACTTAGCTGTAGAAGCTTGTGTGTGTTTAGAAGCTTGTGTGTGTGTGTGTGTGTGTGTGTGTGTGTGTGTGTGTGTGTAGTGCCGCAAATAATCTGAACCATGTTAGCTAGCAGAGAGACTCAATCTCCTGTAGAGTTTCTGTGATGAGCTGTGATCACCTTGTTAGCAGCCTTGTAGCCGTATGGTGGAGGATTCTGGGAGATTGAGTTCCCTGTATGTATATAGACCTACAGGGCTTCAACTGCTATTGTCTTCCATTAAAATAAAATTGATTTGTGAACTGCCTCACCAACATTCAGTTTTTGCATCAAAGCAATTTCAAACCTAATTTCCCTTTGACATGAAAGGAAGATTATGAGAATTTGTTAAAGCACAATGTACTGAACTTTTATTGCTAAATGGGGACTCTTACTCTCTCTCTCTCTCTCTCTACCTCCCCTTCCCCATTTGGTGCATCCACCTCTCTCTCTCTCTCTCTCTCTCTCTCTCTCTCTCTCTTTTCCTCTGTCTTTTTCCTGTCTCTCTCTCTCTCTTCTCTCTTTATCTATCTCTCTATCTA
>MU204386.1:2499998-2555537 GCA_017309775.1 Paedocypris sp. Pulau Singkep
ATCTCTCTTTTTTTCTCTCTCACTGTCCCTCTTTTTCTCTCTCTGTCCCTCTCTCTCTTTCTGCCTCTCTTTTTCCTATCTCGCTGTCCCTTGCTCGCTCTCTCTCTTTTTCTCTCTTGCTCTCTCTCTCTCTCTCTCTACCCACCCCGTTGGTGCACCCACCCCTCTCTCTTTCTCTCTCTCCCAGGCAGGGCACTCACAACACAGCAAAAACAGACTAAGCCAAGCGTTAAATTGTGTCTTTGAAGAAATGAATAAATAAAATTGGGGAACTAATTCCTCGACGGTGCACATTTGTTATGTGTGAGCGTCATATAGACTGTTCTGCCAATGTCCTGATGGCTTCACGCCAACCAGGCCCTTCGCTGACCACCACGTCTCCTTCACAAATTCACCGCTCCACTACTGGAATTTCGATTTATGTGCCAAGATGACCAACAGAGAATTTACACATTACACTTGCTCCTGAACAATTCCGGAAAACCTTTTGGTAATTTAATTCACATAATTGTGATAATTCCATCTTCCAGCATGACACCAAATATTGTGATTCTTAACAGCAGGGCGTGGCAATATGGGGCGTGGCTTCACTCGGATTCAAGGTCAAGAGAGGGAAATTTGAATAATGGTGCTTTTGAGTTGAACTCTAGTACTTTTACACTGGCAAAAGAAAAACAGCTATTGCAATTTGAAATATTAAAAAAAAGTACAAAAATTACATGCACTGCCTTGATTCTATTAATTATTTATTTATTCAAACATGTACATGACAAATAATAACAACATAAAAGCCACAACATAATGATAATAGTACGATCACACATGAAGACTGTATCCACAGCGAAACAATAAATTAAAACTTAAACCCTTAAAATAAATGAACTTAAACCCTTGATAGAAGATAAATCTTTAACAAAAAAATGTGACAACATTTTAAATTTTTCCGTGATTAATGTAGTTCGAATGAATGTCCTTTTTATTGTTTATATTTGAAATGTTTCAGGTACGTACATTGCTTTACCTCCTCCCTTAAATTATTCCAAATTTAACTCCGGTTCTAGTCAAACAGAAACTCTTTTTGGTAGTGCGTGTATATTCTACTTTTAAGTTTGACTTGCCTCTTAATTTATATTCCCCATTTCTTTCATGAAACAACTTTTGTATTCCCTCCGTCAACAATTTGTTTTCAACCTTAAACATAAACCCCCCAATTTTAAATAATTTAAACCCATAGTTCATGTAACTTAAGAATGTGAGATTTTTTAAATGACTCATGTGTATGGTTACAAAACCCACGTTTATGTACAATTCGTATAGCTCTTTTTTGTTGTATATTTAAAGATTTGCCAGTATATATATATATATATATATATATATATATATATATATATATATATATATATATATATATATATTGCTAACACTTTTGGCTAATTTGCTCTGTATATATTTTATCTGAGGTTTCCAACTGATTTTTTCATCTACTATCACACCTAAAATTTTCCATGTCAACTCCGTCAATTTGAATTTTAATTACTTTTTTTTTTTATCTATATAAAAAAAAATTGAGCTTTTTTTTAAACCGCACTTGCTGCTTTTCAGTCATTTCCTCAGCACCGACAACCACAACAAACCAAATATTATCATTTGAAATGGCGTTAGTGCTCGTGCTAACACTATTAAGCGGGTAAACGAAGCCCCTTCTGTTGAACACAATTACTCCCATGATTCCATCGCTGCACCACACGCTGATGGAATCAATTATAAAGCTCATTCATCAAGGAGCCGCTCTGTTTGAAGCCCCTGGTCTCTGTGTTTCTACACCTTACACCTACGGGTCAGGACGGGGCTTTTATTTACCTCACCGATGACCAAGGACCTTTCCCTCTTCGCTTCCGTGTGGCCTTCAGATGAATAAGCGACAGCCATTTCCTGAATCTGATGTGCTTTTAATGTGCGGTAGAGTCTTTTCATCACGGTGCTCGGTCTGCGGTCTCACAATAGGTGTCAGCAGAAAGCTCCACACACGCTCATTTGTATTTTTCCCGTATAAGCGGATTATCTCCTGTCTCCAGCTTTCGCCGATATTTAGGATTAAAGTCAATACGCCAGTGCGAAGTTGCCGACACAACATTTTGCTCAATCGCGCTGGAAGTGTAATGAATGGTTCGTTCGCAACTGGAGCTTGACGTTTCATATTTGTTCATCTTCCAAAATTATATTTACTCCTGACAAATATAGTAGTGATGGTTTTACAATTGTATACATTTTAATATTTTGGTTTGGAAACGTTTTGTATTGTACAAAAATAACTTTCTGGTTCCGTTGCAACTTGCAACAGTTGATTGGTGGATGGATGGATGGATGAATGAATTAATTGATGGAGAGAGGCGGATGGATATAAAAAATGAGAGAGGAAAATAATAAGTGGAAGGGAAATGGAAGGTTACTGAAAGTACGAGTAAAAGAGAATAAAAGAAAGGGGAGAGAGAGCGAGAGAGAGAGAGAGAAAGAAAGTTTGTTTTAATTTTATTTTTCTAGTTTATTTTGCATACATGTGGTGTAACTGTATAAATTCTCCAAGGAACAATAGTAGTCAAAAATCTTTACCCAAATTACAAAAACATGTTTAATCCATGTTGTGTGTGTGTGTGTGTGTGTGTGTGTGTGTGTGTGTGTGTGTGTGTGTGCGTGTGGTGGGGTTCCTTATAGAAAATGTGTTTGGAAAAAGACATGACTGTGGGCCATTGACCATGGACGAAAAGTTTGCTTTGACACTTTTAAAGTGCTTATAAAGATATTATTCTTTAGCTTTTGGCACAAAAACAGCATGAGCCAGCATCAGCACCATATGGTAATTTAGTCTTTCTAAAGAACTACTCAAGTAGCAAATGACCATGTGGAATTCACATTAAAAAAGTCCATAACATGCAAATACGTAGATTACACAATTAGACATGCATGACGAGGTAAAAGTTTTAAGTGTGTGTGTGTGTGTGTGTATATATGTTTCTCTTTAATTTACTTTTTTTTCTTTAATTTAACAAACTCAACTTGTGACTTTTGATATCATTGTACTTAAATAATAGATAACAAAAAATTGATTCTATTGGTCAGGACTTCATTACCCAAGATCCTTTGCTGTCTAGTCAGAGCTGTTTCAAGCTCCACGTTTATCTGACGTCATGTGAAGAGGAAGGATTATTATCCCCTGTGCAGTGACCCAGCGTTTAGATTGTGTCTGTTCCTTGGGTTTTATTTACTCATTGCTCGCGTTCTTAATTTTTGACTGTTTTGACTTGTTCTGCGATGACACATTGGACTCGTTTGTAGCCAATTGCGCTAAGCTAAGCTTAGAGGTCGTGGATTGTAGCCTCTGGTGTCATTTTGAATCAAAATTAAGAAAAAAAGTTTTGATTTCCTAGCCACTGTCACCTTTCTACTTGCTCACTGGTTGTAGTGATTATCAGTCCATATCTTTTTTTGAGATGGTCTGTGACTGTAAAAAGACATATACAAATAAAACAAAATGGAGTTAAATTAAAAAGAAAAGCCAAAAGACACAAACATCGTTCAACAAAACTTTTCTGGACCCTTGTGGAGCACCTCCGATCTTGTGTAGGCACAGTGAAGTCAGATCTGGTGCTTCAGCAGTTCCGCATGAGCAATAAAGCACAGACGAGTTCAACCCATCCACACTTTCATCCCGTCCCCATAAAAACAATTACATTGCAATTATTCCACCTTTAATGCGGCTCCGTGTGCCCTGTGGCGCATCGGTTTTCATGTTTTCGACGCCCTCGAAGCGGCGAGCTTAAACGCGATCACGCTTGGTTGAAATCAATGGCTGTGTGTAATGAATAAAACATGCGAGCGGCATGGCATCTTCGGCGGCTGATCTGCATAGGGCATGATGGGAAGGTTATAGCATGCCGTATTTATGGGCTCTGGTTAATGGAGGTGAATAGAGAGCGGCTAAAAGATCTGCCGCAGCCTGCACGGCTTCCACACATCACACGGAACATTTGAACTCGAGTGCAATCACGCTGTCAATAGGAGGGATCCTTCCTGTGGCTTAAATACCAAAGAGCAGGACTTGGGAGATCTTTATTTCGCTCACCCAACGATCAGAAGAATTGTCTTTATCTGCAAAGTAGAACTGAACCCATAGCCAAATCAGGAACCTTCAAGTTCTCACGCTAGCCATACGTGTCAGAAGAGTGTGAAAGGCTGTGGACTACAAGCAAATTACACACGGCCTTGGAACTTCCTGGGTTCGACGGCATGGTGTTGAGGGGTTTTTTTGGAAGCCAGCGTGTTGTCTTCTGGGCTCCCAGGGTTTTGCTCGCCTCCTCTCGAGTCGTCTGCTGTTCATTTCTTCTCTGATTGTATCTCTCCCGGAGACAGAAATCTTTCTCACAGCTGCCAATCTTTCACTCGCTCTGAGCACCTTCACGTAAAGAGGCAACCCTTCGCAGCAGAACAATGTGTGGTTAGGAGTTACTGTGTGGTGCACAAATCCTTGAAGACAAAGGATCCTTGAAGCAAAGTTTGCCCTCATTTACTGCTCACGAGTCACACCTTGTTGTTTAACACAAGTTCAATGACTGAAATTGTTGAGGCCAGTGAGCAAGCAATGGGACAGAGGATAGGAAAGCAGAACTCAGAGAATGAAAAATAAAGCTGTGGACATCCCAACTGGTGCCAGAGGAAACTAGCACTAGTCGGAATGTCCGCAGTATCTCGGACTCTGGCGTGTCGTTTTTTTTTGGAACTTTTATTTTGACACCGTCCCAATCTGTTTTCTAGCCGTCACAAACTATTATTTTGAAACTTCCGTGTAGGCAACTGTTTGTTTCCCTCCACAGCTGATATTCGTTTACTTCCTGGTTTCTCACGATCGCATTTTGAGTCAGTCGTGTTCGTTTTTATCAGTTTCAGTTGTTTGTCGATATTGTAACCACTTGTGTCATTATGCCCCCTGTATTTATAACGTGTTGTTAACCCATGTATTTCCAGTGTTTGTGATCCTGTCAACTAGCCGTTATTCTTACCTTGTCGTTTATGTTCATGTTTTTGGATCTTGTTTTTGCTGAGTTTTGCCCTCGCCTTTTGGAATTAAACCCCATTTTTGACTCAATGAACCCTTGAGTGTTCGTCTCGTCCGTGCTAACTGTGACCAGTAAGCAAGCAATGGGACAGATGCTGGGACAGCAGAACTCTCTAATTGGGAAAAAAAGAAACCTATAATCCCGACAGGTGCCAGTCTCATTTGGTACATTCTCATTCTAACGGTACAAAGTCTTCCCACGAGAACCAATTCCAATTCCTTCCAATGTTCCAAGATGACATTGGGATCGTTGCCGGATCAGACCAAGTGTTTTTGAAACCCCCTTTAGGCTGCCACAAACGATTTGCAGGTTACAATTCTTCCCAACTGATGGTTATGATCGTGTCATGCTTCAATTTTAATTGTGGTGTTCTGCTGGGGTCTGTCCTAGGCCCTACCTTTTTCACCATTTTTTTTCCTAACCAGCTCAGCTTCAGGAGACTTGAGCTGCCCTTATGGCTATGCTGATGACAGCCATCTTTACAATAAAGCTACTTCTAGTCCCTCCGAAGCCCTTTTGAACCTCCCTGCATGACTTTAGAATAATGACGGGCTTGAGCAACAACTTTATGCAGTTGAACAGCGGGAAACAGCAGGAAGAAATGGCTTACCAATGAACCAGAGGTCACTAACATGATGCCCGTGGGCACCATCACAATTGGGTATCAGGAGGGAAATGAGAGGGATAGAATTGCTCCAGGAGCAGCAGAAAGGCAATGTTTCGCATCGGCTTCTGGAACCTCCATAGACTTTGTAAAGTTTGACTGCCAGAGGAGACTGGCACCCCTGACCTGGGCTCTCTTTTGGGTGATTATTCTTTTTCTGACACCCTCATTTTCACCCATCCTTTGTTGGATTTTCTTTGCTCACTGGTCATAGTGTCGTCAAATGTCACAGTTCTTGTTAAACTATATTCATTGTTGTGTTTATTTTGTTCTGCTGCTTTAAGACAAGTAGCATCTTTAAATAAATCGCTTCTCCACCCACAAAACCACATTAACTCCACCCGCCAGGTCACGAATGAACTCCACCCACTTGGTCACACAAAAAGTCCACCCACCGAGTCACAAATGACCTCCATTTACCTGGTCACTAATAAACTCCACCCACTAGGCCACGAATGAACTCCATCTACCTGGTCACTAATGAACTCCACCCACTTGGTCACACAAAAACTCCACCCACCAAGTGAAGAATGACCTCCATTTACCTGGTCACTAATAAACTCCACCCACCGGGTCACGAATGAACTCCACCCACTTGGTCACACAAAAAGTCCCCCCACCGAGTCACGAATGACCTCCATCTACCTGGTCACTAATAAACTCCACCCACCAGGTCACGAATGAAATCCACCCACTGAGTCACACAAAAACTCCACCCACGAGTCATGAAAGACCTTCATCCACCTGGTCACTAAATAACTCCACCTACCAGGTCACTGGAGAATGAACTTCACCCAACCACACCTCTCTCTCTCTACACGTACATATACTACTACAGTATTTTACTCTAAATTAGCATATATGCAAACACACACTTGCCTCACCATTCAGCAATTATGCAATGACATTACAATTAAACTGTGTGATTAAAACGCGTCTTAAATTCCTTAAATGGGAATTTGAATTTCAAGAACTACCTATGTAGAACTTGTGAATGCAGTTTGCTAAGTCATTAATCCAGGTTGGAGTAAACCACAGCAGCTCTTTAATGTCATGTTTGTTGTCCTGTCGTGAAGCGTGGCTTATGAGGTGAATACTAATACCGCGTCAGGAGTCCCGCTGCTGGCTGGTGGGAGCGTCGTGACAGTGATGAAGAGGACCAGGTTTTGTAATAACGTGAAGCACAAGGTTCCTCGCCAGTTGTGGGGTGACGGCCTTTCGTCAGACTGTCTCCGACTGTGCCTCTTCGGAAGCGTCTGCCACTCTCGGAATGCAGCGTGTTCTTTGTTCATCTCCATCAACGTCATTCAGCGGCCGACAGCCACTTCTGTGCCAGGAGGTTGCCAGAAGTCATTTTACACAAGTGCTTTCTGTGGAAAGATGTCAAAACACTGCAACTTCATAAAGATTGCAGCTTTTTTTTGTTATTTTTACTGTTGTGTCTGTCTGTCTTTCTACCCATCGATCCATCCACCTTATCCATCCTGTCTCTCTGCCAATCCGTTCATCCACCCATCCATCCTGTCTGCTAGCCTGTTGGTCTTTCTGTATGTCTGTCTTTCTCTCCACCCATCAATCTATCATCATCCTGTCGGTCTGTCTATCAGTCCGGTCATTCATGCATCCTTCCTGTCTGTCTATCAGTCTATTCATCCATCCTGTCTGTCAGCCTGTTGGTCTTTCTGTCTGTCTGTCAGCCAGTCAGTTTACCCACCAATCTATCATCATCCTGTCGGTCTGTCTGCCAGTCCGGTCAATCATCCATCCTTCCTGTCTGTCTATCGGTCCATTCATCCATCCTGTTGGTCTCTTTGTCAGCAAGTCAGTTCATCTTTCAATTCATTATTCGTTCATTCGTGGATCTATCCATCCACCCCTCCGTCCATCCCGCCTGTCCACCTGTTGGTCTGTCTGTCTGCCAGTCCGTTCATCCAACCATCCCATCTGTGAGTCTGTTCATTTTTCCATTCATCTATCCATTAACCCATCCTGTCTGTCCACCTTTTGCCTGTTCGTTCCTCCATCCATTCTGTCTATCAGCCTGTTGGTTTGTCTGTCCACCAGTCCCTTTTCCCGTCAATCCATCATCCATCCATCCTTCCTGTCTGTCTATCACTCCACTCATCCATACTGTTGGTCTGTTTGTCTGCAAGTCAGTTCATCTTTCCATTCATTCATCCATTAATTTGTGGATCTATCCATCCATCCCGTCTGTCCACCTGTTGGTCTGTCTGTCTGCCAGTCCATTCATCCATCCCTCCACCCTGTCTATCTGTCTGTCAGTCTGTTCATCCATCCCATCTGTAAGCCTGTTCATTTGTCCATTCATTCATCCATTCACCCATCCACCTGTTGGTCAGTCTGTTCATCCATTAATTCTGTCCATCAGTTGGTTTGTCTGTCTATCTGCAAGTCAGTTCATCTTTACATTCATTTATTCGTCTACCCATCCATCCATCTAGTCTGTCCACCTGTTGGTCTGTCTGCCAGTGCATTCATCTTCCATTCTTTTAGCCTGCCTGTCTGTGTGTCTTTATGCAAGTCTATTCCTTCATCTATCCCGTCTGTCTGCTTTTATGCCTGCTTGCCATATGTCATATTGTTTGTTATTAAATATAAATATAATTTAAAACTTGACAAACGTTTGCTAAATATATTTATATAAAATCTTACTAAGTTTGTTTCTTAAACCAAAGTTTTTTTTTTTTTGTTATTTATTTACTTGATTTTTTCAAATTCCTTTGAATTTGTCGAACGTGTTTTCATGGTTGTCAGACTTTATTAGTTCACTTTGTTAGCACAGAAAAAAGCAAACAAACACACGTTTGAATTTATCACAAAGTTAGATGGAACAAAGTGTAAAGAACTTTAAAAGGAAGCTGGGATGCGTTTATTTGCTCATCGCATCAAGCGACATAAAGACTGCGCAGTCAGTCCAAACACATCTGAAGACCCAAAACATGGGTGAGTTGCACATTAAATTAAACTTCCCCGAAAATCCAATTATTTATTCCCTTTTTTATCACAGACGCCTTTATCACTTTGAACTACCGGAAATTACAGCTGCACTGCGTAATGAGACAACTATTAGCACGCGGTATTTCCATGAACATGGTTTTTTGAGACAGGCTTCCAATTAACCCGTCTCATTGTTTTTTCCTTTTCTTTCTAATTTTTTTCCCCGAGTCAGAGCAATGATTGGACGGTCTGCACTAAACACAAAGGGTCAATTACAGATCCAGATGACCAACAAATTGGGTTTTAAAACCCAATAGCAACAAGATCCTTCTGTATATGTGTGTTATTAGTTGACAATTGTTTGCTTTCTTCATTTAATTGGAAAGGAAGGCAGTTTTAATCAGAGCAGGTTCAGCTAAGTTGAACAAGTTACAATTTCCCTGTAAAAAAAAAAAAAAAAAGAAGTCAGTTGAGGACTTTTTCATTTACAGCACAATACTGTACTTTTAATTACATCATTACACTGAAGTGAATGAGCCTTTGCTCGTACTGTAAATAACAGCAACTTAATAACACCCTTTAATGCCATAAAACTGTAGTTTGCTGTAAAATGGCCTTTTCAATTGATTAGGATCTTGTTTTGTTTTTTTTACAGTATTTGAGGCTTTTAAGGCTTTAGGATTTGCAATTTTAGTTTTAATTTTAGTTTCATTTCAGTCAATATATGGTCAATTGTAATACTGTAAAACCTACAAAAGACTTGTCAAAAATGGACAGAGGCTACAAAATTGTTACCATGATTCAAACAATGGTTTCAAATTTTGCTTTGAGAAAAACATGTTAAAAAAAAAAAAGTCTAGAACTAAGAATTTCACCCTTCAAATTGCTCACTGCGTCCAATGAGAAAGAAGTCTAATGAAAAACGTCAATTTTAGTAAAACGGTTGATATTCTGTGTTATTACAATGAGTTGTTTTGTTTGACATTCATATTCCACAATTGAACAAGACTTGACCTCCCCATATGATGGACGTTATGTTATCTTTAGTTTGAACAGTTGGTTCTCGAACAGTTATTATTATCATGTTATCACCATACGTTGTGTTATTGATCCATACTTTTATCTCCATACTGTTTTTTGTGCTTTATTTAATAATTGTTAAGTTGGAGCGTCGATATCTTCAGATCTACCAGGCAATTAAGATCTCAGCAGCCATGTCACACTGCGTATCAGTCTGTCCATTTATTCACGTTTTCCCTCATGTAAGTCCTGCTGGTTTGATTTGGGCTGCGGATGATCACAGCAAAGATGAATCCGAGCAGTCCGAGCGATGTACGGCGTGTCAAGGTCCAGCTGCTCCAACAGATATCACAGTCTTCTGAGCACGCAAGGATTGCACGGCCCCTCGATCAAAGCATGTGCCAGAGCAGATAACACCCGGCACAGCATCACCCAGCGAGGCCATGACCAGTCGGACAGAGCCAGAAATGAATTTAAGGAAGATGTTAATGCTGAGAGACTCCGAGCAGCGGGGCATTGAGATGCAGCTGTCGTCGGAGTCCAACCTTTCCCAATATTATCACTGGCTTTCAGCCCCCGGTGCAAACCAATATCTCTCCGCACACGCTTCTGAGAACGAGGCCGAATGTTGACCTCATCACAGCAGACGATGAGACCAGCTTATGTAGATCTGCAGAAACCGAGCAGTTGAGGTCAAAACATCTCGTTTTCGTCTTAGGTTCTTAAAAGAGTTTGGAATGAAGGAACAGATGTTTACACGGTCTCTGCATTGTTCTTTCATCGGTCTGTTTGTCTATCCACTCATCCGGCTACAAACCCAAGTCCAACAAAGTCGAAACAGTGTAAAAACCGCAATAATAGAGAGTTCCAGTACTTCCAACACCATCGTGAAAGAAGCATGTTTACTAACCTCAAACCACACTTACAATAGAATTTAAAGGGGGAAATCAGCCAAAATCAGTCAAATCCTTACTCGAAGCTGGATTGAAAACCTGGGACTTACTCAGTCCTCTCTCCCATTCGATTAGGGGTGATATTTTAACATAAAGTGGGACTGGGACACGACAAAATTCTCAGTTGGCTGAGATATGCATTTATAAAGTGAATATAAATGCAAAACAGAAAAGTGTCCAAGTGCCAAATCAACAAACAAAACACATTAGAAAATAAATGTAACTAAATAACATACGCTCATAAAATACTAAACAATTTTACACACACTGTAACAGAAACTTAGTCAAAGGCAAGTTACAAAAACGAAAAGGGCAGGACACACAACTCTTTGTTTGCACTAGTAAGCACTTAGATTAAGGAAAAACCGAACACAGTTGAACATCGAGAAATGATCGGGAGCTTTTAACCAATCGAGGTTATAACCAAAATAAGCTCCGCGAAGGCTGTTCCTGGGCGTCTTTTATAGGCCACACCCAAACAGGAGGAGCCAATAGAATGCTAGCAGGTGTCTTAATTTTTGTTTCCATTTCTGCTTTTTTTTGCTTTACTTTACTTTGTTAAACAATGGCGGTTTATGGCAAGCTTTTCTCATTCTTGCACAAATTTGGCCCAATAAAGCGGCTTTTTGCCCCAATAAAGCTGTGCAAATTTGCGTTTTGAAAGACATTTTTTTGGAACTTTAGGGTTTGGCCCAATAAAGCGATACAAATTTACGTTATGAAATACAATTTTTTGGAACATTGCGCTATGATATACATTTTTTTTGAGGACTTTAGGATTTGGACCAATAAAGCATGGCAAATTTGCGTTTGTGACTAGGATTTGTCCCAATAAAAAAGCTGTCCTAATTAACCGGTGACCCAATTAGGTCGACTGTATCAACTTAATCAAATAGAATTTTGAAAATTGAACACAACTGTGTAAAACTCACAAAGTAAGCTTTAAATTACTGAAATACTATTTACCATATGCCTTTATTGCCTTGTCTTAGATTTAAAAAAACACATAGTGCTAAGCAGTTCGTTCTTTGGCAAATCCAGTCCTGGACTTCTCTTTCGCCACTCATGATTTCAGCAGAAATCGTATTACGTTTATCCGCCCATCCGCTTGCATTCAAATGTCATTTTTCCGCCGTCATTTCAGCGTGAGCGTGAGCTGTGATTAGCGCTGAATGCTAATGAGCACGGAATCATAATGGTCATCCGTATTCTTTTAATCTCCATTTCAGATAATGAAATATCGACCAGCATAAAGGGCACATATAGTACAGAAATGATCAGTAATTACGGAGGCTGAATTCAAGGAATAATGAAGTCCGATATCAAGCTTAATTTTCGGCCGTATACTTTGATTTAACGCACTCAAAGAGCCGGTTATTATGTGAGAAATGGACGTCCACCATTTTATACCTTCACAAAGAGCCATACCAAGCAAATCCAATTTATGCAGGATTCTTCTGTCGGATGTGTCATACGTTTCACTGGATTTCTGCATTTACATTGCAATATTAGGTTTTTTGAGAGTGGAGATAATTCAATCTACTGACTTGGTCTGGGCTTCAATGGCTTTATTACTCACTGGAGAAGAGGTCGTGGCCTGGACGTCAAATAAAGAGTCTGTAGCTGGAACATGACGCATGAGTTTTATAAATAAGAGCAATGTTTTATTTGGCCTTAATCTAATTCCGTGTGCCACCGACAGATCTATAAAAGAGAGACGGATCTGTAAATCAGATGAAGGCGGGACAGGGGGGCAGTGATGAGTGAAGACCAGTCGTCCTCAAACCCTTTGAGATTCTCCTGCTAAATCCCTTCATCCTTCTGGATCAAGTCACAAAGACCCGACAAAGCCACACAACAAAGCCACACGGCTGCAAACAAAACTAATGTTGGACAAAAAGCTGCTTTGTGAGGACACAAATGATACATTTACGCTTCTCTTCTCACAAATCATAATTTTTGTTATTTTTTCCGTTGTGGGTCGATTTATCCATTTCTGGGCCACTTCAAAGCTTTAATTATCATTTGTACAAGTTTCCCTGTGCAATGACGTTTGTTTTAATACGTTTTTTTTTACATTTTTGAATACAATGACATTGTCGCTTTAGATAAAAGCATCTGTCAAGTGACTGTAAAGTAAATAGCTTTCTGCAATGAGTGCCATCAAAAAACACAGAGAATACAATAAATACACACAAAAAATATAAAAATGTACAACAAAACGCAGAAAATATAGAAAATACACAATACACACGTTGGTTATGTACAAAATGAAGCTGAAGCTCATCACAGCTACTCTCAGCAAGAAGGACACACCTCTTGAGTAATCACCAGCCAATCACATTGTAGCATATACACTAATGTGTTTTTAAGTCTTGTCTTAATGAAATCTGAATCAGAACTTTATTGGCTAAGGTTGCACATTACAACAAGGGATTAAATAGAGTCCGTATTTGTTCCTTCTCATTACAAAATAATAAAATAAAAAAAAAACACACAGAATAGTAACATAAATATTAATATAATATAATAATATAATAAACAGTGACCTAAACATCAATAACATAATTGTGCATATTTTGCACATTCTCGTAAGTCGATATTGCACGTGGGTTAAATTGAGTAGTAGGCGTTTCGTCGCGAAATAAACTGTGTCCAAAAACGTTTGTGATCACAACTACAGTGATCTTTTACATGTTTCACTTCATTTTGCTAAACTGCAAATTTGTATTGTAAATCGTTCACTAGTTACAGTTCAACATGTACCTTTGTTGAGTTTTTCTCCCAATTTACTCTTCAGGGACGTCTTAAAGTCGTCTCCAATTGGAAATTATTCTTTTTGTTTCTGAGTCATAAAACTTGTCCAAAAATAAAAGTGTGTGAAAATTGAAGTAAAGTAGCAGCCAAATGAAACACTTTTGTGGGCCGGATCTGGCCCGCGGGCCACAGGTTGGGCATCAATGTGTTAAATTATTATAGACGATAATCTACATATAGTTTTTAAAGGATTTTGTGATATGTGTCAATAAATGTGATATATAGTGTGAATTGGTTAACTCACGGTTAAGGGTAGACACACACACACACACACACACACACCTCACCACAGAGTCGCTCACAAATGGTAAATTACGTGGACTGGGCCAAAGCCCTGCTGAGCTCCATCCAGAGTTTTCATTTAGACGACAATGAATGTCCTACAAATGTCAGTGGTCCAGCTGCACAGTAAGAAAAAGCACTCCGCTCGAGTAAATGCCACGTTCTCAACACCCACCCTAAAACTACAACTGAGATCAATTGTTTGAAAGTTACCGTGGAAAAAAAAAAAAAGAGCAAAACAAAAAAAAAAAAAGCATTAAATGCCATGCTCAAGGAGGGTTTCACCGGGTTGTGCAATTTCAAAGCTTTGTCAATGCCAAATTGATCAGCGATGCGGTGCTCTTCTACTGCTGTCTGAGGGATATAAATGTCAGCGGAATAAAGGCTGCGCTTCAGAACTTTATGGTGTCATCAGCTGAAGTGCTGGAGATGCTGAGGTCTTCAATCACGAGAGAGCTGAGCAAATTAAATGTGGGCGAAATAAAAGATGAAATATATTTATACACATGTACACACATACATATTATTTGTATATAGTAATGTCAATAATATTTATTATTATATACATATACAGTATATACATGTTTTTTTCTACTTGTATCATAATGTATAATAATACAAAATTTTAAATTATTATATTTATGCGGTGATTTCTCCTGATTTGAAATATAGAAAAATGTACTATATTTACGCGCAAATTTGAAATAGGCGATAAGCAATTATAAGATTACAATATTGTTAGATTTATTTATTTTTTTTTTTTTCAAATATGCGCGTGAATATAGTATATTTTTCTATATTTCAAGTCAGGAGCAATCACAAATAAACGGAAACATGTCATCTTTATTGCGAGCATCTTTAAATAATGGAGAATTCTGAGAAAACGGAGAATTAACCAAGATGAAGTCCTGATCACTACAATCAACTTTTTTTTTTTAATCTATTATACAAGAGTCACAAGTTAGGTTTGTTAAACAAGGGAAAAAAAATTGTATTTTTAAGAGAAATTGTATGTAAATTAACAAAAAAATGTAACAAAAAAAAAAAAAAAATTTTTTTTGGAATATTTATTTTGTGCCTGAATAATCAGCAGGAGGCTTAAATTTGCGCACCGTGATATTATTATTATTTTTCCATGTGTTGTACAAAAGGCAGAATTAATAGTCAGCATCATTTTGTGCATGAGAAAATGAAATGTACATAATGTACCTGCACAAAAAATATTCATTAGGCATGTTGAAAATAATATAGAAATGCTTACATTTTTTATGCTTCTTCGGGGATTGTGTTGCTTTTTTTTTTTTTTTTAATCGATGCATTTGCGCTTTGTACTAAGAAAAGATAGATGTAACGCGTCAATTGAAATATTCTGCTGCTAGCAATCGCTCTTGTGAGACGTCGGAGAATCCTTGTTCTGTCGCTGGAGGATCTCCGTGATGGATTCACTTCCCTCTCTGGAAAAACCCTGCGAGTCAAACATCTCAATTTAGTTTTTTTGAACATATGAAACCCAATCCCTTACAAATGTAAATTACAAGTTCTTAGGTGGTACATGAACATGCGTATTGCGTTAAACATTTGCTGTAAAGCACTATGGTACGTCACTGATAACTAAACTATTCAACCCGTTTTCATTTTGAAAGGCAAAAAACTACCAAAAAATGTTGTTGATCGCTTCAAGGCTTTTTGACTTTGTCAGTAAAACTTACCTTGGCAAAAAAAAAAAAAAAAAATGAATTTCTGTGCAGAAAACTGACAACCAGCTCATCTTCCAATCATGTGATGTGTTTATCTACCCAAAAACACACAAAAGTGGGAATGTTTAGACCAGTAACACCAATACAAAGGTAGAGACCGTGGTGTGTGTGTGTGTGTGTGTGTGTGTGTGTGTGTGTCTTGCATCTTCTTGATCATCTTGATTATCTGCATCTCACAATTTCAAGCAAAAGTGAGGAAAAAATTGACAAAGACCCAAAATCTGGATTATTGTTCGAGAAAGTGAAGAACAATAATGACAAAGTGATAATGAGCTGGTTTCTGAAGAGAAAGACAACGTGTGTCGTCCAGAGGAAACAGACACATCTGTAGGTTCTGCAAGAAATATATTTGCAAAGAACATTTCGCAGTTCATCTGTAAAATTCCATGTAGCCAAGAAAAAAAAATTGTATTGAAAAAAAAAATGTTTTGTAGCTTTGGGTCAAAAATGACCACCATAGTAATTATCAATTGTAATGTATTGTCGATAATAGTCAGTAATAATGATAAAACAAACTTAAAAAATAGAAACAAAATTAATAAAGACGTGAGTTATAATGTGTAAGGTGACACTTTTTTGTAACATTATTTTTTAGTGTATATCTTACCACATTTCTCCAAGTTAAAATTTAGGGGTGTGTTGTCCAAAAAGGCCCAAAGACATAGAACAAAAAGCTTTAAAAAAATTAATAATAATTTGTGGATAAGGAAACCTAACAAGATAACCAACAGATGGGGAAAAAATGTGTGATAAATAATGATTTAGTGTATTTTATAGCTGATACACAAAAGATGTATGCAAAAAGCTACCACGGTACGAAGGTTAAATTTCACAGAAAATAAGACTCGACTGCAGAAAAATAAAGCTCAGACACTTTTCTCCAACCAGATTTAAATTGCGGCTGTTAAGACGGTCTTGAGAAGCGTTCCGGCGGAGACAAACATGGCGGGCCGTGAGCCCCCGCAGGCCTTTGTTTGCTTTGATGAGCCGATATGATTTATGAATCTCCTCAGAAAACCTGATGAAATGCGAGCAAAAGCGGCGTCCGTCCTCATCACAGCCCACCTTCCCTCCGAACCAGCAGGTAATAATCCCTGATTGCGCTTTGATGAGGAGGGAGATGTTTCCAGAGAAGCTCTTGTGTTCACCCACAAAGACTCTTTTACACGTTTAATCCATGACGGAAGACAAACGGGACCTGGCGATGATGGAATGTTGTGGGATTCAGGCGCGTGTGATCGGCGATTCTTGCGTCTAGAAGAATCGGAGGAAAACGCTGAGGTTCGGAATGAAACTTTGATGAGATCATCTCGGGAGGAACACTCACTCGTCTTGACGCTCTGCAGATGGGTTTTAGATTCACCGCGGTAAACCTCACATCCGTGTTAGTTACATGAATCAGACAGACACTGCGAAGCTTTGACGTTATTTTATTAAGTATTACAAAATCCCTACCGGACGCTTCCTCTGTGATTTGTTTCCCCGATACACAATAGGATTGAGCTATGGATTAAAAATGGATAGACTGAATAGAAAAAAGTGCATTACACACACACACACACACACACACACACACACACACACACACACTGTACATGGATACACTGCTACACTATAAAATGAAAGTCCATGTTTAATTCACAAATCATCTAAACTGATGTAATAACAAAAAAAGATTTGCAGTAGCATATGCATGCAAATATAAGCACCCAAAATTAAAATAAAAACATATTTCTTGTTCAATTACGTACATTTTCCCTTAAAAAAAATGTTTAACTTTTGTTTTTTTTCCCCCTTTTATTTAACAAACCTAAGTTGTGACTTGTATCATTTCAATATCGTTTTAATTTGAATAATAAATTAAAAAAAAATAGATTCTAGTGATCTAAACTCCAACTCCACCTAGAATTACAAAATGTTTTAATTTGACCAAAGTTGCGTTTTGGTCCTTTCGCTTCAGTGCAAATACACGCTGTGGTGATGTGACAATGAAAATGATTTGATTTGACTAAACAAAGGTTATCACATGCTATGCACAATACCGTATTTTTGCGAACAATAAGAACCCTGCAAAAAAAAAGCTCTTAAGTTAAATTTCATTCAACCAAAATATTTCTTTCAACAAAACACTCCCATGAGCCTTTGCACTCCGATCAACACTTCATTTCTTGTCGCCAGCCCTCATCCACGTCTTCTATGTGGGTTGTCGTCTCTGCTTGCTCCATAATAAACATCTTCCTTGCAACATGGATGGCAACACGAGTCAGTCAATACACTTATATTTACGTGATTATTTGAAATGTTCGCACATAAGCACCCCCAAGTTTATAAGCTTCTAAAATTGAAAAAAGAAGAGTAAAAAAAAAAATTGCTCATTCGCGTAAACACGCTATATAAGTGGATGTGCAGGCGCTACAGCAGCAGAAGACCACACCGGGTGCCGCTTTTCCAGAAAGCCCAGCTTAAGGCTGCCTACTGCTCCGGCTTTGTGTGTGTCACCTCACTGTGTGTGTGTGTAACTTCACTAGATGGTTAAATGCTGAGTACAATTTCAATACGACCCCTAGTGGCCGTATTGACATACTCACTCGCTTTCCTTTTCAATCGCTGTCTTTGTGTGCGTTCAATATTTTTTCCAAGCATTCTTTACCAAAGTTGGCTTCTGTTGCCTGGCGCAGACCCTCGTGAGACCAATCAAGATCGCCGGCTTCGCTTATATGATATACATTGGATGAACCGTAAGTGATTTACTTGTAAACACTTCAAGGCGGCAACACAACCTGCTTTATCATATATATCGAATATAGGCACTTGTATTCCACAAGCCAGGCTGGTTTTAACGACTTGCTTTGTGTCATTAGCCGTCCGCTGATTGAAACGCTTCCATTTAGTGAAGTCTCCAGTCATCAGACGGGAAGTCGTTTCCACAAGAGCATCCACGAAGCTTTTAAAGCTCAGACGGAGCATCATAAATAGCTGATCGATTCTCTCTCGCAGACTCTTCCTCCACATGTAATTGGCTCTGTAGGCAGAATTTGTCTTGATTACAGTTCATTTGAATGGAACCCGGCTCGCCACTGTCAGTTCATCCGGTCCAAACGCGGTAAATCTGACCTGCTTTGCTTCGGCCGGTGTCACGGTGGAGGCACAAATGGCCGTAAATCACCTCTGAATTATTCAGCGTTGGGTTTGTGATAAGACACTGCATTAATAAAGCATACAGGGCCTGGTCTTAAAGGTCATCACAATGTTATAAAATAGTAATAAATGTATGAGGATGAAAGCAACATTAAAAGCGATTGTAGTCACGCGGTTCTTGGCCTAATTGTCTTCAAGTGCTGCGATTAAAGAAAAAGGGATGATTGTGTTCTTCATGACGTTCAGTTTGTCGAGATAATAAAAGTAGTATGCATTTTTTTCCATAACATTCTTATTTACGCTTGTCTTTTGAAGATCTTAATTCACTAAGATAAAACACATACATTTAAATTCACTTAGTTATCTATATGACAAAGCCAATAATCTTCATTTCATGAGTCTTAAACTGACGACCTTGTTGGTGGTGCTAACATTAATGCTTGACTTTTTAGAGTCATGTGTTCCAATGGCAGGAACAAATTGATTGATCAAAATGCAAAACAGAAATAAAACTAAAATAAATAAAAATAAAATACTGTAAGCTAAAAAAAAAAAAAATGCTGCAATAAGAAACCATCAGGATTTCAAGGGAGGAGCCAAAGTTTTAAACTGGCCACTCTCACAAAATGATCTAATCACAAAATGATTAAAACGAAAATAAACAAATAACACAAATCTTAGACGAAAAGACATGACTAGGCTAGTTAAAAAAAAGTGCACCAAGACAAAACAAAAAGAAAGGAAACAGGGCTTTAAAAAAAAACGCCTGTGAGCAGGTGAACGAAATTAACAAACTAATTGACAATTAAAACAAGTGGGGAATAACCAGCAATACAGGCAAATTAAAGATTAACTAACGAAGAGCCGATTACTAATGAGAAAATGAAGTGGGCGGAAACACAAAGTCAAAAATGGTGATATTTTTAGCTTTGTCAGAATATAATTTTCCATTATATTAGCAAGCAAGATAGAAATTGAATTTTGATACAATTGAGGGAGGTAACGAAAGAGACAGGTGAGGCAACTAAACCAGTAACTAGGGAGTTAACAGGACAACAAGAGGGCGGGGCAACTGTAGCCACACCTCCAAAGTACCAGTTCTTCAGCCCACAAAGAGCATCAGACTGGATCCTGTAAATAATCGGTGCCTAAATCTGAATTATAATTCTGGATTGATGTTTAACCCCTAGGAATTGGTTAATAAATACAGGTTATTCCTCATCAGGAGAAAAACATAGTAGTCGAGATTAGACACTGTAACCGAGTTTTCTAATCTGCTGAACTCGACTAAATTTTCTCGATCTTAAATTAAAATTTTCCCTCCAGTCTCATTAGACAAACTGTTAATCGGCTTTCAGCGATGTTTTACAGTGCCGTACCAATACTGGCAGATTCTAAGTCAGTTAACCTGCTGCTAATGAGGAAGAGGATTTAAAGATCCAATCGCAAAAACAGTCTAATGTGACGTGATGCTTTTATAACACCGTCCCAGGGCATCCGTGTTGCAACCTTTTCTAATTTCAGCAGAAAGTAATTTCCCTCAAGCTGGGCTTTTACCGCTCATTTACTCACACAAATCACCTCGGCTTTACCTGGAAATTAATTATTATTTTCCCGACGCACTTTTCCCCGCTTTTATTAGCGTTATTAAAGGTCTTTTAAATGCAGATCCATTTGCTGGACTATTTTCTTCTGGGCCTGTTTTGTGGCAGCTTTATAGATTGTTGTGGGTCTCATGCTGTGACCATATGATGCCCATTTTCACCTCCATTGGCCATCTGTGCCACTGCCTGCTGATGCCGCTCGCTGTGCCCACGGAACCCATTTAGTTTCAATTAACTCTGCTAGCGTTCACTCTGGGGACCCTGCGCTTGTGTGATGACAGTAATATGTATGATGGAGACGACTTCTGCTCACAGACAGTTCATCAGAGTTCACGCCTTCTCCATCTCACTGTTGCCTTGAATAGTCACAGTCTTGAAATTACGGAATATGCATACGTCGCAACAATGTTAAGCGTGTTAAAAATAAAAAAACATTAATTTGTGTATAAAAATACATTTTTTTCCCTTACAAAATAAAAAAAATAGTTTATCATTGTTTTTATTTGTTAAATAATTAATATATATATATTTTTTTTTTATATTTTTATTTTAATATATATATATACTAAACCATTTACTAAAAATGAAAAAACGAAAAAAGTAAAAAAAAATTCAATTCAATTTAATTAAAACCGATTTAACTCGATTCTAATTACAATTTCAAATTAAAAACATTTATTAAAAAAATTGGAATTTTTCAACAGCTGCAACACACATTGTTGCAACTTCATAAGTACAAAAATAAGAATACAATGTTAGACATGCAAAAATAACAAAGAAAAAGTAAAATAAAAATACAGATGTGCACTAAGCTAAATAAAAAACCTTGTTTTTGTTTATAGACATTGCTAAGCAAAAACATGAATTTATATTATAGAAAAATATACAGTATATATACATTTATATATACTCTGTGTTTATATAATTTACAAAGAAAATAAGTTATATTAAAATAAAAAAATATTTTTATAACTCTCTTTTATAATTATAAACATTTAATAAAAAAAATCAAATTGGAATTTTTCAACAGCTTGTTGTTTGTTGTTGTAAACAAAACATTGCAACACACATTGTATCATTCTTGTTTGTCTTATTCCTTCATTCCTAAATAACTGCTAGTGTTATTTGTGACAATATTTTATAATAAATAGTAGCAAACACGTTATAATAGGTGGAAAACATTTTAATAAATGTACACATTCAATTCTTTTTCCTCTGATTGCACTTTCTTTTTTTCTGATTGGCACGATCTAGGCAAACGCTCAAGGTAAATGAACAATTATTAAAGTTTGACGCTCAAGAGAGCTCATCTTTTATTCACTTGCAATATTCTCTCTCTCTCTCTCTCTCTCTCTCTCTCTCTCTCTCTCTCTCTCTCTCTCTCTCTCTCTCTCTCTCTCTCTCTCTCTCAACAACATTTATATCTACTTTATTTTCCGACTCTTAAGCCGCGTGTCTCTGATTGAAGGTGTGAATAATGCACTGGGGGGGGGGGGGGTTCGGGTGTGTGGTGGTCTTGTGCGTCATCCACACACAGGAACAGCTCTTGCGTTCTGAGGGTTCAGATCTAACGCCTTTTGAAGCCTGATCCTGCTGCGAGTGTGTTTAAGTTATAAAATCAGACTCGTAAAGTCAGAACGTTTCCTGCCGTGTGAAATGACTGCGAACGCTCACAAACTCTATACTGCGTCTGGAGCCACAGACACCTGTTTGTTTGTTTGTTTGTTTGTTTATCTCAGTGCATCCATCCAATACTTGATGTTTGTTTCCATAACTATTTTATTTTATTTTCCTAGCCATTGTCGCCTTTTTGCTTGCTCACTGCTCACAGCCATAATCCAATTTTATTTTATCCTAATTTGCCTAAATGTCACTTTTTGTTCTCATCTTTAAGTGTGAAAAGCGCTTTTTATGAGTCGTTCTGCTTCTCTTTCTTCTTTGTAACGGTCTGACATGTCGACATGTTTGTTTGAACTCTGTTTTGAATTATTCACTAAGCGCCGGAATTTTAAAACAATATTTGTGGAGCTCAATTTTTAAACAAATGTCTGGATAACAAGCTGTGTGTCTGTGTGTGTGTGTTTAGATTAAAGTGCGGCCCTGAATTCTATGCTTTTACAATAAACTGGGGACCTCTGTGTGTGTGTGTGTGTGTGTGATTAGATTAAAGTGCGGCTCTGAATTCTAAGCTTTTATAATAAAGTGGGGACCTGTGTGTGTGTGTGTGTGTGTGTGTGTGTGTGTTTAGATTAAAGTGCGGCCCTGAATTCTATGCTTTTACAAAAAACTGGGGACCTCTGTGTGTGTGTGTGTGTGTGATTAGATTAAAGTGCGGCTCTGAATTCTAAGCTTTTATAATAAAGTGGGGACCTGTGTGTGTGTGTGTGTGTGTGTGTGTGATTGTGTGTTTAGATTAAAGTGCGGCCCTGAATTCTATGCTTTTACAATAAACTGGGGACCTGTGTGTGTGTGTGTGTGTGTGTGTGATTAGATTAAAGTGCGGCACTGAATTCTAGGCTTTTATAATAAAGTGGGGACCTGGGTGTGTGTGTGTGTGTGTTTAGATTAAAGTGCGGCCCTGAATTCTATTCTTTTACAATAAAGTGGGGATCTATGGTCACTTGTGGGGACCTGTGTGTGTGTGTGATTAGATTAAAGTGCGGCTCTGAATTCTATGCTTTTATAATAAAGTGGGGACCTGTGTGTAAGCCTGTGCACAGTAATCTCCCATTTACAGATAATACAATTACACACACACACACTTACGTATAAGAAATAAAAAATTTTTACGTAATTATTGTGTTTGATTTGATCATTTTGTCATTGTCGTTTTATTATTTCGTACAGCAGCTGTGATAATTATCATGTGGATGAACTGATCTCAATAGTGTTGCGCAAGAATTGGAGTTTTTTGTTTTTTTTCAAACATTTGAAGAACTTCCGGGAAATCTTGAGTCGTAACGGACCAGTTCCTGTCTCTAGAATTCAAGCTTCCCAATCATAACGATTTGTAAAAGTCACGGCACAAGAACAGGTCAGGTACAAATCTGCAAATTAATCGGCATTCTGGGAGAATACAAGCTTATTTTATATTTCGGAAGCAAGTTCTCTGAAACTAACTAGTGCTTTTGTTGTTTATTTGACGTGCAAAGTTGATTAAATAACTGTCTGGACTCTCATCTCCGTGCATTGGTAGCGGTAAGAAAAAGACACATCTTTTCGTATAGCAAAAATATTTCTGGACGACATTTTTGTGGCGACACATTTTGTTACTCGCCATTCACTGCATAATGTTTTTGGAGTATATTGTGCACTTAAAAAGTTCACAAAAATTACACTTTTATAATCCAAAAAAAGATGCCTTAACAGGATTGAGGAATGAATGTTTATTAACGGTGCGTTTTATAATCCGTCGCTCCTATAGTCCATAGATTAGATTTTTTTGAAGGGAACTGGAAGGTTAAAGCCACAGAATAATAGAAAAGTTGTAAGACGAGAGATTCAGCCATACGTGGTCCCGAAGGGCGACACCGCAGACACACTATATATTACATTCAGGAAACGTACATTTATATTGTGTTGCTCAGACACCCGAGAATTCTGTTCCTGCACCTGGACGTCTCGTGGTGGCTCACGGAGGGATTTGCACTTTCCCAAAAAATCTACGTTTTATATTTATGTTTTTAACATTAAAAAAATGTGATTCAGCGTTCTAGATTTTAATACATTTTTGAAACAATTATTTATAGACGACATTGTCTTACGATTATTAAATATAAATTAATTATGATATATGAATACATATATAATAATTTATAATAAAATAAAAACAATTATTATTTATGAATCTGCCATATAAATGTAAAGTAAATACATTGAAAAAGAATGATTAAAAAATGATAAATAAAAATGTATTCAAAAAAAGGCAACATTTCCGTGTGTGTGTGTGTGTTTGTAGTTGTAGTTGCAGCTAGACGTTTTCTTCAAGATAGGAAAAAATATTAGAACAAATGTAGATCCTTCCGCCCTTCCTTTTCAGAAAATAGCATCACTTTGCAATCCTGAATGGCGTTTCTTTTCCGGGCAGAAGAGGGAAATTACAGAGTCATGTCATCAATATTGCTCTGATCTTTCCGTCATTTATAGATGTAATTTACAGTAGTTATATCTAATACAGCTTTCTCGTCTTCAAGTCCATCTATGAAATCACGAGCGTTCCATCGTTGTCATTTAAGAAATGTTTACAATCTATATATATATTTTTTTTCGAATCTGATCATGGATGTTCCAAAATAAGATTTCTTTGCGCTACAACAACGCTACATAAGTCAGTATATTTGCAAAATATATTTTATAATACACATAATATATTAGAATAAGCAAAATATACAAAAAATACAAATATAAAATTAAAAATTTAATGTAAATACAGTGGTACCCCGACTTACAAATGTCCTAGATAATGAAAATCCTTAGTAGCAAAATGCATCGCCACAAAAATGTCATTCCAAGTTCCGAAATATTTTTGCTTTACGAAAGGATAACGAAAGCGTGTCTTTTTCTTACCGCTAGCATACATGGAGATGAGAGTCCAGACTTATATAAAACAGTTGTTTAATCATATTTTTGTTTGTTTGATGTGCAAATATTAGTTTCAGAGATCTTGCTTCCAAAATATAAAGAAGCTTGTCTTCACGTTCATGTTTTATTTCCTCTCCATCAGAGACGCCATCTTGAAATAACGTGCAAATCCCTCAGTTTTCCATAATCTCGCGAGAACGGTGACCAAGCAACGTGAAATCTGAGGGATTTGCGTGACATTGTGACATTTAAAGATACTCGTTCATGTGAGGTCGTCCGTATGTCATTAGTATGCTGTAACTTTACAAACATCTGCCAAACTAAACAACAGCTAAGTAACGTGTATATTACAATTATTACCAATATTTCATCATTTAAAAAAAAAAAAACTTTTGTCTGAATTTATGAAGCCATGGCTCAGATTAGATAACAAAATCTTTGCTGAACGAAACAGCTCTCGGCACGGATTAATTTGGCAAGTCTAATTTGGCTCACACACACATAAACATTTAATATTTTTAATAGGGCTGTCAAACGATAATTTTTTTTGAACTAAATCACGAATAATTGCAATTAAATGACTGAAGCTTGTAATATTGGATATTGAGGTGAAATATGTAAATTAATGTAAACTCAACACTAAATAAACACTCGTTTAAATACTGTAATATAATTTACTATTATTTTTGTTCAATTTATATTTGAACAAAAAATATATTTCCCTCCGAGATAGAGGTAAAATAAAACACAAAAAAAAGTCAATTTTGGTCTTACGTACATATAAGTGTTATACATCAATTGACAGTTTGAAGTACCTATTTTTGTAGGTTATACTCTTAATAAAAACAGGGCGTTAAAACTAAAATGTGAAGCGCGTTTTGTCTCTGTCAGCTGGAAACAAACTGTAACTTAATAAATACTTATCACTGTAACATGAAACAAATCTACATAAAAGCGTCTGCTTTTTGAAAAGAGATTTGATCCGACCGCGAATTTTGACGAGCAAGTTATTTGCAGTTGAAAAGGAACTGTGTCTGTAAAGCTCGGTGAGCAGGGAAAAGCAGGTCGAGTCTCATGTGCAGTTTCTGAAGAGGAGATTTAATAAGAGATATAATTTAATAAGAGATTTAACCACGGACGGAGACGAGATTGCACAGATTCAAACTGTCCTTAAACACTTTGCCTCTTAATGGCAGCAGCTGAACACAATCACGGTGCGCTGCTGATCTTAATGAGCCGCACCTGGTGACACCTGCACAGATCTCTTGCGTCTATTAATTGTAGGTCAGCAAAAGTGAAAAAAAACTGCAACTGATTAACGGCGTTAAAAATAATTGACGCAGACTAACATTTAAAATTATTGGTCAGTGTTAATGCGTTAACGTTGACGGTCTTAATTGTTTTATTAAAACAATGTAACTTACTTTTGGTTTAGTTTGGTTGTTGTTTTCTTCTGCTTGTTGATGTTCTCTGGCAGTGATAAGTGTAGACGTCAGGTTGCTCCTCATCAGCAGCTGAAATCATCAAACATCTCTGAGAGAAGCCGCCTGCCCACGTTCATTTGTGGGGATTGAAAGGGAGTTTTCGCTGGGAATGAAGGGAGAGATGTGACAGCATCCGTCTGTCATTCAGCGTGACTGACACTGGCACTTAATTCCCCTGTTCCCCTCATAATGCCTCCATTCTTTGCTTTACTGCCAGTTCAATAAAATCCTCCAGTCCGGAGATCCTGTCCTCAGCCGCGACTCCCGACGAGGAGAAAGTTCTAACAAAAGTGACAGGAGAACCCAGCGAGCCGGGAGAAATCATTCTTCTTCATGACTTCAAGAGCATCTCAACTGTGAATAAAACTACAAATGAAGAGAGTCGAGTCGAGTCGCTTTTCATTTATTTTCAAGCACGGCTGGTGACCAAAAACGCAAGTTTTAAACGTGAATGTAAAGCATTGAGCTTGTTACAGTTCAATCTTAGAGCATAGATTATATTTTATTAATATTTATGTTTTCATTCTTGTGTGTTTATTTTAGAACCAAATCTACATATAGATACACACACACACACACACACACACACACACACACAAAATGTGCAAGTTTTAAAGACAAAACAAGTGAAGTTGTGCATGACTTATAACAATTACAATATAACCGTAATGAAACTACAAGTCACAAAAACTGAATTTATCTTGATTGTTTTTGTGGGTTATGCTTTGATATAAACATTTCACATGACACATTCTTTACTGTTTATGCATAATGACCCAGTAGATTAATTAAAATCTTTTTAATAATGTATATATGTGCATCTAATATCAAATCATAAAATTACTAAGCAACATTAAAACCCATGTGGCTCATTTTAAGACAAGTCACTGCAATTGCTCCTTTTTACAACATAACAGATTTGTGTAAATATGTCTATTTTAAAGTTTAAAAAGAGTTTAAAAAAAAAACTGCGTGCAACACATGCAAGCTTCCCATTGGCTCTTCCAAGGAACTAGTTCATCTGACATTTGGAGCTGATTAATTCGCTCTCAGTGTTTCTCAAAGTCCAAGTTGTATTTATTACTGTAACCACACGTTTGGCTATATTTTCGGTTAATGGAGTCAGGTAAATTATTTTTCTGGTATATTTATCAGATATTTATTTTGACCAAACACCTCTAATAGAGTGTCACCATGATGGAAGAAATTTGAAGAATTGAACAAAAGTTGATAATGAAGTTGAAAATTAGAACGCCATGGTGTTCTATTAGAGGTTTTATGGCATATAAAATTGCTTTTCAAATATTGCATTTTTTTCCCATTGTTGCGTATTTCAACACGTCTAAAAATAAAAAAAATAAAATACATTATATTAAAAACTAACAAACAACCCAAAGGTTTTTTGTTAACGTTTTGTTAAATTATTTAATCTGAGAAAAAAAATCTAATAAAAAATAGCATTTTGCGAGATAAAAATGGCAATTCAGGTTTTTTATCCGAACCCAAACATTATTTCAAACCTTTAAACTATTTAACATCTAGAGAGGTTCAAAGATAAGGGCTATCTTTATTTCAGGATGATGCTTTCAAGGCATCACAGAACAAAGGGCAGAACCGGGTCATTGTTCCGGGGCAGATGTGGTTCTGGGTTCACGTGTTCTGCTCGGTTAACATGCTGAATTAGCATTGAAGACGCCTGAGATCCACTCGTAACCTTCACGAGGTTAATAACATCTACTGGACAAGAGCATGTGAGTGGATTTCAGAATGTCTTCAGTAGAAGATTCTCGCCTTCGGTAAACACAAAAGATGGCAAAAAATCTCCCAAACAGCTGCGGAAAGGAAACGGCAAAGCATAAATTATTCATCAATTCGCTTTATCCTTTTTTAATTAATGTGTTTCTAGTGAACGGACGGATTTTGGGATGAGATGATAGAAACAGCCGTGTAGGTGTTTGGGAGGGATTGAAATATTGTGAAAGTGAGAATTATGCGAATTAAGTACATTTTAATAAAAGGTTTTTGGTTGTCTGTTTTTTAACACAATCCTTGCTCTTTTCATCTTTTTCCATTTCTGGGTCATGGGGAGCGGGAGCCAGAAGATCCAGGGTTGGTGGGAATAACACACCCGAGGTTAGTGGTCGACCAATCACAGAGCAGGACACATTCAAACTCACTCTCGTTCACTCACTCACTCACCAGAGCTGTAAATATTGTAAATATATTTGTACTTATTAATATTTTGGCTACTTTGTACTTGTACTGAGCATCAATAATATAAGCAAGTTTTAAATTCACGCAGTTCCAATAAATTACACGCAATCAATAAAGTACCTGAACTAATACAAGTACAACTACTATATTCAATGTTTTAATGTCCAAAGAATTTTTTTCAGTTTCTTTACGTCTTGTCGTACCTTTTTTTTTATTATACAAATGTATACATATTGTATATTTACAAAATGTACACCTCTGCTTGCTCACTCACTCACTCACTCATTCACACGTTTTTACAGACTCAACTTCTCCCTCCAGTTTTAGGAATGAGAAAAAAACCCAATAAAACCCAGCCAGAACTCTAATACAAAAAAAGTTTTGACCGGGCCTTAAACTTGGTTCATTCGACAAGTCCATCGACATTACTTATTTCACCACAAATCATTTAACTACAATAGTGCAGAAATGATGTAAATAATCCATTGATTATGAGAGTCGTTTCATTCGGCGAAAATTTAGATTGCTGTGCCGCAATTTACACGTAATCTAATTTGTGCCATGACTTAGTAAATTCAGACAAAAAAAATTTAATAAATATAAAATTTCGGTAATAAATGTAATAAAAATCATGTTACATAGCAGTTGTTTAGTTTGCCCTCTTGAAGTCATTTATAAAAATACAGTGTTTAATGATTTATTTTATATTTTGCAAGCAAGATCGCAGAAACTAAATAGTGTTTTTGTTGTTTTTTCGTTCATTTGACCAGCAAAGAAGATTAAATAACTGTTATATTCACATCTGGACTCTCATCTCCCTGCACGGTAGCGGTAAGAAAAAGACGCGCTTCTTTAGTATAGCCAACATATTCCGCGGCGACACATTTCGTTACTCGGGATTTACGTTATCTAGGACATTCGTGGGTCAGGCTACCACTGTGATTGTTTTCTGAACTGCTTCTTCCATTTCTGGGTTATAGGGATGTGGATCCCCGGGTCTCTGGGGCTGAAGCTGTTTATTATGATGTTGCTGTCCAGACTTTGATGATGGTCATACACGAGGAACTTTATGAGCAGATGTTGACTGAGCGTGTGGTTCACCGAGAGATAAAAGCAGAAGCTCCGACATGAGCGAGAAACCATTCGCCGGCTTTAAAGAGGGAAAAACAAAGGAAACGCGGCGTGTTCTGAACATCGTGTCTGTGGAAACGCTTTTACACGGCAGCAAGAGGAAAACAGCAGATTCATAATCCAGACGCTCACTTTAACCCGTCGACAAAATGATGAATTCCATGTCTGCTATGTTGTTTGTGAAATGGTAATTGAGGAACATGTGAGCAATAGTAATAGATAAACAGTAGGAGAGAGAAAGAGAGAGTGATGAAGAGGGAAAAAAAGATAGAGATTGGGATAGTGGTTAGAGTAAAAAGAGAGTGAGACTGTATAAAAATATAAAAATAATTGAATAAAAAAAGTGAAAATTTGGAGGGGATTGAAATATTGTAAAATAAATTCTAATAAAATGTTTTTGGTTGTCTGTTTTTTAACACAAGAAATCTTGCTCTTTTAATCTTTTTCCATTTCTGGGTCATGGGGAGCGGACACATTCATACTCACTCGTTCGTTCACTCACTCACTCACTCACCAGATGTGTAAAGTACTTGAGTACACTTTGGAAATTTTAGTACATTTTGTATATTGTAAATAATTATTTACTCATTAGTATTTTGGATACTTTGTACTTGTGCTGCGTATCAAAAATATAAGCAACTTTTAAATTCACACAGTCCCAAAAAACACGCAATCAATAAAGTACAAGTACTAATACACTTAAAATTAAAAAGTTATTTAAGTAAGATAACTTTTTTCAAGTTATCTCACTTAAAAAAAGTGAAAAATTTGGTTCAAATCAAGAATAAGACCAACACATTGAATCAGGCTGCCTTATGTTTAATTTAAATATTTCTGTTTATTGTCTGCGAGGGCGGAGCCTCATTTTGGCTGTCGGTAGCACTTTGCCCCGCCCTCCTTCACGACAAGATACCACTGAATTGAACTTTTTAATTATGGGAAAGTTCCATGTACGTCATAATATAATTGGGATTAAAAAGTGTGTGTGTGTGTGTGTGTGTGTGTGTGTGTGACTTTTTTCCGTTATTTTTCCACACTTTCAGCATCAGGCTCGAGCTTGTGGACGGCAGAAGGTAAAAGCTATTCCATCAGAGCTTGATTGAAAACCTGCTGTAGTTGAGGCGGCGTCTGCTTCACGTGTCCACGTCCTTGGTTTTCATCTTCCCAGGGTCTCGGAGGAGCAGCAGATGGATATAGGAAATCTGAAGGGAAAAAAAAAACACAATGTCTGAAGGAAAAGAAATCAATTGTGGCGCAGACGCTGTGATCTCGGTATCAAGCTCGCTGAAGTTTCTCATCACACACGCTGGCAGCATCACGTCTTCTCAAACACTTCAGCTCAGGACTGACACTGCTGGAGAAGTGAAAGTTTCACGGCTGCCATGTTTGTTCACCTGACTGTCTGTTTGGTTGTTTGTTTGTTTGTTTACGGGTTGTTGTGCCTTTTTCTCTATTGGGGTTTTTTTTTTTTGCAGAATTTTGATTTATCTGTCTCACTGTATCTCTCTTTTTTTTCCACACTCACTCTGTTTCTCTCTCTCCCTCTCTCTTATTTTTTCTTCTTACATATTCCTGTTTTGGGTCTTTCTTTCTCTGTCCTCTTTTTTCACACTCACTCTGTTTCTCTCTCTCTCTCTCTTTTTTCCTCTTGAACTTTTACTGTTTTGAGGTCTTTTTTTCCCTCTGTCCTTCTCTTTTTCCACTCTCACTCAGTTTCTCTCTCACTTGCAGATCTATCTATCTATCTATCCATCTATCCATCCATCCATCCATCGTCTGCTCTGCCTGTCTATCCATCTATTAGCCTCTTTCATATTGTCCTTTTTTTCTCGCTCTCTCTTTCTAAATCTCTGTCTCTCTTTTGTCTCTGTCTCACTCTCCCTCTTTTTGTCTCGTTTTCCTCTTACATATTTTAGTTTTTTGTTCTGCTGCTTTTCACTCCTTCTCTGTTCTTCTCGTTTTCCACACTGACTCTGCTTTTCTTTCACTTTCATAAAGTCAATTTCCTTTATATCCCTTCCTGTTTCATCTATCTATCTATCTCTCTGTCTGTCTGTCTGTCCGTCCATCAGTCTTTCTCATATGATACACTCTGTCTTTTTACTCTCACCACTTCTATCCCAATCACTTTATCTTTTTATTCCTTTCACTACTCTCTCTTTCTCTCCTTCTGTTTATTATACTCCTAACTCACATTTTCTTCCCAATTAACAGTTTATAAACAAAATACCGGTAGCAGAAATGGAATTCATCATTCCATTTAAGCAAATGTGGCAAAAATGTAAAGAGTGTACTGTATCATTTTGCCCCGCCCAGCACCACGCCCAAAACAGTAGCACGAACAGTAGCGTTATATGTTCATTTAATGAAAATGGATATACGTACATGATTTAAGAGCTCGACTGTATCAAAATAAAAAATTTTTAATGATAGACAAATGTAAACATCGGTTTTCTAAAATGCATATGCATCCAATATGTATTATTATTATTATTGGTATCATAAAAAATACTAGTATTATTGCTGCTGTAAAACTGTTATTTTTGTTAATTTTACAATAATGATAATGATGATTATTATATTATTATTATAACAGGTAGTTATTGTTATATTGTTACAGTATTATTATTAATATTGTTGTTGTGGTATTATTATTGTTATTAATAATAATAATAATATTGTTGTAAAACTGTTGCTATTATTGTTGTTATTTATCCAGTGATTAGCTGAATCAGTGCTGAGCTTTAAATGGCTTGTTTTGCACTGAGTGGATTGGTCGACATATTCTCTGCTTGCTGTTTATTGTTGCTCGTTAATGACTCGGACTCTTTGTGCGTCTTTGTTAATTTATTCAACCCGAGAGACTCTCTGTTTTTGATTAGTTCTTAATGCATCTTTCTGCTTTTTCATTTCAAGCCGACCGGCCTGTTTTCATTCGTTGCCAAGGTCAGAAAAATAGAATTAGCATTAAAGACTTTCTCTTCTCATTATCATAAATCACGAGAGACGTTTTATATCAGGACTTTGTTTTTTTATTTTATTTATTAAAATCGTTTCACTCCACTTTTCCGAATGTCGTGCTTGGTGCCTTTTTGCCCAGTTCCTTTCACGTGTTGACAATTGATGATAAGCGACGAGCAATTTAATAGCAAGAAAAAAAAAAGACGAGAAAAAGAATGAAAAGCTTTTAAATTGGACTAAATAAACATGGAACGGTTTTAAAGTCATTGACACAGTAATGGAAACAATTTAAGAATTTCCATGGAACAATTTGTCACAAACAGCACAAATGGGGACTATTAACTCGCTAGTTCTTTATTGAAAAAGCACACACACACACACACACACACCTTCTGATGGTCAAGATGTTCCAACCAATGACACGACCAAAAACACGCAGGAGAATAAGATGAACACGGGCCAAAGGTGTGAAAGTGTGCGTCCTGCTCTGTGATTGGCTGACCATCTGTGTATGCCCCGCCTCCAGGTGCTCTGATTGGCTCCAGCTTCCCCTGACCCATGTAAATAAAAGCACTCTAATTTTTTTTTACAATGTTGTTGTACATTTGTTCTTGTTTGTTTTAAAACATTTTCCACATTTTTACATGTACGAATTTGTGCATGTTCCATATGTCAATAATCTTTTCCGCTTCGGTCACTTTTTCCTTTTGCGACTCGGTCTGTAATTTCTCCGTCCTTCATCACGGGATGTGACCACACTCCTCGCCCGAAACCACCGTCTTGTGAAAATAACCCGAGCTTGTGTGCGGGTTTGAAACCTTCCAGTGCAGAGCCAAACTGGTCTCGACCCGCCATGAGGGACTCTGGACACGGCCATGACTCGTTGCGTCTACGTCAGCTCCATGTCTTCTGGAATCCTCCGCTCTTGGCTTCCTCCATCATCACCTGAGCGTGAGGAACACTGCTCGGTCTCCACACGACCACCCAGCGCTTGATCAGAGGCCTGCGGTGACAACACATACCGGTTGTGGTGAATCCAATTATTTTGTGAAAATTAAAAAAAAAAGCAAAGTTTGGGAAGGTTTGATGCTGCAGTTATTTTGAAATGTAAATACGTTTCTGTATTTTACTTTTTGAAATACGTACTTTCTATATTATTAAAATATCTGTCGTATAAAAACTTTTAATATGACAACGGTTCCTATTATTATGTATATTGTTGAAGCTGGTTTTTATAACCGAAGAGCTGATATTCAGAACACCATTTCATATTATCAATTAATTAATCAATGTATTTTTTGTCTGTTTATGAGAAAAGAGTCAAGGACTATTTTTTGTTGCAGATTTACGTTTTTACAGATTAGTTTTTATTACAGAAGTCAGTTTTGCGCCATTGAAGCTTATGCATATCCACATGTTTATTTAGCTCGCAATGGCGGGCAACTTACCGGTTGGAAAAACGTCTCCAGCACAGGAAACGCATGTACATGTGTTCCACAAGACGAGAATGTAATGTAAAACCCGCTCGAGTGTAAAATACGAGGAAGCACGTACCAAGATTGATTGGGCATGACACGTTCGCCTTACATCGTGATGGCTGGCGTCTATTTACAACTAGAAGCGTAGCCCACCAGACAACTAGTTCAAGTTCAAGTTCAAGTTAATTTGCATAGCGCTTTTCTTAGTCCGAGACCAACGCAAAGACGCTATGTGAAAAAAGTTAAAAAGAGAAATGTCGATTCTTTATATGAGTTTTAAAAATATCAGGGGGGGGGGGTCAGTTAAAAAGGGGGGGGGGGAATAAATAAATAAAAAACTAGTAGCTCAGTTGGGTTAATTTGTATGGATCAACCGCGTCTCAGTCATCGAGGTTAGCGCCCGCCATCGCCATTAATTCGCCGAGGGAAGCGTGACTGATTAACAATCGCAACACTTCAATCGCAGAACATCAAATTTACGTTTTCCATTCGCGTCTCATCTTTAAACATAAATCCCGCTTCGCCGAGGGGTCGAGCGAGGAGCACTCCCTCACCCGCTTTCTTACGCGGTTTTTCGCCCGCTACAATGGGCGGGTCAAAGGTCAAGCCCATTGTTCCCCACACGGCATCTTGTCCCGAGTTCCTCATCTGTTTCCGGCCATTGAAGGTATTCCGAGTGTGGTTGAGAAGACGACGTGCTTGTTTGTGGAGCGGCGAGGTTGAGATAAACCCGGCCTCATCCTTTTCACTCGCAAACATCCCGTTTATTAAATCCAGGACGGGAATTGTTGTGCTTTCTGCTCTGTGGTGCGGTCAGCTGAGTTCAATCCTCCGTGACCTTTTGGTTATTGTATGATGGATAACATACTCAGTCAATTCATCGGTCTTAAATCATATTTGCAGTTCTACCATCAACTTGGTCTTCTGGGAATCAAACCCTCAGATGTTGAGTGGTCCACACTAGCTTTATCTGTCTATTTTTTGTTACACTTGTAGTCAAATTCCAAATAATATATTATCTTGGTCACTCTCTCTCCCTACCTCCTCCCATCTCTCTCATCCCTCCTTACATTCCTCTTTCTGTGTTGCTTTCTCTCTTCTTTATCACAAATTCCCTCCTTTCTCCATCTTTCTTCTTTCCTTCTCTCCCCAATCTCAACCCTTTCCCTCCCCCACTCTCTCTTCTTCCCTCTCTCCCCATCACCACTCGTTCTATTCTATTCATTCTTCACCCCTTCTCCATCTTTCTTTTTCCCTCTCTCCCCAATCACCAGCCTTTCCCTCCACCACTCTCTCCTTCTCCCTCTCTTCCCATCACCACTCTTTCACACCCTCTCTTCTATTCATCTTTCACCCCTTCTCCATCTTTCTTCTTCCCTCTCTCCCTAATCTCTCTCATTCTCTCCTCCATTCTCATCTCTTCACTCTCCTCCCTCACTCCTTTCTCCCTCTCCATCCATTTCCTTCTCTCATTCCCTATTCTCCCTTTTCATCCATTCTCTTCTCATTCCCTATTCTCTCTCTCTCCATCCATTCTCCTTCGCTCATTTCCTATTCTCTCTCCTTTCTTCTTCATTCTCCATCCTTATCTCAATCAAATTCAAAATCAAATTGTAATTGTCACATCCACAATTATTTTTCAACAACGTGAAACGTCTGGCATGTTATCATTCCATATTCTCCACCTCCATCCGTTCTCCTTCTCTCTCTCTCCATCCATTCTCCTTCTCTATTCTATTATTGTTTCTATTCTGCTTCTCTCATTCCCTAATCCCTATCTCCACCCCTATTCTATCTCTCCATCCCTATTTTGTTGCTCCATCCATTCTCCTTCTTTCTTTCCCTATTCTCTCTCTCCATCCATACTCTCTCTCTCTCTCACCACACAACCAGAACTGCTTAGACGCACCTTCAGTTGTTACCAAGCCATTTTTACACAAGTATACATTATTTCTCTTGCCTAGTTTCCGACTTCTTTGTTTATCCCGACAACTGTTAGCCTGGTTGTCTGTCAGATTAGCTAACAATGGATCGCCGCAGCGTTTTTCCAAGATCCACCTTTTGGAAGATTCGCTTTTCGCTGACAGATTCGGTCTCACACTCAGCGGTTTGTAAGATTTCGGGGGGAAAAAAAGAAGTAAATGAGGGTGAAATATGCCGGCCATGCTTTGATACCACAGCTGAAGACGTCCTCGGCTTCTCCACTGGATCCATGACCCCACACGCTGAAGACTGAACAAAGTCCGATTTATCCCGAGCAGGCAGACTGGGGGTTAGTTCTCCAACGTCAACAAACACACAGGCATTCAGGCACTCTACTTTTCAATCTGACATTTGGCATGGAGTTTGTGGAGCAAAGCAGATGGCACTCGGAGAAGCGCTCTTTGGAATAAACTCATTACTCACTCGATGATTTGAGCAGCAGGGCCGCTGGGTAAGGATGTGTTTAAAAGATGAGCCGTGGGGCTGGAACACGGAGAAACTAAAAGTCCCGTTCAACTCTTAGAAAAGTGGGCTGGGGTGTTTTAAACGTGGGCTGTTTTTTCGCTTGCCGCTCCCTTGAGTTTACACAATTCTCATTGTCGTTTTTGCTGACAGACAGATGGTGCGGAAATTACTCTTCTGCGGTCGAGGCAATGAATATTTCAGGCAAATTTAGCCAATGACAAAATTGTTCCGTAACAACAATTTCAAAATCACACTCCAAATCATTTCCCCAAGCCTTCCTCTAACCCTAAAGTGTGATTGGTTGATTGGAATGTTGTCCCGGGAATAGCGTTGGAACTCTCCAGGCACGTGTGTTTCATTGGTCACATTATTAATCATGTGAAGAACATGCTATGCATATTGTGTCTGGGATTTATGTCTGGTTTCAACTCAATTTCACTTCAATTTTTGTAACAATATACAGATATGCTGACGTTTTGCATACTCGGTGATTCCAAATCAAACATTTTTTTAGACTAGTATGATTATAGTAATGCTATATTTCATAATGTGAGTGAGTGATGTATCACATCATTTAATCAAGCAAAAAAAAATTCCTTGTGAGAATTTGACTCTGGTTTTTGTTAAGACAATCCGCAGATTGCAGCTGTATGGGACGAGTCCATTATTCACACACAATGACAAGTCTGGGATTCAAACCTGCGGGATTCGAACCTGTATTTGAAAAATGTAGGGGAATTTTTCCCTCCAAAATTCTAAATGCCTCTTTGTCAGGAGACAGGTGGTTGTACGGTCCACTAAACCGGCCAGAAATTTCTGATAGCTTTTTTCTGAATATGTCAAATCAAATTCAAATTGTAATTGTCATATACACATGGTACAACATGCAATGAAATGTATTTTCCAATCGTCCAGCATGTAAACATGGGGAGGGAGGGTGTTTGAGAGGAAGAGATACAATAAAAAGACAAGAGTTTAAAAAAAAAAAAACTATAAAATACAAAATAAATAGATAAGGATAAAAATGAGGACAAACTACATAGATGAAAAAAGATTTAAAAAAAAATCAATAAATCGAGTAACACAAAAAACTGACTTAAGGATCTATGTCAAGTGACGATGTTTAAAGTGTAAAGTGTCCATTTACCGTCTTAAAGTGACCCAGTTGTACAGTAGAGTGACTGGGTAGAGTTTCAAGATTAGAGTTTGTGAATTGGCACACAAGCGTCATATACACTGGCCATTTTGTCCAATTACAATAGAATAGAATAGATTAGAATAGAATGCTTTTATTGTCATTGAATCACATGGCTACAATGAAATTAGTATTGCTACTCCATTTGGTGCAGAAGAAAGATTTGATAACAGAATAAAATATACACCCTGAATAAACCATTATAAATAACTACAATACATTAAAATATGGTACAAATTACAATATTTGGTCTCGGCCAAAGCTCAAAGTTGCTGGCCAAATCAAGAAACGGACAACCTTTGTTAACGTATAATTCACACAGCTACTTTTTCTAAACTGCCGTCTCTAATTTTGATTTTTGTAAAAAAAAAAAAAAAAAACAACAATATACTGTATTGCATAGACATGACTCAGTAGTGAAAGAGAGATCTGTTGCTATGGTGTCTGCAGCAGAAAATGTTGTAGTTTTAATTCTCGAAAAAGCTGAATATATCTCATTTTATAGCTCTACATTTGTCTCTTTGATTAGAAGGATCTAAAATTGTAAAAGAAAGAAAACTTAATACAACAATTAGTCTTTATTCGGAACATTCTATCATTTTCACTTGCGCAGAAACTGACAAGAAACATTTTTTTTTCATCTCAGACTATTTGAACACACCACAACAACAGCCACCGACAATTGTGCATTTAGGTTTAAATACTCAAATCTAAACGCGGAACAGCTGAAAATGATAAACATTGAATTAGCACAAAGGATCATGGGACTTGGAGTTCGAGTCAAGCATTTGCTCTGTTTGATGCTTGAAGTGAAATAAAAAAAAAAAAAAAAAAAGAATTCTCAAAATAGAACTGTTTAGTATTTTTACATACGCAATTACATATTTATTAAAATTTACAGTCAAGTAAAGACAAAGACACACATGTATCTATATTCCGCACTGGTTTTAATGGGCTTTATAAGTGTAGCCGACTCTGCTGATTAATGGCATCTCTACACGCTGTGAGCAGCCCACTGACACGGTGATGTATAAACTCAGTGAACTGGCAGTGAAATACTTACTCAAGCTCCTAGTTACTTTGCAGAGTCCAACCGGGAATGATTAGTCGAGTTCTGTTAGAAACTATCATTTAAATCCTAGTGTGTGGCCTGTAACGGACGCTCGGCCGAAACCCACAGAGCCAGAATGAGCAGAAATGTGTAGTTTCCAGCACTCGCTGGGTCCCATATAATTTGTAGATTCGCAATGTGCCAAAATACAGATCTGCCGAACTCTAGGGATCTGAATACTGCTTGCTTATTAACTTTAAATCAAGTGGTGGTTAGTGTCATTTGGCTATTACGTTGTAAACAAAAAATGGTCAAAATCAGCAAGTACATTGAAGAAAACGAGTGAAAAAAAATGAATGTTGGTAGGTATAAGTTTGATATACAGTATTTGTAAGTGTGTGTGTGTAATTTATGTTCTGAGCCAAATCTTTACACCACATTAATTTGCTTTACTTTTGGCAGATGCATTTTTCCAAAGAGACTAGTAAGATCCAAAGCGTTTATCCAAAGTGACTTTTATCACGTAAGAACACACGCCCACAAGATTAAGTAGATAAGTAGCATCCAGTACCTTCAGCATCCTGCAGATGGCGATATCACCTCGTCCACCCAAGAAATTAATCACGATAGAAAAAGTGTGTAAAAGAAGTTTTGCCAAAAACACTGTGAACATCGGACTGAATAATTTGTGTGACTTGAATTAAACTCATCATGTTTCTATGGCCGTGTTGGACCTCACAGCCAGAAAACGTCAGAAGAAGAGATGGTGGTGCTAAGAGACGCCTCCAGCTTTAATGTGGAACTGCGTGCCAGAGTGAACTTCCGTCTGAGCCGGCAATATAAAAGAGGAAATTGTGCATATAGCGTTCAGTTCCCTGTAGCTTCTGAACGACTTTACAGGTTTATTTCGAATGTCACCACGTCTGATTCATGCCGGGCCTTTGGTGAGCATGTGGGAGAAATCATTTCTCCATATTCCACCCAAACGAGCAGAAAAGTGCACAGCTGGGCTCAGCTGACTGTGTTTGGATACAGATGTTTGAATTTATTGGACTGGGGAGGAATCCGACCGCATTTTTCAGCAGCAGAATAAATCCACAACTGGAAGAACTTACCTGAGCTGTGGGAAGATGCGCATGGGAAGTATCCGGAACGTTTTGGCAGTTTTTTTTTTTTACCCGAATAATGAGGACCGTCACACTGCGTCTCACAAACTCAGTTTCCCAGAATCCCTAGGGTGTGTGTCAGTAAAGACAAGTGTAAATAAACCCTTATATGCCTGTCTGTCTTTGGCCTTTTTTCTACTTCGGTAATTTATCCTTGTCTATTCCCTTTTGCAACTTGCTCACAAACTCCATTTCCCAGAATCCCTAGGGTGTGTGTGTGTGTGATTAAAGACAGGTATAAATAAGCCCTTATATGCCTGTCTGTTCTACTTTGGTAATTTAGCCTTGTCTATTTCCTTCCGTCTCACTGTCTCACAAACTACATTTCCCAGAATGCCCTAGTGTGTACTTGATGTCCGGTGTTGCCCTTCATTCAGGCCTGTACATAACGCCTTGTTTTTCTGTTTTCTTTTAGCATATTTTCTATTTCTGTAGCTTGGCCTTGTCTGTGTCCTTCTGGGACATGCAGAATGAGGACCGTCTCACAAACTCCCTTTCCCAGAATTCATAGTGGGTGTGTCATTGGTGTCAGGTGTGGTTCCAATCAATCTGGAACAATCAGTTGTTTATGTCAAAAACGTTATTGTACAAATTGTCTCTGTCTCCAGGTGACAGTTGCTTTTTTACCCACGGAAAATGTTTTTTTGATGTTTTTTTTTTTTTTTACACATCTGATTTTGGTCATGGAAAAAAATGAAATTAAAAACAGATTTACATAATCTCAAATAAAAAATAGGGAGCATAAACACAGCAAAACACAGATATCATTAAAAGAAAGTGCGGTAGGTTTTATCTATCTATCTATCTATCTATCTATCTATCTATCTATCTATCTATCTATCTATCTATCTATATATATATATATATATGTATACATATATATATGGTTGTGTGTGTGTGTGTGTGTGTAATATGAAGAGAGGTGACATTCTTTTAGAACGAGTCCGTGTAATTGATCTGTTGTCAAACTGCAGAACAGCTCTTCACAGTGATCCGTGATTTTGTGATTATTGGGCGAATTTGAAAGCTTTACGTTTCTGTCGGCGCAACGCATTAGCGTTGTCACGGTGACATTCGCCGTGATTCTCACATATTCCATTAAACTCAATCCTGCTCCTGTCGTCTGGTAGCAAATTGAATAAAGTCAGCAAAAACACCTCGACATCCTCACTCGATAAGTATCTCTAGATTTCTAGATACACACACACACCTTTCCAGGAACTTTATTGTGTGACTTTGCAGCATATATTAATCATCCTGAGATGCGATAATTATGCATTTACAGTGAAAACCAGCTCCTAATAAACGCTAAATTAGAATCCACCCAAGTCGTTTTTTCCCCCCCCAACTGTTCGACAACTAATGTTCCAGTGGTGAGATATTGTGTACCAAGTTGGTGCAACTCGAGTGTTTTGATGCCGCTGGGTGTCAAGATTGCTTCGGCCATTGTTTAGAGTGAAAAGAATGACCCAGACGCTTTTTCCATTATCAAAACACTCACCTCATAACCTTCCTTCTAAACACACGGCTCCAGAGGTCAGTGTGAGCGTACACTGCAAAACAAAGACCAGATTTTACACAATATCCCTGGATAGTACACAAACTTTGTTGTTATGACAACAGTGGTTGCAAAGGTCAGCTCTCTATTCACACTCTGACCTTTACAGCGCGGACCGGTCTGACAGAAGTGTCCCTTTCATCCTCCTGCTGTATCACACTCTTTTCGCCGGCAGTTCTTCTCATCTGTTGCCATTGTATCCATTATGAATGTTGAATATACCCTGGCAACTATCTTTAGCAGGAGTAAAAACGAAATTGTCGCACTGGTTTCTCACAATAAGAACATGCTCGAGATTCTGGTTTGAGTTGCGGTTTACAACTATGGGATGATGTGATTGGTTGGCTTACAATTCAGGGGGTCCGTCCCACCTTTGATGAGTCCAGAGTTGCTGGGATTGGTCCAACTGCCCAAGACCAATTGTGCTGGATCCCCTAAAAAGTTGTTTTCAGTTCGAGTCCCAGTGGGAATCTCTGAGTCCCGGTTTGCAACTATAGGGGGAACATGGGTTTCTTCTGGGTTCCCAAGTCTTCGAAAATTATGCATTTTCGAGAACCAGAAGTTTGGTAGATTGCCCATGAGGTCGAGAGAGGGAGTGTAACTGTTATAAACTGTTAGATTATTAATATCTCTGGAGGCTTTCTGAATTATTATACTTCGAGCGGTCTATTCCTCTCTCTCTGTTCGTGTAGCGGCGTTTCTTAAGGCGTCCGCAGAATGATGACGAATGCGGCCGGAGTGACAGTAACGCTCTGTGATTGGTTGGCCACCAATTCAGGGGGTTTATCCCACCTTTGCTGTGCATAGAGTTGCTGGCATAGGTCCCAAATCCTCAAGACCAATTGTGCTGGATTGTACAAACTTCCTTTCCAAGTTGTTTTAGGTCGAGTCCCAGTGGGAACCTCTGTAAGAGTTATGGTTTGCAACTATGGGGGGGGCAAAGGTTTCTTCTGAGTTTCCAGTCCAAAATCATGCATCTGCGAGAATCGGAAGTTTGGAAAATTAGAGAGTGAGTGACTGAGTGAGTGTTTTTCTCTGTGATTGGTTGGCCAACAATTCAGGGTCCCACCTTTGCCGGGCCCAGAGTTGCTGGGGTTGGTCCGACTCCAGAATACCCAGCAACATAAAAAGGTTTTGACAATTACAATCGGGTTGATCAACACAATTGGAATCTTGGTCCACAACCTGCTTCGCCAAAAAAGGTGGGAATTGGAATTTCTTCCAACGTTGTGTTGGCAGAGGAATCGAAATATCTGGTTTCAATTGTAGGCACAGCATTGGTCCTCAGACTTCTCAGACTTCTCTTTGGACCTGTGGACTCTACAGACTCACCTCCAACTCCAAACCCAGCACTCCTCACACAACCCTAGCATTGTCAGGGTCCATCGTTTTGTTGGCTCTAGCTAGGTCACTTGTCTCAGGTACCCAATTTCAGGGCATCTCCACCTATGCCAAGACAATAATCAGTCTTTTTCCAGTTCCCATTGACAACTTCTACGCCCTCATAACTCCCGCTTTGTAAACTCGTATCCATCCGCCTCTCTGAACGTGTCACTCAATCAACCCAAGTCAAGGTCGACAATCATTGTGGAAAACATCGCTCTGCGTGAAGTTGCCGGATCGTGCTGGATTGTGTCTCTTAATTGGCAAACTTCCTTTCCGAGTCTTTGTTTCTTTGTCCTCTTTAGCAATTCAAATGGCAAGAAATGTAACAATCAGTCCTAATGAGCTTCCTGCTTTGTTTTTCGTTTCAGCTGCATCTTCCAGTTCAACGCAGAACCAATTCGCCAGAAAGTCATAAAACGTACGCTTTCTCTGTATAATTGAATTATGTGTGCAGACTCCTCGATTGGAACCAGTCCTTCTTGGTTTCGGCAAAAATGAAAAGTGGTGACAGATTCACGAGTTTAGATTTGGTTAATTTGAAACGGTTTGATGTCAGCCTGTCATCCAGTCCCGATGCGTTTGATTCCGAATTGCTTTTTAATTACAGGAAATCTTGTGCTTGAGTAGCTCAGACAGGAAAATCTCATCAGTCTTGACTTTTAAATGTATTGCATTTACATATTCATGTTATTTCCCTCCATTATTCCCTTCATTTTAATGAACAATGATAGTTGCTAGACACCATCTATTACCCTGGAACAAAAAGTAATCACCTCAAGACTAAATCATTGCAGTTCGGGCAAAAAAAAGAGAGTTTGCTGATTAAACTCACTAGATCGCTCAATATCAGTCTCATCCAGAGAGAGAAATGCTTTAGAGGAAGTCATTCATTAGGAAGCAGCTAACAATTTTAATTACAGACCACACTATGGTTTTAAAGGCAGGATGGATTTCCAGAGCTGGTCTTCTTTGGAAACTAGGCTTGGTCCGGTTGGGTTTTTATTTTTATTTCCACAGGTTTTTAAAGGCCTTAAGGCACAAACCTAATTAAACTATTCACCGGCATTCCAGCTTTGTCGCTTATTATTAAAGCCACGCGTAATTTATTATTAAAGAGCCATTTGTCCATTTCTAATTTGTACTGTGTGCTTTACTGTATTGGTTTTCTTCCCAGTTGACCCAAAGTGTGAATAGAAAATGAATAGAAAATGCAGTTTTAAAAAGACTACCGTGTTTTTTTTCTGACTATATGGCGCTCCTACTGTAAATTCCTAAATAGATTGTTTGTGGTGTGAAAATATAAAAGTTCATACATTTTACAATTTGCAGATTTTATTTTCCCTTTTTATACTTTAACTTCTTCATAATGGTAACAATGACACAAACTTAAACTAACAACCTCACTCACACATAGTAATAAGTAATAAGCAAGTAATAAATAAGTAATACTTATTTATTTTTTGTACTTTACATTTTCAAACATTATTTAATCAATATTTATTAAATGTATTTTTTCGTTTTTATTTTTGTGGTATTACGCATGTGAGTTAATTTAGGCAAAACGTGTTACCATAAGTAAGTTAATGGTAAAGTTGTCAATCTGATTTCACTTTATAAAAAACCCATCAGTTCATCACAGAATTAAAACTGTGGGAACCTGTATATAATAATAATAATAATAATAATAATAATAATAATAATAATATGTATAATAATAATGTATAATCACAAGATTCTGCCGTAATGATTTTATACAATTCTATTTATTTTTGGTATTTACATTTTCAAACAGCTTGTTCTTTTCTGGGTCATGTGGATACCGAGACAAGACACATCCGGAATTAGTGGCTGACCAATCACAGGAGAGGAAAAACAGACCCTCTCTTAAATTACATATGAGCGTGTGTGTGTGTGTAAAGGAAGCATCACAGACTCTTGTACGCCTGGCCTTACATATATTTAGTCTTCATTATGATATTTTAAAATGCTACAGTTGCAAAACATGTCTTCATTATAAAGTAACTGCTTTTAGTGTGTGCTGGTGGGGTTTTTTTTTCCTTCTTCTTCCTAATCAGAGTGTAACAAGGCAGATTTCCAATTCCCCTAATGATCACCGCAGCCGAACCTCTGTAAACAAACCCGCGGAATGATCCAGAACCTCCTTGATCCCAATAAAACTACAAGTATTAACCTCATTATTTTATATTAGCACCAGCAATGATGTCATACTTTCCTGCTCTGCATTTCATTTGCTTTGCCCTTTACATTGTGTTGCCAGAGAAAAAAAAGGAACGTCTTCCGTGCCTAAAGTGCCACAAAATGTTTGATTTTATTTTTTTAACTAACATTTTTGCATTTAAATATTATTAATTATTAAAGTTAATTAAAGAGCTAGAAGACAAATTTATAATAACGTATTAGCTATTAGTATTATTGATTTATTCATAATATATTGTTTTATTTCTAGGTTTTTTTTTTTTTTTCATTTTTTTATTGCATATCAGTAATGTATGAGAGAGAGAGAGAGAGAGAGATTTAACTTTAAATTTAATTGTTTTAAATTGTATTTACCAGAAAATCATCCACGAAACCAACAGTAGAATGATTGATTTTGTATTTTAATATTATTCCAAAAATTAGAACGCTACAAAGCTAATTAGAGTAACAATGCATTGATCAAAAAAAGATTTTAATTGTATTGTTTATTTATTGTATTGTCATCTTTATTATTACATATACGTATATATATATTATTAAATATTATATTATATATTGAGTGAAAAGTACAGCTACTCAATTTAGAAATGCAGTGGAGTAGAGAGTAAAAGTTGCTTATATTTTTTTATACTCAGTACAAGTATGAAGTAGCCAAAAATACTCAAGTAAAGTAACAAAGTACACTTACTCAAGTACCTTACACCTCTGGGAGTAACTTAGATCTAACTTAGTGACTTAGGGAGTAGCGTATCCGTACTTTTACTCAAGTAGGGTTGTCTGGTACTCTTTACACCTCTGCCCTTTGACCCCTCCCATCGCGTCACGTGATCATCACGGCGGCGGAAACGACTGCTCAGCTGCTTCACCTCACCAAGCGCCGACAGTCGAACAAACAGAATTAGTCAAATCAGGCCGAGCCCTGATGAAGAAAAACACCCATCCATTTCCCCAGCCGAGGCGGAGGTGTCGGATTCAGGAGCGGCTCGTGTGTGTACGTGAGGATCCGCTTCCTGTCCTCCCACACGGAGCATCAATAAACAACGTCTGATTGCGGAGAAAAAAAAAAAGGCCCAGTGAAAACAGGGGCGTCTGTGGGGACCCGTCACGGCCTTCCACCTCCCAAACTAAATATTGAAGCAGGAGGTTTCCAGCATTCATCATCCTTTCTTTCTCGCGGCACTTTCATCGTCACCGTGGAACTCCTCCAACAATATTAGCCCACCACCGGACCCCTCGGACCCCAGACACCCAGCTGAAGTTTGCTTACGGGGAGCTGTGGGACGAAACAACTGACTATACAGACACCGGCTTGAAAAACAGCCGTGATTGTGAGTGTGTGCTGTACGGTTGAGTTATGAAATATAGAAACACAACACAGAACGTGGTGGATTCCAATGACTCGGTGAGGCCTAAGTGTGTGTGTCTGTGTGTGTGTGTGTGTGTGATACTAATACATTCGGCTGAAATATGATATATTGAAAATTATCATATGAAATATTATCTGACACTTTAAACCTTTCTGAAGGATTTTTTTTTTTTTATAAATATATTTTTTATTTTGCATCAAAAACATGACAATTTTGTACTTTTTCTCCGTATTTTACTCACGTCTATGTTATTCGATTGTATGTTTTTATCTTGGAAATTTTATATTTTTATTATCTTTTCATCATATTTATTTTTATCATATTTTATTTTTTTATCTTTATATCTTTTGTTTTTATCGTATTTCTGTTCTTAATTTTTTTATTGTATTTCCCCCTTTGCACATTTTGTTGTATCTCCCCCATCCTTATGTTTAAATGCTGGAACGTATAATATGTATGTGACAACTAAAATTTGAATTTTGAAATTTGAATTTGACTCCTCATACGTGCACAAACAGGGGGAGCGAACATTGCACTTAAGTGGAGCGTGCACTAATCAGGAGTTAATGCTAAAACTGGAGTCACATGACTACACGGCCACATCTTTTTAAACTAAGTACTACAACTACAGACTATATTGCAATCATTAAATTTGGGTGAGATTCAAAAAAAATTTAAAGCGCCACCTTAATAAGAAAGAACATAGCGCATTATTGTTTTAATGTTTTCTGTCATGTAAATTATTACAATAAATGTAATGTGAATGGACATTCCAGAACTGTTGTAAAACATTTTTTCGTAGGTTTATAGGAATTTAAAAGTAGTTACTTATTCAGTAATTACGTTACTTTTCAGACAGTAATTAGATTAATTATGCAAAGTAACAAGTAATTAGTCCCTTACCCAACACTGGTCTTTACAGTATGTAGCCTGGACCAAACGAGCGCTTGCACTTAAGTGGAGATTGCGCTTATCAGATATTGCTCTTATCCAAAGCGATTATGAATGAGATTAAAAATTATTTTTTTGTTACACAAATCTTGCACTTTAGCTACGTGCACTACTGCACTAAATACTATTCTAAAATACACTCACAAACCTTTGTTTCCGTACATAATAAGAGTAGAAACACACTGAGTGCAAAGTAACGAAGTTTACGTCAATGAAAATCACAGAAAGTACTCAAAACTTAAATTTTGTGTGTGTCTGCTAAGATGGATTTAATTGAATCCATTTAATTTATTTACTCAATATGTATTTATTTTATGTTATTCATTTTTGGTGAAGTCATTTAATTTCATTCATTCGTTTAGTTATATATGTTGTGCTTGAGTTTGCAACATCAAAAGTCTGGGTTCGATTCCCAGATATTAAAAAAACTATTTTATTGTTTTGCCTTATCCAACAAAAATGTGTGTAACTGAGCTAAAATAAAATGTAAAAGAAAAAACCAAACAATATATATTCACATAAATATATATACGTTTAATGGTAATTTGTTCTCAAGCATTTTGTTTTGAGTGTGAATTTTGTAATAGATTTTTTTTTTTGCAATAGTCTAAATAATGTTGTTTTCTTCAGCCAGTAGATTACCGTGGAAACAGTCTAACGGACTGTAAAAACATATCGGGTTGCACACGTGTTTGGTTACAGTCAGTTGAAGAGTGTCTGAAACCTAGAGATCCTGTAAAACGAGACGCAGATATCCCAGAATCCCCTGACCTCATGAGCACCAGACATACTTTTGTTCCAAATTGATTGAAATGGAAACAAGGAGTTGATGCATAAATAAATATAATAATTATAAGACTTATTACTAATAATCATTATTTCGCCCATGTCTCTGAACAGATCACTCGCACTGCTATAGTTTGAAGAACATGTTCCTCCTGTTGTTGTTATTATTATTATTATTATTATTATTATTATTATTATTATTATCATCATCATCTCATTGATTAATCTCATCACTGGTTTAGTCTTTTCATCTGTTGTCACTCGGTACTGGGTCATTTGCACCCTTATTTAAATAATAATAACCACAATAAAAAATATTATGATTATTGTTATTATTTATTTATTTTAATTAGTTGGATTGACATGGTTTCTTGTTTCCATGCTAGTTTTTTTAATTGGTTTAGTTTTGCCCTTTGTGGCTGTTTTTTTATTTATTTTTTTACAATTTGTTCCTCTTCAAACATTGACGATACAAATAAAAGACAAATTTGACTCTAAAGACAAATAATAACATATTTAAAATAAAAGAAGTTCAAGTTCGAATCTTGTTTGGGGACATACGGTACGATGACAAACTTCTCGTTCACAACGAATGTCAGAAGTTCAAAAAACCTTGTGGGGATAAAAGTAATTACTCTTTTTTTTTTTTTTTTTTTTTTTTGAGTATCCAAGCGTTTATAATAACCATTTCTGAAACAATGGAAGTGAAAGCTTTTTCGGTGCTGGACATTAATATTCATATAATCGTGTCTACAGGAAATGTAGAAACTCTTGTTATTCTTAAACACGTTTTTGGAGGAATTGCAAACTTTGAATTTTGGAAAAGTTGCCAAGAAGGCCCGACCGCTTGTAAATCTGGGCGACCCCAGCTCGTCTTGTAAAATAATATTTTCATTGAGGAAAATTAGATGTAGATGTTTGCATGACCATCTTGTGTTTTCTTAAATGTGTGTATCTGACTGTTTTTTACAGTATACGATTTAGAAACATTTTAATGAAACTGTTCAAATCTAAATTATAATAATACTAGTGTTGTCAAAGTTAACGCGTTAATGCATGCGATAAATTTTTTACGTTAATAACCTTATTGAAAATCACCTTCAGGAACTGTAAGTGTGATAAGTATTTCTTAATTTACAGTTCGTTTTCCGTGTTTCACCTTTAGTTTTATTGTAATATAGGTTAGAAAAAAGGTATAGATATAGATATATAGATATAGATATTTTAATAATATAGGTACTTCAAACTTTCAATTAAAGTATATGTAAGACCAACATTGACTTTTTTTGTGTGTTTTATCTTCAAAAAAGTGCAACTCGACCTCGGACGGTTAAAAAACAAGAAAACATATTGCAAATTGAACAAAAATTATATTACAGTATTTAGACGAGTGTTTATTTAGTGTTGAGTTTACATTCATTTACATATTACACCTCAAAATCCAATATTACAAGCTTCAGTCATTTAATTGCGATTAATCACGATTAATTTGGTCAAGGAAGTGCGATTAATTAGTTAAAAAAATTAATCGTTTGACAGCCCTAAATAATACATAATTGTTGAACTCCAAAATAAATTTGGGAAGAACGCAGAACATGTTGTTTAACCTCAATCAAAAAGTAAGTGCACCTACCCATCAGGGACTAAGTAGATTAGCGGTTAAATTTAAACCAATGTCTAGTTTGACATTGGTTGACTGTCCACTTTGAGCCTCTTCTGATTGGTCGGTTTCTAGCCCACACGGTACAGGTTTTTGAAAAGTGTCCTGTAAAAGTATGTTGGTAATGGAATTCCAAAAGTAAATACCGTTCTTGGAGAAATGGAACACGGAGAAGGAATGGAAGCAATTACCTGTGTGGGAGTTTTTGGATGGTCCCAGAGCTTTACAACTCTTCTCTCCTGATGTGGGAAGCAGGTCACGATAAACTGGCCCTTCTGGGCCTCTAGTAACAAAATGAGGTTAAAATACTTGGTGCGTGTAAAATTTCTGAGCTTGACACTCGTTGACCGAATTGTAACTGTACGGTCTTCTCAAATTCTGAGTCACAAGGAGCCAATCCTAACCACTCTAGGCCAGAAGATACACACCCTGAATTTGCTGCCAACCAATCACAGGGCAGGATACACTCACACCTACGGGCTTATTCCCAGATTTCGATGATTGCTTGTTTGTGGACTGTGGGAGAAAAGCGGAATCCCACGCAGAAAACGAGGAGAGTTTGCAAACGCCACACGGGAACGGATGGGCCTCAAACTTGAATCTTAAACAAGACCTCCGTGCTGCAATATAGACTTGCCAGACTAATATGAATAGCCCAGTGACCATGAACGGTTTCATTTTTTGGATGATACATGTAGAACAAATATTGATAACAAACTGTTTTGGTTCGAAAAAAGCAGACACGTTTTTGTTTGGGTCGAGCATTAATTGCTGAAAGTCGCCCGAGCTACTAAAGAATTGACTTTAATTTGAATTTTTTCATCTTCTTACAACATACTATTGACCAAAAAATACTGATTTTGTATTCAGCACAAGCTGCGGTACAATAATATGTGAGACAAATGTATTTATATACAGTAATCCCTCGCTATTTTGCGGTTCGACTATCGCGGATTCACTGTATTGGGGATTTTTTTTTTCTTTATTACATATATTCGCGGATTCATTTTTTCCCGACTATCTCGGCGGAGGATGCTCGCAGTGCCTCGAGACGGGCCGCCGCCACACGCGTCTCACCGCGGAGAAGCGAATCGCTATGTCGGACGTCCCCCCGCGAGACTACCGAGCCGCCAGCTGTGGAAAACGCGTCCGTGTCTGCGCGCGCATCTCCGCCCAATCCTCCCGTTCACACCCTTTGAAAGTGAATTTTTCCGCGGGGACGACGCGTGCGGCGGGGAGATGTTTGTTAACATTACTTTAATAAAGAATACTACTTGAAAAAAGTGTTTTAACCGTCTGAATAAGTGTTAAATAAATATGTAAATGTTGTTTCTCCAATTCGCGGAAATTCACCTATTGCGGTCTGGCTTGGGACGTATCTATCGCGATAAACGAGGGATTACTGTACTAGCATTTTTTAGAAGAAAAAATATTATGCATGCTTTGTGATTAGAAAAAAAAAAGAAAGTAGCTGACATAAGGCCAAAAAACTCATACTGCATAGTCCCTGAACAGACTTTTAAGCGACCTAGTCTTGTAGGCTAAAGTGATTACATCACAATTATGTGAACATAGTTATGTTATCTCATTCACAAAAACAATAAAATTGTTTACATTTTGTAAAGTTTGTTTTTGTCTCCGCACTGGTGTATGACCATGAATATTCATGATATTCACAGAGAGACAAAAGACACGCCCCCTTACACATCACACTCCCCTTCACTACAGACGTTGAACTAATACTAAGACTAAGATGAATAGCCGAGTGACCATTGTATATGTGTAGATATTTCTCGGGTGATAAATGAAGAACAAATATGGTCATCAAACTGGTTTGATTCGAACAAGACAAGACAAGTTCTTGTTTGTGTCGGGCATGCGTTGTTGAAAGTCAGTCGAGCTACTAAAGAACCAACTAAAACCTTAAAAATGTGTTTTATTATTATTGATCTGTGGATTTTGCTGAGATAGAAAAATTGTACAACGTGGGGTTTAAGCTTTAAGTCTTTTTTCTACAGGAAAAGAAATTGACATAAAAAGACATTTTCTGATGATTGTACGTATACAATTGTGGTTACGGCATTTTGTAACCAATGTCTGTGTGTCCTGCACCGTGATTGGTCAGCCATTAACACAGATGGTGTATCTCCCGCCTTATAGCCAAGAGATGCTAGGATTGGCTCCGCCTTCCCATAACCCAGAAATGAAAGAAGCTCTTCAGAAGATGTCTGAACTATTGATCTGAATGTGACTAATAATCACCATCAGAGGACAGCAGAAGACTCACTAGCACAGACAGTGAAGGCAGGACACAATATACGAGTGTTTTCCTCCAGCTGGAGTGTTAGAAAAATCATTTGTCAAAGCCTCAGTTTCAGAGTGTCCATATGCTGCTCGCGTCCCTGCGGTAAACATGTGATTACACACACGCACAACACCAGAAACAAGCTGTTGTCTTTTACACGCCAAATACCTGGACACCTATTTTTTTGGCGGGAACGTCCAAGTCTGACAGTATGAACGATTGGCTGGAGGTGAAAACCGCACTTGTTGGTACTCTACGTTTATTGTGTGAAACCGATTAGAAAGGCCGAAGTTTACAAACCTAGACAATTAAACCGACGAATGGCGTCTGAGAATCGTACAATGAATAGTAAGAGAAAACGGCATGAAAACACATGGTAAAAAGATGTGATCATTTTGATAATGGTACAGATGGATGATGGAAAGTTAGCTTAATAGATGAATGAACGGGAAAAATGTCTGATAGTTGCACTGATGGATGAAGAAATGTCAATGAATGGATGGACAAATGAACAAATAGTTGGATAATGATTTTGTGCAATTGGTTATTTTGTTGGATGGTGAGACAGACATGTAAACAAATTACCGTAATTACACGAATATAAGCACCCCCTGATTTTTCAGGCACAAAATACAAATTGCTAAAAAAAAAATTATATGTATATTTATTATTATTATTAAGTGTATTTTTATTATATTATTATTCTTTTTATATATATATATATATATATATATATATATATATATACATTTCTTTTTTTTTTTACATTTCTGGTTAAATTACAATAATTTTCTCATATGAATCCTATTTTTTCTTTATTTAACAAACGTTTATTTCTGAATGCTCCTCACTTAAAATATGGAAAAATTGGCCCGTATATTATCAAATATTATCAATATCAAACATATGCGCTCATTTTTCCACATTCCAATATTTGTGCATATTTGAAATTGGCGATTATAAGCACCCCCCAACTTTTGCAGCGCCCAAAATTCAAAATAAATGAGCTGCTTACTGTATATTTGTACAAAAAAAACTATATATAAATGTCCAATAGTTCAAGGATGTAGGAAAAACAGAGAGAGAAAGAATTGTTGACGGAAAAATAAACGGACAACTTTGTCATCAACTCGTAAAAATCTGTTTCTGGAGAACTCGGCGGATCAATCTGTTGCCGAACTGGGAATTGTGGCATGCAAATGGAGTTCAGCTGGAAATGTGTGGGCACATTATCACGTCAGCTGATTTACATAAATACATCGACTGTTAGAACAACACAAACAGCATGTGCGAGGAAACAGCGGGGGCTCTTCATTTACGGCGAGATTCCCTCTGGGTGTTTCATTCTCCGTAAATGCTCCGTTATTAGAATGTGCTTTCTGAATTAGGTTTCGTCATACAAAGACCGCAACTGTATGGCTTTTATTCCGGATCGGGAAAAAAATACAAGCGGCTTGACTCCTACTGACTCGTGGCATGGTGCATCACTTATGTGCTGATTTATTCCTTTTAGATGAACTCCGCTGACAGATTTAATCCCAGACTAGATTCGGTCTGACTGGAAGCCTTGTGACCTGGAGGATCTGAAGCCACTCGGTGGGAAAGAAAACCTGCTGAATAAGACGCTCAAATGGATAAATACTTTGGTGGAGCAATAATCGGTGAAAAGCAGACTGACGGGTTAATACAGAAAAACTTCTCAATCTCTCTGTTACTGGCATTGTGTGAAATGCTGACATTGTGTGGAATGTCCAGGCATTGTAAAAAATGCCGCGTTTTATAGCAATTGTGAAATCTCTGCATTGGAAAGACCTTTGTTAATAAAAATGTCCAAATTTGAAAGATAGAAATGCCAAACAAACGAAGTTTCTGAAGCATCTTTTTTTTAGTGATTTTGTAAACTCTAATGCTTTTTGTAAACTCTATTCCGTTCTTTGTCGAGTTTTGTCGAACGTATCGGAGTGCCTTATTTGTTCCTCTGCAATTTCAGACTTGATGGAAAATCAAACGAAGTGGAACCGCCATTACGTCTTTTTTGAAGTGCCATTGTAATCGAAGATATTGACTGTCTCGAGTATTTCTTCTTAACCCTGCACCAGTGCTTCCTGGAACGTGCTTTTTTATTTAATTTTTACATTTTTTATTTACTGTGAAATTTGCTATTTCCGTTTACTTAGGAAGAATTTGTAACATCGTTAGTTTTTTCTCGTGGCTTTGTCTTGGATGTCATCGCAATCTTGGATGTCGATCAACTTCAGGTTCTTTGTAACCCCTTTATCTAGTAATGCAGAATGTACCAACATTTTCTTTTTTATTCGCTATTTCAGGCATCACAGAGGGAACTTGATTCTACACTCTGACATCCGCCTTTCAGGCATTGTATAGAATGCCTAGACAATGTGTAAAATCTGACGAATGCAACAAAACGAGACGCAGAGAGAAACACAAATCTCATTTATTTTAAATTTGTCCATTATTTTTGAAAAGATGATGTTGGTACGGTGGCATATTGGTGAGCATGAGGTTCGCAACCCGCCATACATAAAACGAATACTTTTGGAATGGATGATGTGACACTTTCTAGTGACATTGTTACTACGTCTTTTCTTGTTCATACGAATTTTCCAAACAAATTTCGCATTCTTAGCTAGTTCCAACATACGTATTTAAGTTTGTATGTCAATTTTTCTCCTAGTTTAGGTGCCTTTCTCCTCTCAGCCATTTCAGGTGAACTAGTTATTTTTCTTTACTGTAGAAAGGAACACGTGCGTTTACACAGGTGTCCCGCAGAGAGTTTAACTTCATGGCATTAAACATCATCATCATCATTTACCAGTGTTTGACAAGAAAATGTCCAAATAATTTGGCTAATTTTCAAACAATGTCCGTCTTGTTACAATTAGACGTGGCGGCAAGGTCCCACTTGATGATATTCTTCACCACACCAGTTATAAGGTGCTGGCCCTTTAAGAACGTGGTTCTCGGTGATCACATGGAAAAACGGGATCACAGGTGAAGAAAGAAAAAATAAAAGCCATACTCTTTTGTTGGTGTTTGATTCAAGCGAACTATTTAATTTAAATAATATTTAGCTTACATATTCCCAGTGTGACCAGTTATGTTTTCGTTTATAAATAACTTCAGTTTGGTAATATGTTTCTGTATATATCGCTATTGTGTTATTAGCGCCTTAACGGCAAATGTTACGGATGTTGTGTGCGTAATTTGGAATATTTGTGTAACATGTTGCATTTTATTTGAAACAAAGTTTAACTTAGTTTGAATCTGTATTACAT
>MU204386.1:2558742-2576954 GCA_017309775.1 Paedocypris sp. Pulau Singkep
CCCCCTCTAATAGAACGCCCCCTCTAATAGAACACCCCCTCTAATAGAACGCCACCTCTAGTAGGACGCCCCCTCTAATAGAACGCCACCTCTAGTAGAACGCCCCCTCTAATAGAACACCCCCTCTAATAGAACGCCACCTCTAGTAGAACGCCCCCTCTAATAGAACGGCACCTTTAATAGAACACCACTTCTAGTAGAACGCCCCCTCTAGTAGAACGCCCCCTCTAATAGAACACCACCTCTAATAGAACGCCCCCTCTAATAGAACACCACCTCTAATAGAACACCACCTCTAGTAGAACGCCCCCTCTAATAGAACGGCACCTCTAATAGAACACCACCTCTAATAGAACACCACCTCCCGCAACATAAGAGTTGAAAATTAGACCGCCATGGCGTTCTATTAACGGTTTTACCGTATGAACGTTTTACTCAGATCAGAAGCTAACGTTTCTGAGTTGAAAATCGTAAATTATGATTTTACCACCACGTTTATTCTCGCATGACGAGCATCCTTCACTCTTCGTTATCCTAATTTTTTCCTATACCTTTTTACAGTAATGAACAGCGTTTTCACTATTTCTTAAGTCAAATATGTTACAGGCAAAGTGTAAAATGGACGATTTAAGAGAAAAATATAAATAAATTAAAATGAACCCAAATGTGAAAATCAGAATTTAATCACGGTACTCAACAACTGATTCAAACTGTTTTGTTTTCTCCTAAAAACAATAACTAATTATGCTAGACTGTGTGCATATCATTATTTATGTTCATAATTTTTTATATAATTTAATTATATACATTTTACTAAGCATTCATAAAAATGTAAATGCATAAAAATATGCATGTCTGTGTGATGTGCATATGGGTGAAGAAAGAAAAAAGTAACATTAATTAAAACTTAATTTATGCAAAAACAAATCTGACAAATTTACATAAAATGTTTTCATTTTGTGGATGTTTTTGTTTCTTCACCCAAATCTACGCTTTAAACAGAAATGCATTTGTTTTCTTTTCTTTTAGACTTTAATTAAAAAAACAGAAACCAAAAAGTTTCCATTTCTTTGTTCATTAATCTCCAATTCCCGTCTTTTTTTCCCTCAGACTCTCGTTTTCTTTTTATTCCTGAAGTATTTCTTTTTTCTTTCCTTAATAATGACTCAAAAAAGTGTTTTGATTGCTAAACTCTTGGCAAATGAAAGGACAAAGCGCCGCAAGCTAAAAGACGAATCATTAAATGACGGTTAAATGTCCGTTCATCAGTCGGAGGAAACTAAATAAGTGGCTCAGTGAATTTCATCTCATTAGTCTGTGATTGCGACAAAGAAAAGGATTCAGTGAATGGCTTTTAATGAAGCATTATTATCTGAAGACAGTGCTCCTCATTGAAAACGATTGATTGTATTATACTGTAAGTAACGTATTTTTCAGACTATGTGTTTGTTGTTTAGCGCCGTTTCTCGTGTACTGTCGCTTTAAACGCTCTACACACAGGTGTGATTCTGTCATTGCACATCCGTGTCTGAACAGGCGTATTTATGATTGCTCGAATCATAAATTGTGCAGATTATGTTTATTTACAGCGATGGAGATGAAACTCATTGAGAAAGACACACTTCTGCGCTTCACGTAAGTGCCGTTGATTCGACTGAACGCATCGGAGGATCATAATACGGTGAATTATGGTGATATTCAACGTGAGCGGCTTTCAATCAGAGACGTTTTATTTAATTTTAGCCTTTCTTGGCTCTTGAATCATAAAGAAATAACTTTTTTAATGTAAATGCATATTTCAAATTTAAATAAATTAAATAAAGGCGTGTTAAAAATCACAAGGTTCCATAAAACTAGGGACACTATTAACGTACTGTGGCTGCACGATATATGCTGCCATGAAGTATCCTTTTTTTAATTTAAAATTATTTTTACTGAAATCATGCTTTATGATTTAATATTAAAGATAGCTCAACACAATAAGCTTATATAAAGCAATTCTGGAGCTACAAATGGTGGATTTACATAACATTAAATGAACTGTTGTGCAGAAGCTGATGTTTCTGAGCTGAAAAACATCATTTATGTTTTTATCACCACACGTTTATTCTCACATGAAGAGCATCCTTCACTCTTCGTTATCATAAATTAGTGAAATCTAAAATAAACATCTACAAACAAGCATAAGAGATGTTCGAATTCACTAAACCTTTTACAGTAATGGGCATTAAAGTCTGTGATCCATAAGTCTTGTTATTTAAGAGAAGCAGTTGGACAAAATTAGAATTGAATTTTTATATAAATGACGAAAAGAAAGAAAAAAGACACAAGGAATGAATTGCATTTCAAACATTTCTTCACAACGCCTGGTTTCACACTTTGGCCGTAACTTATTAAAGCCAATACATTATTAAAGAATATTGTTTATTAAATTAGTATTGAAATTATTATTATGAATTTGTTAAATTAGTTAAATTATGAAAAAAATTGTTTGTTTGCGGAGTGAGAAATGAAAAAGAAAGAACATAATAATCTATTATTTGTGCACCCGCCATCGGGGGAGATTTTATTAGCTCAACGTCTGCTGTTTTTCAGAACGGGTCAAGGTTTATTCGGTGGATTTTCAGACAGAACGGAATTGATGGCCTGCGATGCAAAAAAGTGATTCAGGTTTGGCTCTTTAACGCGAAAATACCAATCGCGTCGATAAGCGGCCATTTTCAGTCCTGTCTTCAGCAAATTTCAAAACTTTACTGGTTCAGCACAAAACCGCTCCATTTTGTCTAAATGTGACTTTCATAGACGTCTCAAGGTCATCAGATTAGACTTTATCGTATTCGGAATTAAATTAATCTGAATAATATGAATATTTAATACACGGGCCGGATGTGGCCCACGGGCCGCAGGTTGAGCATCACTACCTAGTGAAAACACACTCACCTGATCTTTGATTTTAAACAAATTCACATACGAATGAATCACATTTTGCGTCAAGAAACATTCTACTGATGTAAAACTGGAAGAGATGAAGAAGAAGGCGTTATATTTTCCCTCCGCTGGTCCGTCACAGACTCGGAGCCTCGGCAGCTCTGCAGGGAATCAGGAAACATCAGGAAACATCAGGAACGTCCTCGTGTCTCTCGCCTCTTTGTCCTTGGAATTCATTTCTGGCTGCGTCGCCGTTTAGAAGACCTCATCTCCAGCAGACTGACATATTCTGTAAATCAATTTTCCACCATTCTAATATCATTTCTATGCCTATTACACACACACACACACACACAGAATGTCATATTGTATAATCCGCTGCTGTGAGGCTGGAAGACAGACATCACTGCTGGTTTCTCCGCATTCGAACAATTTGCGGTTCACGACTTGATGGTGTGTGTGATAAAAACGACATATTGAACAGAGTTAGAAGACAATGATTTGTTCAGAGGCCAAAGAGCACACACACACACACACACACACACACACACAACTGCACAATTTTTATATCTTATATTTATATACTTTTTCTTTTACTTTGTTTATACTCTGTAGGATATTTCTATACTTTCTCTTTCATTCCTCCTCTCTCCACCTCCCCTCCCCACTTTCCATCTCATTCCTTCTCTCTATCCTATCAATCTCTCTATTTCTCTCCCACTTCTCTTTCTTTCTCTTTTCTTTCTGTTTCTTTCCAACTCTTCTCATTTTCCTCTCTTTACCACCCACTCCTAAGTTTCTCTTCTTCTACTGTATCTATTTTGCTCTCTCTATCTCCACTTTCATCTCCTTCCTTCTCTCACCATCTTTTTTGCTTCTTCACTTTGTCTCTTCGTCTCTCTCCTTTATGTTTCCTTCCACCTCTTCTCTCTGTCCTTATCTGCCACGCCTAACTTTTTCTGTTTCTTTCTCTACTTCTATCTCTTCTGTCAGTTCTTCTTTTCTCTCTCTCTCTCTCTTTCTCTTTTTTCTCTCACAATTTTTCCTTCTCTTCTCAATCTCTCCTTCATCCTCTGCTTCTCTTTATCTTTCTCTCCTTCACTGTTACTCTTCATCTTTTTCACTCCTCTCTCTCTCTCTCTCTCTCTCTCCTCATGTTTATTGCACATTTTATTTGTTTCCATGTATCCGTCTTCTTCAATTCCCACGTCTTGCACATTTGGCGGCGGATGACAAGAATAGTCTGTAATGTCATTAAATGTAGTGGCACATTACTTAGAAATGTCATTTCCTGACCTTTTGCAGAAAGTCCACTTGTGTTCTGGAGACAACCTCCAGGATCAATGTAAAAGCTTTTACCAGCTATGTAATGCATTTTCACTCCGTCCCTTCACTTCCCCCCCCCCCGTCCGCCAGATATTCCTCTCTTCTCTTCCAGCACCGGCTGAGCATTTCATCGACATTATAAATTAAAACAGTTCCACTTGGACAACAGCAGACAGGCCACGGTCAATAGAACTTTAATGAAATCTCTCGTTTGTATTTGCAAAATAACCCGACTGTCAATGGGAAGTGATAAAAGCTCCGAATACCTCCGAGAGAAGAACCCAAGAGTGGAAAAAGACAGACTTACGAGGTGAAAGTGGTAAATGTTTTATTTAAATGTATGAACGTCACTACAAATGTATGGTTTGCATAATATATGAGACGTAAATGTGTTTGTTTTAGTCACGGTAAAAACCTTTTAAAGCGTCATTTGACTACGTGGCTGTGTTTATCCAAGCATGTTCATATGCATTCATTTTATCTGGCTTTACTAGCAAGATCATATATAATATTGCTTGATGATGGTGGGGTTTTTTCGTATATATTTTTTTTCTTTACTGAAAGTGCATATCATAAATATCAGAAGGCGTATTAAAACACTGTGCTGCTTTATTTCTTATATTTTATTTCCCATAGACTCAAGGAGAGGCAAAGTGGGAGGAGCCAACAACCAGGATTGTTTAATGATTACTGAAGGGGAGGAGCCTAAACTTTGTAATGAGTTTCCATTGGCTAATTTAAGACAATCACATTGCCCAAAGCTTAAGTGTTCATTTAGATATATATTTTTTTACGTTTTACGCAATTTATGTTTTCTGACACTTAAAGGAAACATTTGCTCACATTTAAAGGGCAAAAATTAGTACTTTGTGACTATTTGTACTACTGGGAGATATTTTTGCATGATTATTCCACCACAATGTCACACTAAAGGATAAATTGCTATAATGTGGCATTGATTTGTCAATTCATCGATTTGTCGGAGCCACTTTTCCATTGCTGGGTCAAGGAAGAAAGTATTGATATAAACCAAACATTGTCTAGTCACCTTTGTGGGTTTTTTTTCAGTTTGAATAATGTCTTAAGTCTCTGTTAACAGGACACACATTGGATTTTATGATGTAATAATGTGTTAAAACACGGCAGAGATCCGAAAAAGCATGAAATAATGATATTTAATAAAAACATTTTTCAATTCTTGCTGTCGATTAGTCAATTCTACGAATGTACAAAAATGTGATTGTGTTCATATTGTAGTTTTTGATTCTCTTTGAAAACTTCTGGAGATGTTACTCACAATATTGCCATCTGCAGGATGCTGAAGGTACTGGACGCCATTTTATGACCTAAATCACGTGAATTAGCGGTTGCACTTTTTATGCACGTTTAGAGGTTTTTTTTGTGTTTTATCTATTTTGTTCTGCCATTTTGAAACATTTAGGTGTTAATTTTAGTTTTAGTTTTGTTTCAATCAGCAAAAATAAAACCTCATAAATAGTTCTCAAATTTCTTGGTGTTTTTGGACCTAAATGAATTTAGAGTAAAATACACAAGTTCTTCTTATAAAATTGGATACTTCACGACATTTACTCAAGTCTTCTTGGAGTTCTATTTCTATTCTATATTGCTACACTATTGTCTAGTCACCTTTGTGTTTTTTTTTTATCCACTTTAAATAATGTCTTAAGTCTCCGTTAACAGGACACACATTAGGTTTTATTTGCTATAATAGATCCGGTTTTCAAATGGAGGAGGCAGAAGCAGGTTTGGTGCGAGTCGTTCAAGCATCTGACAGACAATAGATGAGATTCTCAAAGTGAGCACAAGACTTTTCAGTGCTCGACAGCTGAAATGACTGAAGACGTCACATGGAGATTGACACATGACATGGTGGAAATTGATTGGACGAAATGGGACCATTGAATTGGAAACCGCACGGGACCGAGATGCTTTTAGGGTGATTGATATGAAAGATGATGTTGTCTGATTGACATAAAGACTTGTTTCAATTATAGATAGGGTCGGCATTGATCGCATTAATCGACCGACGCCCTGATTGATGCACTTAGCGTTATCAGCGGGATTTTTGGGATGTACACTGACCACTTATCTGTGACTTGTCCATTAGCTCATTTTGCCAAGTGCTTTTATGCAACAAAACTATAATTTTGATTTAATTACAGGGGTCTTGTACTGTCAACAGTGTCTTACACACACACACACACACACACACACACACACACGTCATCTACATGTATTTTTATTATGTTTAATAAAACACAACATCATGGAAAAAAACTTTTTGTAATATTTCTCTTTATCTATCCATCCACCCATCTATCATGTTTTGATATATCTATCTATCCACCCATCGATCATCTTTTGTTTTTTTCTATCTATCTCTATCTATCTATCTCTCTATCTATCTACCCATCCATCATTTTTTGATCCATCTATCTATCTATCTATCTATCTATCTATCTATCTATCTATCTATCTATCTATCTATCATTTGGTTCAACTTTTTTTTTATTGGAGAAGCTGCATTCTACTGTGTGATTGTGTCTGAAAACAAAACAAAAAAAAAAACATTTAATTAGATTGCTAAGTTTTAACATTTTTATTTTGTTTACCAAAAAAGTGGAATTGGCTTTGATCACCAAAATGGTTGTTTGTGTCAAATTGATGATTAAAACAATTAATCAATGTATTTTAAAATATTATAATTTTTTTACATTATTATATATTATCCATCAAGTCATTTGTTTTACAAAATCACATATCAATAAAACGTACCAATTTCTCTACACATATTATTAATACAACTGATCAAGATATATCACACTTGCAAAATAAAGCTTAACGAATTAATGCGTGGTGCAAACTATACTCCGTCATCGCCACATGAAAACAGCACGTCACCTTCAATCAGGATCAAACCGTCAGCAGATCTGCCTTCACACAACTTTTCCTAAAGTCCAGTTTTAGCTCCGAGCAGCTTAACCAATTACTACAGATGAACACAAGCTTGTGTAATGGAAAGAAAATCACACGGGGTCTTTCCATCAGCGCACTGACACTCCAGACCCAAACCTTCCCACCTTCAATCTCCCGCTATCAGCACAGCGGCGGGGAAGAAGAACACGATGACAGCAACATTGTTTCATTCCAACCTATTTCCAGCTGCCGCCTGCAACACTTTGTCTGCTACTAATGGGTTGAGGAAAAAACCACATTAAACACACACCAAGGCAACACTGGCGGGGCGGAGATGCCAAAAGGACGGAATAATAGAGGTAGAAATGTTCAATTCTTGCAGTCAAATCTAAAAATCTATACAGAAATCTGATTGTGTTCATATAATGGTTTTTGATTGGCTTAGAATGCTTCCGGAGAAGTCAAGATGTCCAAATAATAACTTTCTTTTAATTATTATTAATGAATTGTTACAGTTGCTGTTACTTGTTACATTGTGACAAGTTGGAATTTTTTCTACCGCGATTTATTTCTTTGGTGGACATGGTGATATCGCCATTTGCAGGATGCTGAAGGTACTGGATGATATTTATCTGCTAAATCACGTGAATTAGCATATGCACTTTTTTTTGCACAACCCGAAAATCAAGCGTTGCTCAAAAACTTGGGGGGTGCTTATAATCGCCAATTTCAAATATGCGCGTAAATATCAGCCCCCGTTTTTCCGTATTTCAAGTTAGGAACAATCACAAATAAACCGCGCCTGTGTATCTTTAGATAATGCGTAGGCATATAACGTGCATTTTTATTGGCTCAATAACAGAAATAAAGAATGTTAAAACATTAGACACACCGCAACACTTAACAGGAACAAACTAAATACAACCATTATATTATAACAAACAGAGACTATAAACCATAACCGGTTTAGCTTAGCTTAGCGCTAACAAAAACAAACGGGTCCAAAGTATCATCGCAGAAAGAGTACAGTCGAAAATGAAGAACACGGGAAAGGAGTAAAAATTCCAAGGAACGGACATAATCAAAACGCTCGGTTTGCTCGGACTGGAGTGCGAAGGCTGAGAATTCTGGGAAATGAAGTTCTTATGAAGTAAAATCAAGTAAAATGTTATTGAAACGATACAAGTTAGGTTTGGAGTTCGTGTCTGATCGGATGGGTCAAATGCAGAGAAAAAATTGACCCTCTGAGAGACTAATAAAGGCTAAATTATTATTAAATAATGAAAAAAGTATTTTTAAGAGAAAATTTACGTAATTGAACCAGAAAGGTAAAACAAAATTAAATTTTTAGCCTGACAATCTTGTGCCTGAAAAATCAGGGGGGTGCTTATATTTGCATAAATACGGTATTGAGATTATATAGGCATAAAAAAACAAAGAGTCCTCTTAAAAGCTAAAAATTGTAATAAACAGGCAGTAAACATCCACAAGGTTAAGGGCTTATTGCGTGAGTGTGCTTTACTCTTCTGAGCGCGGTGGGAGTCTGGAAGCTTCTTATACCAGCCCATATTTCTAATCAAAGAAAAACAGCCTCAGCTGTCCAGACTTCTTTCATTAAGCCAATGTGCCGCGCGGATTGATTTAATGTTGACATTAACTAATGGAATCGAATAATTCATATTTATACGCAACTCAACCTGCTTCCTCCAGCCGCTGCCAGATTTTGCACCCGTGTCAAGCTAACGTCATCGCAGCTCATCTGCTGAAATAAAATTCAAAATCTTCTTTAAGGCCGGTAGATTTTCATCCCATGAGCAGATATTGGAAAGATCGGTTGGATTTCACTGCAGCCTTTTGATTTCGGAACACCGTTTCCCACGATTCACTATTTCCCAGGATTTGCTGTGTTTGTCACGTCTCACTGCAGCCTCGCGCTAATTGCGTTTGTAGCGTTTGTCTGGCGAATATTAATGCATATTTGTGGAATACGGTTACTACAGTGTATCCTTCGCCACTAAAACCCAATCAGATTTAGACATTATACGATTATCTCAACTAGTGTCATGGGACCAGAGTGACAAATTTCAAAAGAGTGTTAAAATTCAAAAGATAACAAAGATATTGATTTGTAACCTATGTAATCTGATTACTGCCAAAAATAATTTGAATAAAGTCAATAATGAACAAAATATAAAAATTATATAATAATAAATAAAATAATAATACAATTTTTGGCCAACGTAAATTTCCAAGAAACATAAAAAAAATGCTTCACAACTTTTTTTTTTTAATTTTTAGCTTTTGTTTGAAACTTTTTTTTTTTTGCTCATTTCATTTTTTTTTTCGTTTGGACATGAATGAATGAATGACTATTAATCCCACTTCTGTCACAAGCTTGACGTGGGGGCAGCCCCTACTCTGATTGGCTGGTGAAAATGTGATTGGCAGCTACTTGACCAGGAAGGAGGAACAAAATAAAATGAACAAAAATGAAAGAAATCGTAAGTAAAAAAAAAAGAGTTTCAAACGAAAACATGAAGATTGCAAGCGAAAAATAAAAAACCCAAACGTAAATGTGAAGCATTTTCTTTAGTTTCTTAGAAATTTACGTTTGATATTTTTGGCACTAGTCTGAATCCATAGTGAATCTGAATTCCACCCCAGAATGCTGGAAATTTGAATCCACTGAAGAAGGAGACGGAAAATTCTGTCACTGGTTTATGATTTAAAGTTACTTAAAATGCATTCAAGATACTCACTACTTTAAGTTTCATGTTAAGCGCAGATTGGCTACAGAAAAATCTAGTCTCCAGATGTCTAGCCCTACGTCAGTTCAGGTCAGGTGCTTGTGCACAGAAGATTGTGATTGGTCTTATATATTGAAAATTGGTCTTGTACTTAAAAAGGATATTGCAAATTGAACAAAATGATAGTAAATTTCGTTGCAGTATTTGAACAAGTGTTTATTTAGTTTTGAGTTTACATTCATTTACATATTACACCTCAATATCCAATATAACAAGCTTTAGTCATTTAAATGCGATTAATCACGATTAATATTAAGGGCAGTGCGATTAATTAGTTAAACATTTTAATTGTTTGTATATTTCAATTGTTTATATATGTATAAATAAGAAACTGTCTCTTGTGGCCGTATTGGCCAACTCACTCCCTTTTTTATTTGATTTTTTTTAATATATTGGTAGCATCATGACTAAATTTGTTGACACACAATCGCATTCAGTCTTTTTTCACGGGCGTATAAAAACAAACAACATCATTATCTATGCGGACATGAGCAGCCGAACTGCCTTTATTCTCAGTGACATTGCTGGAATAGTATATTTCACTGACAACATTACGCTCTTTGCTAAAATGGAGCTTTTCTTTTTCCCGGATCACAGATCGGTCTTTATTCAAAGGGTCACTGAATTGAGACTTTGATGGCTGTCCATTAGATAATCTTTTCACACCTTGAAATTCAGATCACAGAAAATTGCCTGTCCGTGAATGGTGTTTGAATAATGGCGAGATGGTTGTGAGGAGATCTATAGTTCTATTCGCCGTTAGCCTCGTATTTCAAGCACAGACGCAGAAAAGCAGCGCGAGGTGGAGTGATGTATCCGATACGTCAAAGACACACACTTCTGTCAGCCTGAGTAAATAATCCTCTCGTTTTCTCATTTCTCATCCCTGTGGAGATCCCCGAAATACAATTTTCACAATTACCTGATAATGATTAATCCATGTCTAAACAGCCAGTCGTCCTTATGAAAATGGAAAAAGCCGCGTAATGAAAATATCAGTATTGGTGAAGTGTCTGCAGATTGAAGTAATGTTGTAATAAAGACAAAAACCAATTAGTGTAATATCGCATCATGTCAGGAATAAAGACGTGTTCATTAGTTTATGAGAAAGCCTGTAGATTTCATTGTAAATCAAAGTTGATTGGTGTTTTCCACTAAATACAGTACAGGTGAGATTTAGGAGTTCGTTTTGATCTGGAGAATTTTTAACGTTTACATTTTACAGTTGAAATTCTGACAGCTATCAATCAAGTCAAAATGCGGAGTAAATGAAGCAATGCTCATAATCAAAGTTTTCATTGGTTTTACAGTTGAAGATTTGTTTACAGTCTAGTCAAAAATTATGGGATTAAAAGTGGTCGAAAAAAAAAATAGTCGAAAAATTGGATTTTTCACAAACTAAGCTTGAGAGTAGGGTTACCACCATTAATACCTAAAAAGAAGGGACGCATACTGCAGGGGGAGGGGCAATTTGGGTGGGCGGGGCAATGAAGGCAGGGCGACTTCGATTTGTGATACAGTGATGGCACTGTAAAATATGTTTTCAGGAAAGTATTAACACCGGAGAATTAAAATAAACTCTCTTTAATGGAAATACAGTCAGTCTTTCGTGTTTTATTAGGTGGCTAAAAATAAAAATATTAAGGTAAAGTAAAAACATAATTGTGTGGGCAAAAAGTGTGAAATATAATCTCTATTGTTTCTTAAACTCTATTTTGCTAGCGTACTATGTGTTTATAATACTCTTTCCCAGTATCCATCCATTTTCTACCTCGGGTAGAGAAGCCATTCAGAAGATCAATGAAGAGACTAATGAAGTTTTGAATTCACTGACTAAACGTGGTATGTAAATATTACTGGCCAATTGAAGGCTAAGATTTCAGATAACCATTCTTCTCCACACGTCTGCTTCATGAAAGAAAAAAAACGGTAAAATAAAGTGCAGAAAATAAATCCGCAGGAACATCTGGCTTCTTCCACCTCGTATTTAAGACTCTCCCAGTAACAATGAACCATATTCTTGGCCATCTCATGAGCAAAAGTATTTCATTTAACATTGTTCTTTAATAGATTCACATGAGCACTCGAGACCCAAAAAGTGAACTTGTAATAATACGAGAGGAAGACAAATATTCTGGCTCGTATGAAAGCGTTGGCTCCCCACCGGTCCAGATTCCCCACTGACGGCTGTGATGAGGCGAGCCCTGAAAGATTGTGACAGTGATGAAGAGGATGAGGTTTTCATCTGAAGAAGAGCAGACCTTTCCTCCTGAGTTGTGAGGTGTTGGCCTTTCGTCAGGACGTCTCCGGCTAATATTAGAGAAGGAAAAGGCCTGTGAGAAGATAAATCGGCCTCTTCTCGTCGGGTCTCCATTTCTCGTTTAATGATCCCCAGCTGAATGCAAACATTGGCATCTTTCTTGGTTCTTTCCGTGTGGCGTATAGAGACCGGCAATAAAAAGCATTGGAAGTGTAAATAATTTAGAACGGGATCGATTGGTCCCGTTTCCTCCCCGGAGATTGTGGCTGGACCGGGGGATCCGGAGAAGCTGCGGGACGCCTCGCCGAGCGCTATTTAGCTGGAAGAGATTTCAAGGTATTATTTTTACATGACTAACTTCAGAAAAACGCTGGAGAAACTACAGTAACTGGTTATTAGAAAGTTTGTGTTCAGTCGAGCTTGGCGTAAAAGTCATTTACTTTTTTTTTTTTTTTTTGATTATTTATTTTTTAACGGTAATACCGCTCTCAACCTTAGGCGGTGTGATGAGCAGAAAAGGCATTAGTTGTGAAGTAAAAAGTCATTTTTTATAGTCACGCCTATTTTTCAGACTTTAAAGGATTGGTAGAAAAAGTTAGTTCTCAAATTAAGTGTATTGTGAAAGACAAAATATATATGAAAAAATTTTATTTAATCCAATTGACATGGCTAATTTACAGCAACATACAGTTTTTTTGCATAAACGACTTGTAAAATATCACAATAGCTTGTATTTTTATTAAGTGTTTTTGTGCATCATGGGAAGACTTGCACACGTGTGTAAAAAATTTATTTTGCTGTAATTAAAAAAAAAATCTACACCATTTATTTTCATGTTGTTTTTCTGAGTTGAATATTCTGACATGATGAATCCATTTGAATCTTCATTTGTGTGAAAATTAATACACGATTGAAGAAGGTAGAGTTCTCAGAATCCACGTCGGGTCAAAATACCTGGGTTTCTCTTTTTGTTCTAGAAGAACGACCTTTCAGCAGATTACAAAAACTTGGAGTGTATTGAGAAATGCATTATTGGATTCCTAGTAATATGAATAACCGTTTCATGTTCCAGACAAGATGGAACAGGTTTCAAAAACCACTCTATGATGAAAAGAGACGGAGATGCGCCTTTTGTTTGGCGTAAACCATTGGTTTGTTCAGAAATCGATTAGAAAGCACCTTATTGCCCCGCCCACTGAACCAGTGATTGACAGACACATTGACCAATCAGCTGTGTCTAATCCCTAACACACCCATTGTATTTTATTTACACACACTATATTATTGTATGTGTGTTTGTGTTACGCTCTGATTTGTTGGTCTCTCCACAACCCAGAAATGAAATAGGTTGTAAATTAAAAAAAAAATATGTGTACCGTTTAAAAAGTTTGGGGTCACTTTGAAATGTCTTTATTTTTTTAAACAAAAGAGCTGTTTTTGTCAATGAAAATAACTTTAAACTAATCAGAAAGACACTATATGTTGCTAATGTGGTAAATAACTATACGAGCAGTAAATGTCTGGTTTATGATGCAATATCTACACAAGTGTAACATTTCCAGAAACTGTCACTCCTGTGTTTTAATGGTACACTGTGTTTACTAATTGTGTCAGGAGGATACTGAAAGATTGTAAAACCCTTGGAAACTGTTTAGCTGGTTAATCCTCCTTTTATGTTCGGGTCAAATTGACATGTTTTCAAGGTTTAAAAATATTTTTTAAAATAGTTAAGTCTTTTCACTTTAAAACGTCTACACTTTATTTGGTGTAATTACCATATAACAAATATAACTATTCAGTTGACATATTTGAAACACCACGCTACATGTTAATATTACAATGGTACTATTCGGGTCAAATTGACCCTTGTTAAAGGTTAAAAAAAAAAAAAAAAACTTTTCACTTTAAAACTTCTGCATGACTGAGTTGGTGTAATCAACATAGAAACAAAAAATGGTTCAGTTGACATATTTGTAACATGATTTTGTTGAAATTATTATGTTTGACCCTTGACCCTTCAGACAAAATGGAAGCTAAAGAGTCAGAAAGTTCAAATATTTTTAGTTTCTTTGCCACAATGAGACATAATTTGAGAGTGTCTCAAACACACACTCTCTCTTACACACACAAGCGGTATTGGGGAACTTTTTGACATTTTTTTTTAACGTTTCTGACACTTATATGCATAATAAAAGACCCCCCGGGTCAAATTATTGAAGTTCCTCTGAAACGAACATAACACGAGGGTGAAAGAAGCTATAAAACTGACCTTCCTTTGAGCAGGTTGAGAATCTGGAGCGTCACATTTGGTCAAATCAAACTGGACCTAAAAATGGCCAGAAATAGACAATGTGCATTTAAACTGGACAGTCTATCCTTGTCCAAACACACAAAATTGTCAAGGTGACCCCGAACGTTTGAACAGTAGGGTAGACAACGAAACATAGAAAAATGTTCCTTCTCTAATCAACGAAATCACACTCAATTCCGCACTTTTTTTTCCCCCAAAGCTGATTGAGGACGTCAACAGAAATTCCAAATTCCGCACAATCCACGAAACGGGCCTAGCGTGGTGCTGCGGTTAGTTTCGCCGCGTCTCAGCGTGAGCGTCTGCGGATAAAACCAATCGCCGTCGGATCCGTCCCACACCAGCATCGGCATGACGGAAGCGCCGAAGACACGACAAGAAGGTCTGCAGGACACGTCTCAGCGTCTCACAACGTCCCGTCTGCTGAGGATTACACAGTGTATTCGGGGAACGGCCTCTTTATCGTGACTGATAGGATGAAGAGAATGTCAGAGTCGCCCAGCAGCTCCATGCAAATGCGCAGATATGTCGGAAACAATTTGCAGAAATGGAAAACATCGATTCCCAGAATTCCGAGCTCCCCCCGAGCAGCGCTAAATCCTAAAGTGCCTGATAAACAGCGTGTGAGAGCTCAGTACGAGTGGTTTGTTGACCCACTAAAACCCAGAATTTCACCAGAATTCGTAGCGGCATGTTTTTGTTTATTGGGAATCTTCTCTCGTCGAGTTGTTTGGGGGTTTTAATGTTTAGGATGTTCGTTTTTTTTTTTGCACGGAATTCCGGCCGTGGCGGATATTTGTCATCTTAGTGACATTAGGGCCTTTTTTTATATTTTATAAAAAAAAAATATGCAGTAATATTATTCTAACCTTTCCAACCACTTTGTCCAGTTTATTGCGTTAATTTGGCGTCTGTTTGACGTGAATTCTTTTAAATGTATACCCTACTCTTTCTGATGAAGAAAATGCACCTGCTGAAATTAGAATAAAAAAAAAAAAGATACGGTACAATTTTTCGTATTTATTTGTATAACTTTTTCCTTTAATTATGTATTTACTGTTAGCTAAACTATTTATTATTATATTATGTACTTTAAAATAAACTACTTTTTTATTCATTTACTTAATTATTCATTTATTTATTTACTCAATTATATGCTTATTCTTATTCTTGTTTTTTTTTTTTTATTCACTTCAGTTATACACTGTCATGATCCTGGCAATGACTTTTCATTTGAACTCTTTCCAGGCCTTTAATTTTAATTTCACTAAACTCTGTTTGTTTACATTCGATCACTTCCTGATTTGGTTGCTTTTGTTAATGATCTGTTTCACCTGTTTTTCTGGATTGTTTGATTATTGCATTACTTCTGCTAAGTTCAGTCACCAGTGTTCTGGATTGTGTTTAATTATTGCATTATTACTGCTAAGTTCAGTCACCTGTGTTCTGGATTATTTTGAATATTGTTATATTTCTGATAAATTCAGTCACCTGTGTTCTAGATTGTGTTTTATTATTGCATTATTTCTGCTAAGTTCAGTCACATTTGTTTCTATTTTGTGTTTGATTATTGCATTATTACTGCTAAGTTCAGTCACCTGTGTTCTAGATTGTTTCATCACTTCTGCTAAGTTCAGTCACCTGTGTTTCTATGTTGTGTTTGATTATTGCTTCGCTTCTGCTAAGTTCAGTCACCTGTGTTCTGGATTGTTTCATTATTACTGCTAAATTCAGTCACCTGTGTTCTAGATTGTTTGATTATTGCATTATTTCTGCTAAGTTTAGTCACCTGTGGTCGAGATTGTTTGATCATTGCATTATTTCTGCTAAGTTCAGTCACATGTGTTATTTTGTTTGATTATTGCATCACTTCTGCTAAGTCCGGTCACCTGTGTTGTGTATTGTGTTTGATTATTGCATTATTTCTGCCAAATTCAGTCACATGTGTTCTGGATTGTGTTTGATCATTGCATTATTACTGCTAAGTTCAGTCACATTTGTTTCTATTTTGTGTTTGATTATTGCATTATTACTGCTAAGTTCAGTCACCTGTGTTCTAGATTGTGTTTTTTTATTGCAATATTTCAGCTAAGTCACCTGTGTTCTGGTTTGTGTTTGATTATTGCATTATTTCTGCTAAGTTCAGTCACATGTGTTTCTATATTGTTTGATTATTGCATTATTTCTGCTAAGTTCGTTCTGGTTTGTGTTTGATTATTGCATTATTTCTGCTAAGTTCAGTCACCTGTGTTCTAGATTGTTTGATTATTGCATTATTACTGCTAAGTTCAGTCACCTGTGTTCTAGATTGTTTGATTATTGCATTTTTTCTGCTAAGTTCAGTCACATGTGTTTCTATATTGTGTTTAATTATTGCATTATTTCTGCTAAATTCAGTCACCTGTGTTCTGGATTGTGTTTGATTATTGCATTATTTCTGCTAAGTTCAGTCACATTTGTTTCTATTTTGTGTTTGATTATTGCATTATTTCTGCTAAGTTCAGTCACCTGTGTTCTAGATTGTGTTTGATTATTGCATTATTTCTGCTAAGTTCAGTCACATTTGTTTCTATTTTGTGTTTGATTATTGCATTATTACTGCTAAGTTCAGTCAACTGTGTTTCTATATTGTTTCATTATTTCTGCTAAGTTCAGTCACATGTGTTTCTATAGTGTTTGATTATTGCATTTATTCTGCTAAGTTCGTTCTGGTTTGTGTTTGATTATTGCATTATTACTGCTAAGTTCAGTCACCTGTGTTCTAGATTGTTTGATTATTGCATTATTACTGCTAAGTTTAGTCACCTGTGGTCGAGATTGTTTGATTACTGCATTATTTCTGCTAAATTCAGTCACCTGTGTTCTAGATTGTTTGATTATTGCATTATTTCTGCTAAGTTCAGTCACATGTGTTCTAGATTGTTTGATTACTGCATTATTTCTGCTAAATTCAGTCACCTGTGTTCTAGATTGTTTGATTATTGCATTATTTCTGCCAATTTCAGTCACGTGTTCTGGAATGTGTTTGATCATTGCATTATTTCTGCTAAGTTCAGTCACATGTGTTATTTTGTTTGATTATTGCATCACTTCTGCTAAGTCCGGTCACCTGTGTTGTGTATTGTGTTTGATTACTGCATTATTTCTGCCAAATTCAGTCACATGTGTTCTGGATTGTGTTTGATCATTGCATTATTACTGCTAAGTTCAGTCACCTGTGTTCTAGATTGTGTTTTTTTTTATTGCAATATTTCTGCTAAGTTCAGTCACCTGTGTTCTGGTTTGTTTTTGATTATTGCATTATTTCTGCTAAGTTCAGTCACCTGTGTTCTAGATTGTTTGATTATTGCATTATTACTGCTAAGTTCAGTCACCTGTGTTCTGGATTGTTTCATTATTTCTGCTAAGTTCAGTCACCTGTGTTTCTATATTGTGTTTAATTATTGCATTATTTCTGCTAAGTTCAGTCACCTGTGTTTCTATATTGTGTTTGATTATTGCATTATTTCTGCTAAGTTCAGTCACCTGTGTTCTAGATTGTTTGATTATTGCATTATTACTGCTAAGTTCAGTCACCTGTGTTTCTATATTGTGTTTGATTATTGCATTATTTCTGCTAAGTTCAGTCACCTGTGTTCTAGATTGT
>MU204386.1:2588030-2740900 GCA_017309775.1 Paedocypris sp. Pulau Singkep
TTTTTTTTTTTTTTTTTTTTTTTTTTTTTTTTTTTTTTTTTTTTATTAAATCATCCAAGTCTCAAAGCACACAAACTTTGTACACACATGCCCCACCCACAGTGTGCGACAATAATTCTGTAATAAAACAAATGATATTCCCACTGATTAGCATCTTTTTAAATATGTAAAACCATCGCTTGCAAGTACCAAGAAATCTGCAAAAGCATTTGTAGAAATCAGGCCGACGTGACCCGATAATAATTCAAAGCACGTTTGATAGTTCCACACCAAGTCTGGAAGCTCCTCAGACAGAACGGCAGCGTGTTAATTAGCAGATGCCCCGTTTCTGAACTTGTTCTTCTGAAGGAATTGGTTCCTTCAGAAAGGCCCAAAGCAGATCTGTGGGAAGTTTGAACAAGTTCCACAAGAAAGGCAGAGAAACCAGTGGAGCAAAAAATGACCTGCACTTGAGATCTTTTTGAGGTGATTCACTTCTCCTTGAAGTTGCGTTGGGGAACAAGCAAGCGTTTGTTGAAAGCCTCTTCCATTTCCTGTGGTCTCCATAATGGTGTTGTTAAAAATATTGATATTTCGAAACCTATCGATACTGAAAAATCTGAAAAGATACAATACTGTGACCCAAAAGTGTCGATGCTATTTGCGCTTCTGTGTCTTTCAGCTTTCAGTCTCCTCAGGTGTGTTTTAATCGAAAAAGTTCTAAAGGAGTTTTGTCTGGAACTTTTTCAGCTTCGACACAAATGCAATCCGCCTCAGAGTGATAGATGATGATGATGATGATGATGATGATAAAACCTTTTAATGAAAGAATTAATCTTAGTAATTTCAGTGAGCGTGTGATGCACTTGTATTTGTACCCACATTACTAGCTTTTATATACATTTTTATTTATATACTTTTTTTTTTTATTTATATATATATTTTGAAAATCCAATAAAACCAGTTTGGTGGGAGCTCTAAAAGGAAAAAAAGTACAATATTTTATTTCAATTTTAATCTTTTAAAAAGTTTTTAAGTTAGAGGTTCTTTTTTTTTTTTTTTTTCTTTCCCGGAAAATAAAAGGTAATGCAGTTTATTTCTGCACTTCATTTTCTCGAGACCAATTCAGACACATTTACATGGTCCAGTCTTATGTATTTTTTGTAAAATGTAAATGTAAAAAGGCCCTAACATTGTTGCAATATTTCCCTGTGGTATCGATACTTTTCGAAGTATCGTATCGAAGTTTCCATTTTCTAGTATCGTGACATCACTATCACATGACACATACGTTTGCAATGGGGATCTTCTTGATATTTACCACTGAGCTCAAACATGGACAAATACTGTTATATTCAAGCTCTGCTTTATCCTGCAATCAATTGAGTTTGTCAACCAGCGCCGGAATCTCCAGAACAAAACCTCATTTAGAGCAAATTGTTTGATTATATTGTGCACAACAATGTGGCAGCTTTATTTAATGAATGGTTTGCACGTTTTTTTTTTTTTTATTTATTTTTATTTGTTCAGCCATTTTGAAATCTTAAGGTGTTACAATTCATTTTCACATTAGGATATAAAATCTCATGTGTTATTATTTATTTTTTCCACTGAGGTCCTGAGACCAGATTTATAATCACTATTCATAAAACGTTGTCAATGTTTAATAAGACCCACAACGGCTTCAGGATAAAGCATCACATCTGCTCTCAGTGCCAAGGTTTGAGCTTTTTCATTCATAAGATTTGTGAAAAATGTGTTTGAAACTCAGAATAGGAGTGAAGATGAAGCTGGAAGAGCTCACACGTTAAACGCAAGACCTGATGGCATTATTTCATCTGTTTTTGAACCGATGAATGACGCCACTTGGAAAATTCTTTTACTCCTTTAGTCAACTAGTCTTTTAAATGCTACAGTACAAATGGATTGAAATGTATTTGTATAGATTTTTTTTTTGTTTGTTTTTTTTTGTTTTAATTTAATTTGTGTTGTTTTTTTTTTTCTTTCTTTCCCCAAAGCTTGATTGAATGTTGAGTTTAGAGAAACGGTGTTATCTATGATTAACACACATGACACGAAGGGTTTAAATACTGTATTCTGCCATTTCCCTGGTTTGGTTTGATGGTTTTTATCATCTGAAAAATGGTAAACTAGTCTATAGTGCAAATCCTACACGAATCATATTCTCTTGGTTAAACCGGAGACAATAACGCCTTTTTTTTTCCTCAAGTATTTTTATAGCATCATCTTGAGGCCATCTTCACATCTGCACGGCGATTTACGCCAGACGAACAGATTTCTGTTACTTTTTAAAGATTCCCAGTCTGTCAAAAAAATATCTGCCATCAAATTCAAATCTGGGAGATAAAGCATAGATCAAAATAATGACCATTACGCCTCGGTAAATCTTTACTGGTTGGCCATAGTAAGGTAATGCGCAGAGCTCTGCTGCAGTAATAGTCATATTTCCTCCTGACAGATTTAGGGAAGTGTGTTTTTACGGTCTGGTCTGGTGAGGCCAGGAGAAGGTGACGTCAGTGCTGACTAAGAGCTTTGGAAAGGTCAGTGTGTGAAGGGAATGATGGCATTTGGAAATTTAAACGTATTTTTAAAGTAACAATGAGAGGCTTATCTGTCTATTTGTGGGATGCTAAAATATGAAAGGTTTGGTTTTTACGTTAACTCACCATTTTGCCCATGTGTCTGGTGAACTGGGAGTGGCTGGTGTATTAGCGGCTTTGGCAGGCCAGGAATGTCACTTCGGAAACTGGCTGGTTAAATCCCAAAAAAGGGAAAAGATTGGACTGACCAATCAGAGCAACTTGTGACATTTTCCGATACATCTGGCTACTTTGCACACCCCTCTCTGTGATTGGTTGGCCTCCAGTCCACAGCATGTGTGTCCCCCTCTGTGATTGGTTGGCCACCAGTCCACGGCATGTGTCCCCCTCTGTGATTGGTTGGCCACCAGTCCACGGCGTGTGTCCCCCTCTGTGATTGGTTGGTCACCAGTCCACGGCGTGTGTCCCCCTCTGTGATTGGTTGGTCACCAGTCCACGGCGTGTGTCACCCTCTGTGATTGGTTGGCCACCAGTCCAAGCATTTGTCCCTCTGTGATTGGTTGGCCTCCAGTCCACGGCGTGTGTCACCCTCTGTGATTGGTTGGCGACCAGTCCAAGCATTTGTCCCTCTCTGTGATTGGTTGGCCTCCAGTCCAAGGTGTGTGCGCCTCTCTGTGATTGGTTGGCCTCCAGTCCAAGGTGTGTGCGCCTCTCTGTGATTGGTTGGCCACCAGTCCAAGGTGTGTGCGCCTCTGTGATTGGTTGGCCAACAGTCCACGCGTTTGTCCCTCTTTGTGATTGGTTGGCCACCAGTATACGGCCTCTGTCCCTCTTTGTGATTGGTAGGCCCCCGTCTCAGGCCTGTGTGCCTCTCTGGGATTGGTTGGCTGCTAGTTCACAGCGTGTGTCCCTCTCTGTGATTGGTTGGCCACCAGTCCATGGTGCGCGTGTCGCCCTCTGTGATTGGTTGGCCACGATGTGTTGCCTCAGGCTCAGATATTCCGAGTCTAGCTTCATCTCTCCTAGACACAGAATTGGAAAAAGCAAATCAGAAAATGAACGAATGGATGGCTATTGGATGGAATCTCAAAATAAGTCCAAGAAGTGTTTGAGACGGTCTGAGCTGGGGAGAACGCCGCACAGATTTGTAAAGTGTTCATGTCACAGAGTCCGATAAGATTGCAGCTTTGTGCAGTCATTTTCTTGCTTGTAATTCAGTTACTAAGTATATACGGTGATGGAGGACCGCAGAGTGTTAAAGCCGAGCCAACAATCACAAAGACGCAACCACATGAAAAACACTCCACTGCCATGTTGAAACGGATCCTTTGCCAACATTAATACAAAGAGTGTGTGTTTAAATTTGAGACGACCCAGAACTTCAAGAAATACTGCGTATTTACAGGCGATCCGGAGAAAGTGCATTCCATCTTTAATCGACTGTAAAGCCAGAAAAGTGCTTTTTAAAAGTGTTTTGTGTGTGTGTGTGTGTGTGTTTGCTGGGCTTGGGGTATAAAATGTATCTGATTTAGGGAAACGTCTATAACAAGTTTAACATTCACTGTGTCGTTTTAGCAGAGCTTCAGCTTAGGTTTTATCCACGTAAGCTACATTAGCATGACATTCATGGAAAAATCTCATTTTATTGAGCGAATATGGAAAGAAACATCCTGGCTATTGTTAGTCAACGTTCTCCAAGGAAAACCTGGACCAACGTGTCATCTAAAGTGAGTTTTTTTTCTGTAATGGCCACTAGGGGGCATGTCGGAATAGTGCTGTGCTGTTAACCAGTCAGTGCTGTCAAAATAATAATAATAATAATAATAATTGAACCTTCATTAGTCCCTCAGTGGGGAAATTTTTTTCTCTGCATTTAACCCATCCGATCAGACACAAAGTAGTCACATTCATTACTCAAGTAGAAGTATTGATATTAGTGTTCAAAAAAGGGACTTCTGTGGAAGTACAAGTATCAAGTCATCCTTAAGTCAAGTAAAAGTACTGGTTTGATAGCTACTTGGAGGTGTGAAAGTAATGCAAGGATACAAAGTGTCTTTTAGTGGTAAGACTTATTATGTTAAATTGTTGCCATATGTAATTACATTGGAAATTAATTAATTTTTGATGTAGTGAAGTGTGAAAATCGTTTTTATTTTTTGTTTTTTTTACAATCAACTATTTCTAAAATTGTTTCAGTAACGGCCAATGATTTAATATTGGGCATTTCTGTCACCATTTAACTTGATGTCGTGGACCACGTACAAACCAGAAGGGTGATGGAATGATGCATGTTTATGTCTCGTCCAAACAGAATCAAGTTTAAATTACCCGATGGTGTGGTTACACAAAGTGTGTTTAAAAAAAAAATAAAAAAAATAATGATGATAATAATTAAAATAACCAAAATGAGGGGAAAGTGCCTTATTGGGAGTAGAAAGTACAGATATATGCATAAAATGAGGAAAAGTAGGCCAAAAGTTACTCAAGTATAAATTCTACTTGAGTAAGTATTTTTACACATGACACTCAAACCTGGAGCAGTGGGCAGCCGTGGGATTCGAACAATCCAAATCCCAACCACTGGACCACAACTGCCCCTAAAATGTCTCTTTAGGAAAAAATCCGCAACTGAATTGAAACCATCAACATTCTTGGAATATTTTTCCAACTAGGCATCACGCATCATCAACAGTTCATGATATGACACGACGAGCTCCGTGACCTTTTTAAATCTGTTGAAGGCTCCTCGCAGTCCTCGATCAAACGTGCTCTCTTCTTCTCAATCGTTAAAACTTTTACGAGACGCCGTTGAATCACCAGCCAGTTTCCACCATCACCTCCGCAAGATTGAAGTTTCAAAGGTTTGAAGGAATTGGAAACAAATGTCCGGTCTCTCGAACTGTGATTTTCTTTCCTGCCATTAAGTTCAAACTGTGAGAATCTTTACCCGCATCTCACTGACAATACATCACCACACTGTCATGGAACCCAATAGGAGAGTTTCTCGGGCTGTATTGTTCTCTCATTCCGCCCTGTGAAGGTCAAGAAGATCATGGTGTCCACACTAAACCATCAGAGGTGGAGGACAGCAGACACGGGGCTTTACAAGGCGACTTTAGAAGTCTTCAGGGCTTCACTTCACAAGCTGCTGACATGTACCGATGGAAAAGAGCTTAGGAAGACGGAGCGAAAGACTCTAAAGTGGGTCACGCAGACGAGGAAAATGTCATGAACTTTACTTAAACTCGACCGAAGGAGACCCATTTGCATTTTTAACAGTGTCGTAACCATCTCAAAAAGTGCTTTTACTGTGCTTCTGTATCTTTTAAATTCATTTCATACGTATATGTTAGTGTATATATAATGGATTTTTCTCCCAAATGACCAGTTATTATAAAAAAAAAACGTTTTTTCTTTATTTTTTTTTTTTACCCCATTTTTGTGAAATTCCTATTCTTTTTATTTTAATAGGCTACAAAAAAAGAACTTTTTTTTTTGCCACATCTTTTCAAACCAGAACCTGCTGTTCTAGAATCAGAGCTACAAGACGTTTGTCTATTTTTAAGTGGTGTAAAGTACTTGAGTTTGTAAATGGAGTTTGTTACTTTAAGTTATTTTTTTCTTTTTGTATTTTTTTATAACTTTTGTTTTTTTTTAATAGTATAACTTTTACTTAATTTCTTGAGTGAACGAGGAAATATTGCCATCTGCAGGATGCTGAAGGTACTGGATGCTTTTTATCAGCTAAATCACGTTGAATTGGAGTATGTATAATATAACTGAATGCTTTCATGTTTTTCAAGTTTCTTGGTAGTTTTAAAGCCTAAAATAAGTACAAGTAAAATACTTAGGTACTTTTAAATTGGGTATTTTACAACTTTAACTCTTGCAATTGGTGACTTAACTTGTAACGAAGTCATTTTTTACAGTAAGGTGTCCGTACTTTTACTCAAGTATGGTTTTCAGTTACTCCCTACACCTTTGCTAGTTGCTAGCTCTGCGTTGTAACTGTCGTCTAGCTCCAGGAAAGCTCAGATGTTGTTGGCAGAGCGGCTCTAGTGTTCTTGTCTTTTTGGAATCACGTGGAGGATAGTCAGATTCAGAGCGTGTAATTGTCACACATCCTGTGTCGTGAGGAGCGAGACCCTGCGGGTAGCTCGGCTTCTCAGAACAGAAGGAGAGCAAGGTTTCATGGAAAACAGGTACACAGTGGTACATTTGCTCACACCAGGAGGATTTCTCTGTCTTTTGGCAATAATTCTTGAAATGTATTCTGTTTGTTCTTTTTTTTTTTTTTCTTTTCTTTAGTCTTGCATTTGTATGTAAGGTTAAAAATAGCAAAGCCATTGCAATTTTGTGTCCTCACATTGTGCATAATAACTTAATGACATAATGATTTTAATTACGCTAAAACCAGAAATAATGACAACTTTGATTATATGTATAAAAATATTCATAATAAGATAACCCCATAATGGAAAAAAAAATCGGATCATCATTTTAGTGGTGATTTTGATCAGATGAATATTTTAATTCAACGACACAAGAGTACATTATTGTGTATAACATCTTTTTGGTCAAATCTTAATATAGTACACTTTTTTTAAAAAAACATGACAAAAACTAAATCGCTCAACGTACAATTTAGTTATACATTTAGAATTGTTCTAATGTGGATAATCCCAACCTGGGTAATGTGGTTTATATTGGATATTCTGGATATTTTTAAATGATTATGACCTCACTACTACAGTTCTACTGCAATTAATTCAGTCAACATGCATGATACAGTACGACCACACACACACACACACACACACGTCTCTCTAGTGCCTATTCAAGTTTAACAAAGAACATTCCTCTATCTAGCAAAACTGAGGTCATGCCACCGCAACCATCTTAATATGCAATAAATCTTCATTTTAGCTGCTCTTAAATATGACATTTAAACAACTAGATATTATTTCTGCCAAGATGTTGACCTGGTGAGGAACCACAGAAAGACATGGAACATAAACTTGAGGACTAAAAGTAGCATATAATTGAACAGTAAAGCTCAGCTGTTCTGGAGAAGCTGGAGTAAAACCACAAATGCTGCTATGAAGTTCTGTCTTTGCCTCGCTCACACACATGTACGTTAGATGTATACAAAATACTATTTGTTTTTAAGGATCAGACCGTTAAAATATTGAGATGGATGAATAGATTGACATTGGGGCAGATGGATGGATGGTTGGATGGATGTTGCAGTAAAATGTCTCATCAGATCAGGCAACCTTTTTCTGATCTTCTTTTCAACTTTGAAGCTGTAGTTTGCACAGGATCACCAGTTTCCTGGAGCGGCACCCAGTGTGGACTGCTGCTGCCGTCCAGCCATTTGCCTTAAGGTTTATCGTGTAGTGATTAAAGATGCCTTTGCACTTGAGCTTCTGCTCTGATCTATTTTTATAGACCATTTTCTGGAAACCCTAGAGATGTGTGTGTGTGTGTGTGTGTGTAAAGCCCAATATATCAGCTTTTTTAGAAACTCATTCTGGCCACGTTCAATGTCACGTAACACATTTAGGCTTGCAGACATGGTCAGTTTGAACTACAGCAGATCGTCTTGATCATCAGAATGGTGACAAATGGTCCGTTGCTGCCCAATGTGATAGGGTGATTGGATTCATGGCCCTTGAGTGTTCACAAGATTTAATCTAAAAAGAAAATTGGAACAAAAGAAACTAAACGGACAATATTTATGAATTTTCATATTTAATGTTATGTTTAGATGTTATGTTTTTTTTTTTTTTACTAATTTGTCTAAAGTTTGGGCTTTTCCATTTAAAACTGTTTGGCTGTTATATCTCGAATATTAGTTTGATCCTTTTTATTATTTTTGAATATGAAGATTACCATATACCATAACTACCCCCCCCCCCAACATTTTGTTCCAAACCACAGTTGTTCACTTCTCTTCTCGCTCGCTCAGATCAAAACCAAACACACTGCAGTGTTGCTGATCTGCAAAGAATCAGAAAAGAAGACTAAATTGCGCTTGACAGCCGTCATGCGGCGGAAAATTATGTCACACACGAGAACAAGAGAGAAAAAACGAATGACACGAGCGTCTAGAATGATGAAAGGTGTTGATCTCAGAACTGACATAAGTCTTTATCCTCTGTTTCTGCCTGGAAACATGGAACACGGTCAATAAAAAGTAATTCAGGAAAGACGAGGACAAAGTGGAGCTTTTTGCTCTGCTGTGCAGTTTTACATGCGGAATGAGACGGAGAATCCTATACGCAGATAATTACAAATGAAAACGTCTACTAGGAATTGTTCTTAACAAAGAACAATTAAACAAGGTTTTATTTATTTATTTTTTTTACTCATTTCGGTCAACTTTTGTTTTCTTAAACTCAAGATTCAATTATATTATGTTTGCCAGATCCAGGCAAAACTTAATATAATATATTTCATTTATTATTATCATCATCATCATCATCATCATCATCATCATCATCATCATTATTATTATATTATAATTGCAATTTATGCTCTTGCTAGAAAAATACAAAAATGATACATGGACCTGAAATGAACAAATTATTATAACACACACACACACACACACACACACACACACACACACACACACAGATGTGCATTAAATTATTTAATTCAATCATACTTTTTCTTTTTTTTTTTCTATAATTCTTTTGAAAACTTGCATTCACTGTTTTACTTAACAAATGCAGTTTGCTATATGCTGCAGTGACCATTAAACTGGCCTTTAAATTAATGACTCTGTGTGAAGCCCACCAGGACCACCACAGTGCCGAGCAGACACAATTTAAAAAAAATTTGAGAATAAAGAAAAAAAAATACCATTGTGGTGTGATGTAGCTTCTGTCTGTGTGCTTATCCTTGTGTTATTTTTCACCATGATTTTTCACCACGATTCAAAAATGGGGAAAAAAAATCCATTGAATGTATATATTCTAATTGAACATTAGGAAATGTATTATAGTATGTTAAAGAATAAATCAAATGCTGAATTGTAAGTTTGATTCTTGCGGCGAAATTTATTTGAATAACGTAATTTTAATACTTAACTGCAAAACTAACAAGCTGTATGGAATTATTACAGTATTCTGATCAAATATTGGCACGAAACCGACTCTGGCATGTGAATGAAGAAAGAATTGTCACAAACATTACTGTAAATCCATGCTGATGGCAAGTTACAGTACAGTTTAATCCTTACAGTTCATTTTACACACTTGTCACTAGTAAGAGGTTTTTCTTAATTGTTTTGTTTTAATTATTATTGTACGTGAATATAACATGTGTAGAGCTTTCAGTGTAATTAAATTATGACTCTTAAAATGGTCAGAAATAGACATAGATTTTTTTTTTATTATTTTTTTTTTATCTTGTTTGAGCGTGTCTTTAATTTTTGTTAATGGTAAATCTCAATTTCAATAATGTGTACATGTGAATTTCATTTATTTTTTTTTAAAGCTAAAAATGGAGAAAACGATGACAAGGGCTGTTCCAGTTAGAAAAGTGTGAAAAGCTCAAATTATTACTCCAACTGTAAGTTTTAATTGCTAATGTGTCCGGGTTCTTTTCGTTGAGCTTTTAAATATTTAAGTCCACATAGTATTACAGCAAACGGTCTCATCTTAAAAGATCAAGAAAAGTCAATGTAATGTAGAATCCTTAAGACGGGATTTTATACATTAAAGCAGCTGTGAGCAAAGTGAGTGTTTGAGCTGTACATACATGCTAAAGTGTGTGTGTGTGTGTGTGTGTGTTCAACATTATTATTCTGTTCTGTAATTAGCTCCGCTGTGAACACACTCGTTTTGCACTCCTGAGATCGACTCGAGACACATTTATCATGAAAAACAGTTGAATGATTGGGGTAAAAACGAGCCATTTCCATTACTACAAAACGACAGTAATTATACTGTAATGAAAGCCCCAAGGGTCCGTTATGTCAATTTCCTCATGGAAGGGGAATATCGTACTTCTAGATGAACGCACGGCTGCTAAGTATTTAAATAAATAAATGCATAATAAATTCAATAGGAATATATTATTTAAATACATACATGATAAATAGGAAATAAATAATAAATGCATCGCTATATAAATAAAATTGTTAGGGTGGAAAATACAATATTGCATCTGGCTATCAGTAGTTTCTCTTAAACATTAATTTGTTTTTCATTGCTTTTCTAATATTGGACCACTTTTTTTTTTTTAAAGGTTTTATTTAAGTATTATTTTTCATCTTTCGATTAAACACTCCGTGTGATGACTCTGTTTGTGATCCAAATGCTAGTAAAAGTTTAATGGACAAGGAAACGAGGTCAAACGCAGACGAAGGTCGAGACGCAGCGATCAATCACAAAGCATGGAACTACACGAGGAAAACTGACCAGAAAATCTCCATTGAAGAATAAAATGTGTTTTTTTTTTTTTTTGCATACAGCTTTTATCATTGGACTACTGGAACAAATATAAAGTGTGTGTTTCTGAATGCGCAACAGTTTCTTTTTGTATGTGTGTATTTGTTGTAATGAGTTAACAAGTGTATTTTGAGTTGTTTTTGTGTGTAGTTGTGAGTAGTGTGTTCTTGAATGTGCAACAGTTTCTTGTAGTGTGTGTGTGTGTGTGTGTGTGTGTGTGTGTGTGTGTGGGGGTGGGTAAAAATCAGATCAGGAATCCAGCTACGTACTAAATTGCTCGGATCCAATCCGGAACCCACGTGATCCATTTTAAGCATAAAAGAAAAGCGATCAATGAAATAAACAGAAGACCTGATGGGTTCGGATCATCACGAATACAACTAAACGACGGCCAGATGTTGGTTATAGTCGGTTTCTTAAGCTCACGGTTCCCGGCAGAGAGTGTTTTATTTGGACCATCCGTGTGCCAGTTTTACCCAACGATGGAGAAGTTCTCGCTGCGATGCTAAATGGCAAAGCCGACATGGCCGACTGTTCGCCAGATGTGTCCGGACCAGAATAATCCGCGGGGTGTCCTCCAAAACGCTTTATTTTACACACTTGGCCTTCATTTCTGTAGCCATTGAGAAATTTACAGACTGGTGGTAGTTACTTCTAACAAATAGTCACTAAGTTAGTAATTGTAGTTACAACGTTATAAAAGTAACTAATTGCCAGGGAAAGTAACTAATGCACTCCTTTTTGCGACATTTTTTTTTTTTGTTTGTCAACTAACTTGGCTGCTGTCAATTTTAAATGTTAACTGAATGAAATGGGAAAATATTTTTATAAGTCACTGTACAATAATCTACACTATTTTAATATTGCTGTGGGACAATGTGAGAGACGCCTAACAAATACAAAGTATTATTGTAAATATTATATCATTAGTGTGGTGAATGATAAAACACAATAGACAAGCAATAACTTTTATAATTTATTGCATAGTCTACAACTGGCCAACAAATAAATCTAGATATAAATTATGCTCAAGGAATGTAACAAAAATAAATGAATAAAATTCACAAAAGTAAAGCGTTTAACAAGAAGTGTTCTGCTCTCAATATAATGCCTAATGTACAAAAATTAAATAACAAATACAAATGTACACCCTTTCTAGTGCTAATTAAAATGAGATGTAAACAATTAGAAAAATTAAACTCCATGGTTCATCTCTGACTCCTGCTGGGCGAGCACTTGTATGTGACCAAACCCAATACTTCTGGGTGGTAAACGACGAACATTTAATCTAAGCCAATCATGCCGTTTTCAGTCGCAACACGTAAACAAACTAATCACGAGTTATGTCCCGCCCCACAAACACACCAGAGACAAATCGCTTTGGTGACCACAATTATAGTAACGCAGCATTTTTGTCAGCAACAATAACAGCATTGTAACGGAGGAAAAAGTAATTGAGTTAATTACTCTATTTATTCCGCGTCATTCCTCTATGACTTAAGGCTGCCCACTGCTCCGGGTTTGAGTGTCACTTGATTGGATGGTTAAATGCAGAGCACAATTCCGATACGGCCCCTAGTGGCCATATTGACACTTTCTTTTCTTTTCTTTTCTTTTCCGAACTCCATTGGAAAAGGGCCGTAAACTGACAAGAGTTAGCCGTAAATGTGTCAGAGCGAGACGTGTGTACAGTAACGCACATCACGCTCTCACTTCCCCGAATGGAAGAGCATCGGATTATAGATTGGAGAGTTTCCTGGCCAGTTCAATTACCCAAATGAATTTTATATGGCAGTTTGAGCAAATCAAAGTGGGTTGTAAATCCCAAGTAAAGAATTATGTTGCATGATGCAGAGTTATAATGCGTTATTACATGTAGGAATACAGCTTTATGTGGGTGGAGTCTCTGTGATCCTCACTATAGTCCGCCCGCATTTAGGCCTTATTGGATTTATTGGCCGTGTTTACGATTTATTGTACGTGGTGGCTCCTTTAGACCCAGAAATAGAAAAAGTGATTGCAAAATTACTGAATATTTTGTAGAGTGCCCATTATCTTTCAAAATTCTGATATTGCATTGTTTCTACACAACACAGGTCACCCGGTACAAAGCGTTGCCATGTCCTCATTCTCATTTAGTAATAAACTGAATTGAAAAATAAGCCACATCAAAGAAAAAGTCTAAAGAGCCGCTGAAAAGTCAACTGGATTTTTTTCTTTCTTTTCAATCCATGTGCCTTCATCAGTCTTCATCTCAATTTCCAGAAAGTTCCACCTGGATCACTGAGAATCTCCACAGACGTCACACAAAATGCAAACGTCGTCTTTGTCCTTCGCTTCCTATGGGTTTGTTTTATTCGCTAGTTTTGCCGATAGTGTATTTATTAACGTGCAAATTATTAGCTTCAAATAATTGAGTCTTGTAAATATTAGTCTCAAATTCTTTCCTGCTTGAGTTTAATGACTTGCTCATGACAAAAAAAAGGTAATCCTCGAAAGCTGTGCGCTGCCATATCCTCATCTTCAGTAAACAAAAAATGACAAACAAAATCAAAGAAAATACCTAGACACTATTTCAACAAGTTTTGTTTTGTGTTATTCTACTTTTGTTCTGGATGTAATTTATTAAAAATCTTTCAAACTTGTGAAATTTCAGTTGAAAGGTTGAAATTTTTTTTCAAATTTCTCATTTTCTATTGTAACATTTCAAAAACGTGACTTTATTATTTAAGAAATGGTTTGGAATTTTTTTTATTTTTTTTTTTTTTATAACAAACTTTTTCAATTACAGTCTCCAAAACTAAATTCTACGGCTTCTGTGTATTGAAATTCTGTGTATTAAAAACACTTAGAGTGAAGCACACCAAACGAGAAGAGAAACCGAAATCACAAACCAAAGTGAGAAGAGTACGTAAGTCATTACCTTGCAACACTCGGTCTCCATGTTTAACCACCAAATATCTAAACCGCATCATCCGAGCTGTGTATTCCTGTCTAATAGGGTCGTTTCCATGTTTTCCTGGAACAGCGACGTCGCTGTAATTAGTCTGACACACTTTGTGCAGTAAGAATACAAAAGGTCTTGACTATTTTTATATTTCCCCCCGGAGATCAAAAATGCTCCGCACTCATTAACAACCTCATTTTCTGTTGCAGAAGTGCACTCAAGCCAGTCATGCCACTCACAAACAGAACAATTTAATACCTTCCTAAATTACATCACACAAACTGACTCTGCAAAAAGTTTCTCTTCTACTTAAAAAGTGTGATTTCATACTTTACCGTGTGTAAAAATGTCTGAGAGCAAGAGAAAGTGTGTGTGCCTGTGTCAAAAAGTGTGTGTCTGAAAGCTAGGAAGTCCCAGAATACAATTACGTTTTCAAAATCTTTGCAAAATTCAAATACAAGTGGCACATAGCTGCTGACAGCAATGCAGGGGTTCTCCTTCTGCAGCTTCTCAAGGAAGAAACTCTCACAGACTTCAGCAGCAGGATCTTCAGATGTTTGTTTTCATCAAGCAGTTGATTGCACTTTAGCTTCTCACGAGATAGATCCTCCTCCTTGGAGTCAAGACGCAGCAGCTAGATCTTCAGCTTGTCAAGGGATGGAACCTTCTTGGTCAAGACTCAGCAGCTGGTTATTTAGCTCATTGATCTCATCCTGCAGCTTCTCAAGGAAGAAGTCTTCTGGCACAGACTCGGCCTTCAGCAGCAGGATCTTCAGCTCCTTGTTCTCCTGCAGCTTCTCAAAGAAGGAATACTCTGGCACAGGCTCCTACTTCAGCAGCAGAATCTTCAGCAGGATCTTCAGCTGCTCAAGGGGTAGATCCTCCTCAGAGTCAAGACGCAGAATGTTTAGCTGTTTGTTTTCTTCCAGCAGTTGATTGCACTTCAGCTGCTCAAGGAATAGATCCTCCTCAGCTTGAGATCCAGCTGCTGCGTCTTGACTCTGAATTTTTTTCTTCCAACAGTTGATGCTACTTCAGTTGCTCAAAGGATAGATGTTCCCTAAGACTCAAGACACAGCAGCAGGATCTTCAGCTGCTCAATTGATACAGTAGATCATCCTTAGTCAAGACGCAGCAGCCGGATCATCAGCTTGTTGTTCAAAGATGCTATCTTCAATCTGGACAGGTTTTGCTCATAGAACGATTGGGAAATGGTCGTCACTTGAGAACCTGTGCCAAGTAGTCAGAAGCAATGGTGTCCTTCAATTTCCACTGGAGTAGTACACGTACATTGCGCCAATTTGTCTTTTGGTTATGCCAACTGAATGAAACTTTCGGTATGATTTCTTGAGACTTTCTTTGGAAGTTTTCAGCCCTTGTACGTCTCTCTACCAGTCCTGGGTGGCGTTTAAACATAGGAAGAACTTGAAGACATACTGTTTGTCCCAAACAGATGGCGCTCTTTCAAGTGTGTACTTTTTTAAGTTACTAGTCCTGATTTTGGATCATTTTCAGATCAAAACAACAGGTCCATCCTCACCGCATCGGAAGCAAGGTTTTATGCCTGGATGGTGGCGTATGGTCAACTTTGGGAGGAGTTTTGATAGAAAACTGCACGTTAGATGGTTTGACCTCGTTAGTTTTACTTTTGAGATTGGGTTTCTTTTCAGCCTTGACTTTGGAGTTCTGTTACTTGTTGTTTCAACTCAAGGACAGAATCTGATGTTCAGGATTTGCACTGTCCCGGGTTGATTCTTTGGTTGGAAAGTCGGCTTTAGCTTTGCAACTTGTCGTTTTAACTCTGCAATCTCTGTCTTCTGAATATTCATCTTGCTCCTAACCAAAAGGCCTGGCAACGACAGTGTGGGAACTTGCTCTTTGTCTTTAGATCTTTGTCTTAAGGCTCTCTTTAGCAAAATGTACTCCTCACTGCGCAGCTGCAAGAATAACTCTGAGGAGGATGGAGATTGATTGGTCTTATGTTCAAGCTACAGGTTGGCTATCAGGATATTGTTCCAACATCCTCGACAAAACAGTTTCACCAAGTTGTTGATCAGCTTCTGCAGCAGAAAAAAAATGGCTGAGGGACCCAAGTTCACAGGGGCGGCTGATCCTCTAAGCACCAGCACTTCAGTCTTGAAATCGTTTAAATGTAAAAAGTTAAAGCCATCCATGACGTAATGTCCACAAACAGTGCAAAATTGAGCCGACAGAAAAACCATCCTTCTAGAAAGGGACATACAGTAGATCTGACAATCCTCAGCATGGAAATGAAAAGAGATGCCATGTTTCCTGAGAATTGAGTCTGAAAGCAATGAATATGGAAAAAAGGATGGGCCCTAAAATAGAGCCTTGCGGAACCCCACAGGACAGAGGAGCAGAGGACTGAAATTCTCCAAACTGGACGGCAAAAGTTCTGTCCTGCAAATAGGACTTGAACCAGTTCAGAGCTGGACACTTAATATACCTACACGGTGCTCCAAAATATTATGATCCACTGTATCAAATGTGGTCGACGACATCATTTTTATTTTATTTCTTTTATTTGAGACTTCTTTTTGGGATCATCAGTGCAAGTGTCTACAAATACAACCTTATTTATCAGTCTGAACTTAAACTGTACAACTCAGAGTTTAGGCTCTTCCCGTCTAGCAGAACATTTCCCCCCAAACCTTTCCCCCCAAAAAAGAATCAAAAACATAAACATAAAAAATTATATATATAAAAAGTAAAATGTTACAATATAAAACTAAATAAAACACAATATAATATTGCAGTAGAAAAACTATGGCAAAAGCTTTTCAGCAGGAACGATATATTTGCACTTGACTTATTTCATTTATTTTTTTCCCCTCCATCTTTTCCATAATTCAGCCTTTAATAGGGTCTAAACTAGAAACGAAACCACTGAGTTTTTTCTTTTCTTTTCTCTCTCTTTTTTTTTTTTTTAAATTCCCCGACTGTTCAGCAGATAAAATAAAATCCTGCATGCAGCATCTCCCTGAAGAAACACTGCAGTAGATTGATGGATTCTCATTATTTCCTCATTTGGAGCTCTACGGTGTAGTAAACTCTCTCATTTGTGTAAAGGTTTATTTCTCTGCTGTGGTTAAAAGGCTGGTTTCATTCTGACAGAAACAACAAAGACAATTCTGAATGGATTCCTTATTAAAAAAAAATTGGCAAATGTAATAAAACATGAATGAAATAATAAACAAAGAATATGTTTATATATTCATCAATATGTGTGTAGAAATATGCACACACACCTACCAACTTTTTCACTGACATGGTGACAATAACATAACTTGTTACTTTTTTTTTTTTTTTAATTTAGTTTTAATGTTTTTAAAACTTTTATTGAAATGTTTAACAGAGAATCACACATTAACATGTTCACTTTGTCAGTTCAAGTTCAATACAAAAGTATGAAGGTCGGGCCGAGCAAAACATTAATACATAACTGACATTTATTAAGAGCTTTGCCAGTTATGCAAAATACTTTTCAGGATGTTCCAAGCAAAAACAGATGCAAAAAAAAAATTGGAATTAGTAAAAAAAAAAAAAACAGAAAACTGTGTGTTAAATTAGATGAATTATTCAGCTTCTAGTGAGAGGAATAATTGTACATTAATGAAGAATTCCTGCAGAATATCTTGAGGTAAAGCTAATGACTTGCATGGACTGTAGGTTTGCAAATAAATTCTACAAGTGGCGGGAATCAGACGAGATGATCTGAGATAATGAAACGCTTCATTAACTGAGTAGATCAAGTCCTGAGGTTATCAGTGAAAAACCGTCTCCGAGTGACGAGCCTCGCACAAGCCATGATTTAATGCAAGCCATGTCTGTCTTAATAGAAACAGGTTAAATAAATATCAATATTAGTATTAAGAGAAGAAAATCAATTGTATATGAATTATGGATGGGACGGATAGAAAATAGATGGATGTGGAAAAATTAGATATAAAGTACACAGACAGATTGTTGAGAAAAATAAGTTTTAATGTCTTAAACGTTTATTAATAAGTAAGCTTGAAATGCTTGAATGCTTGAAAAATGTTTAGTTCACATTTTCCAAGTGTGTGTAGTTCATCCATATTTTTCCAGAAAACCTTTGAGTAACTAAGCGTCTCTCAAACTTCCCGTAAATGTCTCTTTGCTCACATTGATGTATTGGATGATTTATTACCAAGAAGTACAGCAGTTTAAGCAAAGAAGGAATTAGACCTAACAGATCAAAAGACAGTCAATTAACAGATAGACAATCAATATGGAGAAGAAACTGGCCAATGTATAGACAGTATAGACAAATGGATGAACAGACGGGCAGAAAGACGGAACACGGATGTATAAATGGAAAAATAGATGAATAAGCAAGTAGATAGACGGGCAAGCAGACAGACATGCAGATATCAGTGTTGTAAATAACTTGAGTAAATGGACTTTGAGACTTGAGTTTTTTTTTTGCTACTTTGTTCTGGTACCGAGTATCAGAACTAGAAGAAACTTTTACTCTACTTGACTACATTTGTGATTGAGTATCAGTACTTCAGAACTTTTACCCAAGTCTTCTTGAAATGGATGACTTTTTTTTTTTTTTACTTGTAATGGAGTGACTTTTACATTAAGATCTGTACTTTTACTCAAGTAAGGTTTTCACGCTTACTAGTTCAAGTGCAGTGCATTTGTAAGGCGCCTTTCACAGTTACACGGCCAAAGTGCAAAGTTTACTAGATAGATAGACAGACAGACAGACAGAGAGAGAGATAGATAGACAGACATGAGCGAGAGACAGAAACAGCAAGACAGTCTGATGATCTGTCTGTCTGTTTATCGGTCTGTATCACCGCCAGTGTCTCTCTCTCTCGCTCACTGTTGGTCTATATCTTCCACTCTATTTGATTTGTATGTCTATCACATGTCTGTCTGTCTGCCAGTTTATCTGTCTACCCCATGTCTGTCTGTCTGCCAGTTTATCTGTCTACTAATCTATCTGCATGTCTATTCATACAAAGAACTGTTGAGCTGTCTGTCTGATCATTGTCTTCTGTTCATCTATCTCTATCGATCGTCCTCTTATCTCCCTTCTTCCCTGTATATTTCATTCCTGACTCCATGTATCAACATTCAAAGCCTTAGCGTTCACATTAGCTCCCGTCTTTATTCACTCGTCTGCACTTCAGTTTCTTTCTGTTTTCTGCTCTCATCCTTCTGAAAGGATGCTGTTGCGTTGGGGACGTTCTCCACCCTGGTTTCTCTGGCTGGCTTCAGATGACGGTGGGTGTCTGTGTTAATGACCCTCCACCTCGCCTGGTTCTGCACGGCCTCCAGCAACGCTCCCGGCCCGCAGAAGAAAGGGAGCGACTCAGCCTGAGGAGTCCCGCCGAGATGCGAGGATAACTAGAGCCACGCCGGACCACTCGTGGGGAAATTGCAGCCATCATCCTTGTTCCACAGTGTGATGCTTTGACCCAGATAGTACCAGAATAGGCTTTCTTTTGCATGGATGGATGGATGAATAGTGCAGGCTTTATTCTGAATGGATGGATGAATAGTACACGTGTTATTATTGATGGATGATTGGGTGAATGAATGAATAGTACAGGCATTATTCTTGATGGATGGGAGGATGAATAGTACAGGTGTTATTATTGATGGATGATTGGATGGATGGGTGAATGAATGAATGCATAGTACTCTCGTTATTCTTGATGAATGATTGGATGGATGGATGAATAGATATGAGTAGTACAGGCGGATGAATGGATGAATAGTACAGGCGTTATTCTTGATGGATGGATGGATGGATGGATAAATGAATGAATAGTACAGGTGTTATTCTGGATGGATGAATGAATAAATGAATAGTACAGGCGGATAAATGGATGAATAGTACAGGCATTATTCTTGATGGACGGATGGATGAATAGTATTCTTGATGGATGATGAATAGTACAGGCGGATGAATGGATTAATTATTTATTCAACATTTATTCATAATGGATGATTGGATGAATGGAAGGATGAATGGTATAGGCATTATTCTTGACGAATGATTGGATGGATGGATGGATGGATGGATGGATGGATGGATGAATGGATAATTGAGTAGTACAGGCGGATGAATGGATGAATAGTACAGGCGTTATTCTTGATGGATGGGTAAATTAATGAATAGTACAGGTGTTATTCTTGATGGATGGATGGATGGATGAATAGTACAGGCAGATGAATGGATGAATAGTACAGATGTTATTCTTGATGCATGATTGGATGGATGGATGGATGGATGGATGGTACAGACGTTACTCATGATGGATGGGTGGATGAATGAAAAGTATAGATGTTATTCTTGATGAATGGATGAATGGATAGATGAATAGCACAGGTGTTATAATTGATTGATGATTGGATGGATGGATGATAGATAGATGAGTAGTACAGGCGGATAAATGGATGCATTTGTGAACAGGAGTTATACTTGATGGATGATTGGATGGATGAATGGATGAATGGTATAGGCGTTATTTTTGATGGATGGATGGATTTTTGCCCAAACTGCTTCAGTTTCTAGCCAGACATTGCAAATCTAAATGTTTTTCGTTGCTATAGTTCTAGAAACTGTTGGGGACTAATTAACTCACTAATGAAATGGTGAACTAGTTAAAGGCTTTTCTACTTGATGTATGGCCCAGTTTACTATCCAGGCGCTATTGATCGGGACAGTGGCTTTCTAGTCATGCGGGAACACCACATTTTGGAGATTTTCAACGCATCTTATGCATGAAATGATTCGAATAATAACTGTAAAACTAGTGCACTCGTGTGCTATGGACCAACAATGGGTGATTGAAAACTGCAAAGTTTATTTTTACTGCACAATTTGACCTATGATAGAGCTGATGGGAAATTCTACAATTGAACATATTCAAATAATTCAATTCAATTCGAACAACAGCCGAGCCTTGAATCAGGACATTATTTGTGAATGTTGTCGTGGTGGTCTTTCATTTTCCACGTTGACACCCAGTGAAGAACAACCAAATACTTTACATCTTTACTTTACATATACATATACATCATTTACATTTGCCCCTATAGAGGACAAACACGTTGTCACAACAAGAAAATAAATTCACAGATATGAATACAAAAATTGGCATCCAAATCACAAATTAAATGAAGAATTTGAACCTATGGCTTCAATACGTACTTGAAAATAAAAATTAGATCATTATAGTAAATAAAAATAATTGGATAAAACCAGATAATTTTTTGACTTTACTTCTGTTTGTCTGCTTTTGTGGATTTTTAAACAATCCGTAGTAACTCCACAGATCAGTAATATTTTTATGAAGCGTCTGAAACAAAAGTGCATGTCCACCTCCTTTTATCACACGAGACGTTTTTTGCTCAGTTTCATTTTTTTTTTGACTCCCATCATCACAACAACACACAAAAAGCCTCATAAATAAAATAAAGTTTACAAGTTCACTGTGCTCATCCAACACTACGTGTAACTGTTCTTACTACACATGAATGGAGAGCAAGAGCAGAAGAGAGAAGGAAGGCTAACAATAGCATCAGATTCCGCTCAACACTTCAACCGACAGTAGAACAAGATAAGAGCGCCCCCTTGTGGCTCTGACAGGTTAAACTGTTTTTACATTTTTAAAAAGACCTGATGTCGAGCACAATCCTTGACCTATCCTTCACTATGGAAGAATGTATTGGAATTTATCTAGCGAAAATTAATTAATAAAAAAAAATCTGCCCAAATAATTTCCCTATGGAGAATATCAGGGATTTTGTAAAATGTGTCTATCGGTAAAATAAATAATGAAATGTGTGTTTAAATGAATAAAGGGGTTTTTTTTTTCCATTCACACATGAAGAAATATCAAAAACAATCACTTTTGATAATTAGTGTCACACATAATCAGCAATTCAAAACAATCAATTATTGTTGAATTGTTAATTATGACTATATTACTATATTATAATATTGCTGGGTCTTTTTTTCTATGACACCAATTTGTCCCTTTTAATTTTCTTTTTTCCCCCTTTATTTCGATGTACAGGCATATTTATTTCACTCCAAATTTATTTTCAGTTTTTTTTTTTTTTTCTTTTCTTCAAATTTTCAACTTGATTTTTATACAACAATGATACCCAACCTGCGGCCCGTGGGCCACATTAGGCCCGTTGAGGTGATCCATGTGGTTGTTTAATTTTGAAATCCATATGTATTTAGTGAGTTATAACTGGACATTCACTATATTTTATTTTTAAAAACTTTCAGAGACGACCTTCAGAACTGAAGGACAAATCTTGTGCTGATCTGCGTGTAACGCTGAACCGTCTCCAGTCAACTTTTCCAAAAGAACTAAAAATCAGCTCCACAGTTACAATCAATATGAATACGTTTGGTTCGCCAATTATTCATTTAGAATTTCTATTCTCACGTTTCAGCAACTAGACTCCTTTTGTAAAATTAATTTTTATTTGCAATGTTGTGGCCCGTGAACATTTTTTTCTTTTTGTGCGCTTTGAGATGTTTAAAACTGAAAAGCTCTTTATAAATGCACTGAACTTGATTTTGAACTTTGTCTTTTTTCTTTAACTGACTTTTTTTTTTTTTTTTTTTTTCCAAAAAGATTTTTGAACACAGATGAACAAGGGACTTTTTTCTTCTTTAAAGACTATTTTATTTTCTCCTAATTCCACATAACAACTTTGCGTTTTCTGTACCTAAGAAAAGCGCTGTATAAATAAACTTAAACTTCAATCACAGCAAAATCAAGTTTTGGCACCACTGTTTAGGACGATAGGAAACCACCAATAAGAGTTGATCCTGGTCATCCTCCGGCTCAGCTTCCTCCTCTTCCTCTTCATCAGCAGGTCAGTCACGCCACTAACACTGATGGACGGCCACACTCACGCATAATAACGTGAAGGACTCCGTCAGTGGAGATTGACGCTCGGAGGTCGTCCATGTCATTTCCTCCCGTGTTTTCCCAGTGTGTGTTCAGTTCTGTTTTATGCAGAAGGCATTAAAGACGAGGCGATGATTGCATTTAGTGAGGCTTTGCTCTCCTGCTGTAGAACGTGAAGGTCGTGTCGGCCTGATTGACCTTCCTGCTAATCTACTTCCTGCTTCCTGAACTCATCAAAGTGAAACTATCGTCATTCGAAACTAATAAAACGGCACAGTTTTGCCGTATTAGAATTATTAGTGTATTAGAATACACAAGTTATTCACAGATGCTGCCAGAAAATCTCTTTATGTCTAATAAAACTGCACAATTCTGAAAATCAAAATCACGATTTTTTTTTTTTGCTTGGAATAAAGATCACGGCTCTTTCTGGATATTTTATTATTTTAAATATTGAATCCTCAAAATCAGGTTGTCAAACAGCAATAGAACAACACACACTACACTGTGTGTAACACCAAGCCATTTGGACACGAGTTTGCTTGCAGACTCCGTTTCCCAGAATCCCTTGGGAGTTGTGTGATGTCATTGATTGACTGTTACACTGTCCACATGTTGTTTCTGCTAGTGCTTGTCACATTATTAACAGCATTACGTGGGATTAGCGTCAAAGTTCCAGTTTGTTTTTGTTTCTTTAACTGTCTTTGTACACGTTTTGCAACATTTTCCAAGATCTAATTGCGTTGACGCGTAAGAAAACCAATTTTAATCAATATTTTGTGCAATTCAAGGTTTTGAACTTTTTTCTGACCCATTTTTCCATTTCAGTGTCACAGGGAGGTGGAGCCAATCCTAGACATATGACTTTTTTTTTTTTTAATAGATTTTTAATTTAAAAAAAAAAAGTTTCTATGTATATTTTGTCCATTGCATTTTTTTAGTTTTCCTTGTGTTTTTTGGCTTCTTTATTTTGTACCATATTTTAATACATTGTAGTTATTAAAATCTACATACGAAAAATGGCTGAGAATCAGAAAAATAATTAAATCTGTAAATCAATACAAGATTTTTTGGGAAAAAGTGACGATTATACGTACCGTGGTAGATGGCACATCATTTGCACATTTGCTTATAAGATCAAAACAGTGTTGCACACTTGCATAGATTTAAATGCAAAGCAGTTTGACGCCTTTTATTATTCATTTATTCCAAGTCCACGTGAGTTTATACGTCATGTCAAACAGACGTTTAATTTAAATCTTTTTTCCATGCGCATTTGTGTATGAGCAACACATTATTTGACTTGCGGAGAGATGGAGCTGAAGCATGTTGGACATTAATGGGAATATTGCGGGTTCAATACAAGTTAAAAGCACGAGAGGAGCTGAAGCACAACAGATGTTTTCTTATGAGGAACCGATGGCTCAAAGTCTTTGAAACTTCTGAAAGTTGCATATTTCACCTTTTCGGACAGCGTTCCTGCTTCGCCGCCTTTTTCATTTATTAGCCGTGTGATATATTCCGCTGGATTTAGCAGAGGTGCTGCTTTACATCTCCAGACGGATGGAGCGCTCCGATTAGATATATTATGTAAGCAGGACAGGTGTGTAATAATGCCCGGCTCATTTTTACAATTCCTCCAGCTCTCGTTTCTTGTTTAAGGACATGAAGCAGAGCGGCTCATCATTCCGATTTGCTTTTCCCATTGGTTGTTTTCGCATTTGGCCCTTTTGTATTTTGTGTTAATTGGTTTTAAATTAAGAAAAATGCAGGACTGGCATATAAGTCGGGCTCTGTGTTTAACTTGGTTTTGTCAAAGTACGTTATTATTTAATGAACATATTTAAAAATGCGGAAAAAAAAAACACTACAAATCTGTGGAATTGTGACATATTTGATGATTTGTAACATTTGTTCATTTGCTTCTTGATTTGAATTAAGTTTTTTTTTTATTTAGAGAATTTGTGGAGAGTTATTAAATTGTTTGTTTGACTTGCTATTTTGTTCACTTTGTATCAGAACTTATTTTGAGGTTTGTTACGGTAATGTATTTACTTATTGGCAGTTCAGCAACTGTTGCAGCAATTTGCATATTCATAATCTATTCAGTATTCTTTTTTCACTTAAAAAAAACTGTTTGTTTTACATTCTATGTTTTTATTATTTCTTTCTTTATTGTATTTTTATATTTTATTTTTTTGTGTGTTTATTTTATTATTTATTTTATTATTTTATTTTCAATACAAAATTACGAATGTTATGGTTACAAATGTTACAAATAAATACAAATATTGTATATAGACGCACAGAAAATCCAACCAAGCTCTGTGACATTGTGTCCAAAGCTCCACGTATCTACTGAATCAGGAAACGGAGAACGCCTTCCTTTCACACTCGGCTAAACAACAGACACACAATAGTTTGGGGTGGTTATAGACTCCTTTAGTGTCGGTTAATGGGGTGTCTGGCCAAAAGGAAATCCTATTATAGGATTAAAGGACTTTTTTTAATTCTGGCACTAGCTGAGGAGAAGATTCTTTCAGCTTCAACTGTCCCAGAAAGACACAACTGAACGATCATTAATCAAGAAAGCTGGAGGAAGCAGAAAAATAACCACCATTTTTATATATGTCATAAATATATGTATATATACATAAATGTCAGAAAATGCATTTAAGAGTGAGAGTGTTATAATGGCCACTAGGGACCGTATCCCAAAATTGTCTGCAATTTAACCACGTTGACATTAGGAAGAAGTTATGACCTGCAACCTTTTGGATTTTCTACAATTCTAAAATTCTAATTCTCGAGTTAAACTTGGTTTAAATCCACCATTGCCACATATTTGCCGGCATATTTTGAATTCCAAAAAAAGAGGAAAACTTTTCACTGGCTATCGGAGGTTGATGCTTTAATATTCATTGGTGCAGAACTAGCTAATGTAATAATTTAAATCTAATAAGTTAAATCTGCCAAAACCCTAAATCTATAACAAAATAATAGCCGTAGACTCTAATCTAATTAATTAGTTATATGAAATCATGTTCTAAATCAACTCTTCTGTTCAGCTTCAACAATATATCTAATAATAACTATAATATATCCATTAGAGAGAGCAATTTTAGTGGGCAGTTGTCATGTAAAAAGTTTTTATATGGCAGATAATTTAATAATGTATAAAGTTTCTGTATAATAGTTGATTTTCTTTACATGTACATTGTTGTTTATTATATGAATCATAATGATGTAGTTAATATTTTTCTGTCTCACTCACTCACTCACTCACTCACTCACTCACTTTCCGTCTCTGTTACTCTCTCACTCCCTCTCTCTTTCTCTCTCTCTCTCTTTGTCTTTCTCTCATTCACTCACTCTCTCTCTCTTTGTCTTTCTCTCATTCACTCACTCTCTCTCTCTTTGTCTTTCTCTCATTCACTCACTCTCTCTCTATCTCTCTCTCTCTCTCTCTGTCTTTCACTCACTCTCTTTCACTCACTCACTCACTCTCTCTCTTTCTCTCTCCCACTGTCTCTCTATCTCTCTCTCTCTCTCACTCACTCACTCACTCACTCACTCACTTTCTGTCTCTCTCTCACTCACTCACTCACTCTCTCTCTCTCTCCCTCTCTTTCTCTGTATCTCTCACTCTCTCACTCTCACTCACTCTCACTCACTCACTCACTCTCCAGACATCTTTTGGTGGCGTTAAAAGAGGACGCTTGGTCACCCTATTTAAGGCTTAGGATAAAGTGAAGCCATTAATTAAGCTCCTTGAAGTTCTACCTGCTGCTTTTCTAGCCTAGTAACATTTCACAAAGTTTCCCATCTCTGGTGAGACGCTTCTTTCCGAACGTGACGTCCAAACGGTCCCGATTGTGGCGTCTCCATAGATGGACTGAAGACACGTCCTCCTTCCAGATGCCTGAAACATCCCCTGGCATGTTCCACACAGCACAGATATGGGTCACTCCAAACCTTCAGCACCCCAGGCGACTGCCAGCCATCCGCTTTTTTTGAGTTTGTAGAGCTCAACTCAGATAATGTCACGGCTCTCCGAAGTGAAAGTGGGCCATTACTGACCCTGAGCGATGTCTCTTCTGTTTTATCCTGCTATCTAATCTTAATTAAGATGCGAAACCTCTCACTGGGCGACTCGGAGACGAATTAGCGAGGAAAAAGCCTTAAAACGGCCGAGATGATGCAAGACGATTCCAGTTTCTTCAACGGCGGTTTGAATCGCACCTTTAATAGAATGTGTTCTTAACATCTCTAATCTCTCCAGACTGATCTGTGAAATTAAATTCCAAACCCTTGACCCTTAAATGATTTCAATTACCCTCTATTTGCATGTCTGAAATGGCGAGCGTTAGAAGGGTTTAAAGAGACCAGTTTGTAATTGTGTCTGATTGGTTGGCTTTCTTCTATCAAATACAGGTCGGTTTTATTCAATGTTTTTCAGACAGTCTGATCTTTACATTTAGTGCTTTTTTTTCTCCTTTTTTGGGTCACAGAGGGGTGGAGCCAATCCCAGCTACTCTGAGCTTGGAGGCGGAGCACACTCTATATTGGTGGCCAATTACAGCACAGCAGAGGTGTAAAGAGTAGCTGAAAGCCATACTTGAGTAAAAGTACGAAAATCTTACTGTAAAAAAGTCGAAGTCACCAATTGCAAGAAGTCTCGAGTAAAAGCCGTGAAGTATACAATTTTAAAAGAACTTGAGTGATTTACTTGTACCCAAATTAGGCTAAAAAACACCAATAAATGTGATAAAAACTTTTTACGAGGTTTAATTTTTTTAATATGGAAATTAAATTGAACACCTCAATATTTCAAAATGGCAGAACAAAGTAGATAACAAAAAGTCTGTCTTGGTCAGACAAATTAACTAACAATCGCTAATTGATTTCCATGTGATTTAGCTCATAAATATCATCCAGTATCTTCAGCATCCTGCAGATGGCGATATTGCCTGATTCACCTAAGACATTAACTGCGGTAGAAAAAGATGCCGACTTGTCACACAGTGTAAAGAAATGTAGTGGAGTAAAGAGTAGAGATACTTCAGAAATGTAGTCAAGTAGAGAGTAAAAGTTACTTAGCTTTTTTTCACTTTTTTTTCCCACACACATTCACACTCACTCACACCTGTGAAGAATTTTAACTCAATTTGCCCGAAGTTATGTATTTGGACTCAACTCAAGGCGACAGTTAGATGCCACCATGATGCCCGCAAAGAGATGAACAGACGGAGAGCGACCTTGAAGACTCGGCGATTGTGAATTTCTGTAGACGTGGCATAACTATTCTTTTTCCGAAAAGTCTTTTGATTGCTTTGATAGGTCGAAATATTCGATCAGTATTAACCATGTGATGTTGCTTCATAGCTTGAGTTTGCATTGCATTTTCAAAACCCATTTAATAAAATGTCAGCTAAGGTTTTAACGTGGCCGCGCTCGGACTAGCTTCAATGGATCGTATTTCATGTAATAGTCCTTTTCAAAAGCCTTGGAGTTTAATAACATCGACGATTTTGCCTTCAGAAATAAAAACTTTCCGTTAACATCCCTATTCTTTCCGACACAAGGTGACTGGATTTGATCATCGCCTCTAGAGAAGCACATTCTCAATGACAAGGTCAAAAGAATTGTATTTTTAAAATTTTTTTCATAAATATAAAGCGATATACAATTATACAGAGCTTATTTAATGATAAAATTGGGCAGTTGTGGTAAAGCACCTTGGGCAAGACACGCTGCCCACTGCTCCGGGTTTTTTGTGTGTTCACCTCAGTGTGTGTGCATCTTTAATGGATAATTTTCTGAATTTTTTAGCTCTTAAAAAATACCCTCAAACATTGAAGAGTGGAATTAACAGATTAAATAAATTGTGAGCGCTTTCATGTGCAAATGAGCAATTATTGGATGGTATTTTCTAATGCTCGAAATAGATCCGCCTATCAATAAATGACACCCTGGGGATTATCTATATAAAAATGGTGGTTTTAAGACAAGCAGGTGTTTGAAGAAGAATGACGGGGAGAGAGATGAAACGGATTCAAGCCCGGGCGCAGTGTGGGAACAGATGGAGCCGTCAGTGCCAAGCCACGTCGGGCGCTTGTGATAAACATTGGCTTGGATGGAGAAACGATTTTGTTATTTTTTTTCACCTTTGAAATAAACAGAATGAAAAACTTTTCTGAATGAACTTATTCGGAATTATTATTTTTAGCGACAAATTAAAATTATTTTTTTTGCCGCAAAGTAGCCTTTTCTCACGTCTTATTGAGCCTGGTGTGTTGAGTAAGTATTGAGTAAATTGACTTTGTTAAAACGACTTACAACTTTTACTCTCTACTTGACTACATTTACATTTGAATGGACACTTACCGTTACTCGTTACATTGTAATTGTGCGCGAAAAGTCCCCATATTTTTCTACCACGGTTAATTTCTGAAGTGAATGAGGTAATATCGCCATCTGCAGGATGCTGAAGGTACTGGATGCTGTTTATCAGCTAAATCACGTGAACATGAGTTGGCGATTGCATTTTTTGCACAATTGAGTTTAACCGAACTTGACTTTTTGTTCTCATCTAAGTTAATCTATTTTGTTCTTGGTGTTTCATTGAATTGCTTTATTTTTCATGAAAAATGCATTGACAAAGTGTGGAGAGTTAAACTGTCCTCAGGTGTGAGTGAGAGTGTGAATGTGTGTGTCCTGCTTTGTGATAGGTTGGCCACCAATCCAGGATATGTCCCGCCCCCAGGCCCGTATATGGTCGAGTAAGTTAATTGTTGCAGTTCAGTTCACAGAATTATGCCAACAAATAATTTAAAGAGGAAAAAGGATGTTAAAAAAAAAAAAAGCCAAGCTCACTGTTTGAACCATGTGTTGTCAAGGAAACAAGCTAAAGTGCAGGATTTGATGGACTTCTGTGACCAGCTTGGCCACCAGACTTCCGTTTACTCATTAATTTGGCATGAAGTTCCCAAAATATCATATTCTGCATCTTTTTCAACCGTAACAAGACCAAGAACTCTTTCAAAGTTCTGCCATCCAGCTGTTTTAGACATGTTTACTTCTCCCGGGAATCTGAAAACAAGACATCATTTTGGTTTCCCCGTGGATAATTTCCCAACGGTTCTGTGTTGAGCTTTATTCTGACTTGTGCTTGTCTTAATGGAGGAAAAGACAAACAGCTAAGATTCAAAAGCTCTCTAATGTCATGCTCCATGCTTTACTATTTGATTGTCATTTTTGAGAAAACAATCACACAGTATGTGGTCGTAATTTCCAATTTGTCTATTTTTGTTGGAGTAGAAAAAATAGTAATACATTTTCATGAGCGCATATCATTCCTCTAATTAAATACTGGTTGGTTATAGGCTTTAGTTGGTGAACTTTATTACACAGGCAACAAAATCGAAATATTAGAATGAGGAATTTATTTTAAAAAAATCCCTAACACATAAATTTGAATGTGTATAAATTTACATGCATTTGTCATTTGTACATGCAATGTTCTTGGTGGTTATATGACACAAAAAATTGCGCCATTGTACAGATCTGGCATTTGGTGTGTGTGTGTGTGTGTGTGTGTGTATGTGTGTGTTCCGTTTTAAAAAATGTATGTTAAAACATATGGTTTTTGATTCAAGAGTTTTACCCATCTTCTTTTTAGACAAAACTAAACATGACACACGAAACTATGTAAAGTGCATCACAAAATACATTATGCAAGTCACTTAGTTTTGCCTTTGGATAATTACGCTTGCTGTAGCATTATTAGCGTTATACAGGCTAAAAGACTGAACCATCCATTACAGTAATCATCCATTATCGCATTAGCAATTTTGCATGGATTAATTCTACTCGCGCAAAATCCAAAATCACCACTTTATGGCAGCTCTGAATTGATAATACAGTTAGTAATGCAAACAAGTCGTTTAGTTTATTAGCATTTTGCATAAAGACTAGGGTTACCACTTTTAATACCCAAAAATAAGGAACACATACTGCAGGGGGCGGGGCGATTCGTGTGGGCGTGGCAACAGGCGGGGCGACTGCAAAATCACTTTGTGATACAGTGATCTCATATGATGTAAAATATGTTTTCAGAAAAGTGTGAACACCGAAACATGAACACAAACTCAAATCATATTTTATTGCGTGGCTAAAATATTTGTCATTTTTTCAGTGAAAACTATCCTAACATGAAAACAGAAAGCATTAGCTAGTAAAGTTGTAATATAGGCTATTTATAATTTAACAAAAAATATAGAAAGTTGCCATTTACTAGTATATTTTCTTTGCTCATGGTGTTATGTTGTATATACAGTGTATACTGTGTATATATACACGTATATTAATGTTTCATGTAATAAATACATTATTGTGTGTCTGTTTTAACAAGCGAATCATAATACTGTAATTACATTGTATTTACAGAATTTTTACAAATTACAATTTGTGACACGGTATGTGAAAGCCAGGCCAAATGAAATAAAGTTTGATTTTAGCCATTAATTTCACTGTGATTTCAGTTGCTGACATGGTTTTACTCCATTAATATTAAATACATATATTTTAATTAACTAATTAATGTTATTCTACTAGTAATTACTTACTAGCCAATTCTACCATTATTCAACGTTAATTAACTAATTTGTCGATGATAATACTCACACTGTCATTACCATGTCCGCACAAATATTTTTGGCACCAACTTGATCCCATAAAAGTCGGATCAAATGAGTGTCACCCAATCGAAGTAGAAGAGGAGCATCTTCATAAAATGCGTGAGGGATGATTCACATGAGAGGATGAAAATACGGGACCATATTGATTCCAAACGGGACACGCCATTACAATCCGGGACGATTGCGTATTTCATGGGACGGGTGGCAACTCTATCTCACACTTGAGCCAGACTCAACCTGTTGTTCTTCCCCGACTCCAAATCTGTATTTTGACTGATGGATCTGTGTCAGGTTGTGTGTGTGTGTGTGTGTGTGTGTATGTGTCATCATGTGCTTCCTCGTGTTGATGGGGGCTTCAGCCAGATCTTACAGGTGGTAATGGAGGTCTTTCACAGCTGTCGTTGTCACTTAGCTAACAGTTGGGCCGCCTGACAAGCGCCATCCATCAGAAGTGCCTCTCGCTGCCCTCTTCTACCCGCCATTCCTCTCCACGTCCTCGCCAGGCTAATGTATGATTACTGAACTTCACACTTCACGTCATTCAAATGATCGCAAACCTAATCTACAGAGGAATAAAGAGCATCTCACAATCATACTTGAGTAAAAGTACAGCTTACTGTGAAAATTACTCCCATACAAGTCACCAATTCCAAGTAGACATGAGTAAAATTCGTAAAATATCCAATTTTGAAAGACTTTAAGCATTGTACTTAAAATTTATTTAAACTTGTACTTAAATTAGGCTCAAAAAATAAAAATAAAACACAATCAGAATTGTGGTGAAACATGAAACTGTTTGATTATGAAGTTGTATTTTCTAATATAGAAATGAAAGTTAACACTTGGCAGAACAAAATAGATAAAAAAAAAAAAACAGTCAAAAAGTCTCAATCAAACTAAATGTGCAAAAAAGTGCTGATTCACGTACATGTAATTTAGCTGATAATCAGCATCCTGCAGATGGCGATATCACCTCGTCCGCCCAAGAAATTAATCACGGTAGAAAAAGATGCCGACTTGTCGAGTACAATCACACAAACACAATGTAACGAGTAACTGTAAGTGTCCATGAAAATATAGTGGAGTAAAGAGTACAAATACTCAATAACAAATGTAATCAAAGAGAGAGTAAAAGTTGTTTTTAATTTTGATACTCGGTATAAGTACAAAGTAGCCGGAAAAATAAAAGGACCAAAGTCCTTTTACAAAAGTACTTTACACCACTGATACGTCTATCCAGTCGGACGGCATCAGAACACGATCATGTTGCTGCTAAAAATGAATTGGTCCGATTAAGGATTGTGGCTTAAGAACTTTGTTTTTGGTAAAAAAAAAAAAAATGCACAAAATGGAATTCTGTATATTGAATTGAATTGAATTGAATTGAATTGAAAAATCCTTTATTAGTCCCACAGCGGGGAAATTTCCATTCATAAGGAAAAAATTATATATAAGGAAAAAAGATTTGAACAGATTCAGATGGCATAATCCCAAGAATAGAATGCAGAATGTTCGGCAGTAGGCGATGAACTCAAACGTTCGTAAAAATAATAATTCATTCAACAGTACAAATACGATTAGAAAAGAAATAAAAGCATTAAAAAACAATGAAAATAGATATGAGATAAAACATAGATACAAAATAAAATATATAATGATAAAAATACAATAAAGAGAGAATGATGCTTTGACTTCGTAAAGGCGAAGGTTTTAAGAAGTCAACATCTAGATTTTGTCGCATCTTTGAGATTTTTTTAGAGATGCTTGTTGGTTTCCTATTTGGGCGTGGTTCATTTTAAGTACTCACTAAATAAAGGCAGGCTACAGTAGACAATCCTACACCATATTTGCACTAATATAAACCAATTTTTACCAATTTTAGAGGCTCAAAAACCTTTGAGTGGTGTAAATACGGTGCAATAGCTAAAATGAGTAATATGTGTCTAGTTGTTCCGCTCTGCAAATGGTTGACCACCAATCCAGAGTGTGTATGCCACCTCAGATACCACCAGAGATGCTTGATATCCACACGACCCAGACATAGAAGAAGCGGTAGAACTAGTATGGACTGATTTATAATTAGTGTGCGCTCTACACACTTTCGAATAAAGGAGATTCTATCCAGTTGGTGAGTGTTTCCAGCAGGGCAGGCGACATTCGTCTACGGATCGGTCATCGATGTGGAACTCTAATTGCAGAGGAGTCTTCTGTTTCACACACTGTTCCATCTTACACAGAAGATTAAAGATCCAGTCTTCCCGTATTGATCCCAAGCAAATCCACAGCTCCGGTATAATTAGAGACCCGATGCATGAAGGTCAATGAGGAGCCGGTGTTTCTGACTCAGAGCTTTGGTTTTATCTGCTCCACTCAGGTTCAGAAAGTGCTGCGCTCTCCCACTTATCTCGATGTTTCAACACAACTAAGAGCTCATTATGCCGTACTAATTGCTCAGCCAAGCGTGATCCCTCTATGGATTATTCTGGCAGCCCATCTCTGTCTTCCAGTAACTGTGCAGGGTCAGGACTTTTTTTTTTTTTCTTTTTGTTCAACATTTTTGTGCTTCGTGCTCGTCACAGTTTTGCGCTTTCGTTTGATTGCCGATTTTCAAAGAACGTGGATGATTTTTTTTTTTTTTATCCCGGCAGTTATTACATTTCACAAACGGTTGAAATCCTGAATCAACTTGACATTTCACACACACACACACACACACACACACACACACACACACACACACACGCACACACACACTCTGTCTGTCTCTCTCTCTCAAGATGAAATGATGGTCGAGTGAAGTTGTAATGTAGTTAAATGTATGAAACTGAACCGCTGCTCATCGCATCACAGTATTGAATAAATTCATCTTAATCAGTTCTCTTTTTTTCCCATCTTCTTGATCATTACGTACTGAATGTCGTACCAATAATTAAGGCAAGAAAATGTAAAAACGTTAAGGTAACAGCTCTTTCAATAATATATAATAAAGAGAGATGTAAAGTTTCACAGCATTCAAAATTGACAATATTACTCAAAAATGCATGATAACAATCCGTATTCATTATTTTCATTGATTATAAATGCAATCAAATTATTTTTTGTTAATTACTTATAATTTTATGTACAAGTAAAATAACAAAATCAATAACGTTTCAAAAATTTCGTTAGCTGAGCCGCATTTCACATGTAATCTGTCTAATCCCTGCCAAGACTTTCAGTCATTCAGACAATTATTTTTTAAAAATTATAAAATAGTGCTAAATAATTTAATAAAAAAATGTTGGATAACAGTTAAACTAACAAAAACATGCAGTTAAACACTAAAAATGAGCACTGTGGGACTAAAGCAATGATTAAAAATGGTTAAAAACAATGAATAACATTGATGAAAGTGCTGTTGGAAGTTTCTTTGTTTCACACGGTCCCTCTTAGCCAATGGGATTGCCAGGAGCTTGTTTGAGACAGCCAATGGCAGAGCAGATCGTCACAGCGTTTCCCACACCTGGCTTCAATGCATATGCAAAGTTCCCTCCTAGCCAATAGGATTGCCGAGAGATTGCTTGAGAGAGCCAATAGCAGAGCAGATCGGACACGGCATTTTCCCGCCCCCAAGTTGTGAAAACGCGAGTCTGTGAAAACGCGCAACGTGTGTGAAATAGTCAACGTGCTTGGAAAAAAAAAGGAAAATGATGCAATTTGACTAACGAGACTAACTTTGTCCTGTGTCTTATTGAATCGTTAAGGTTAAGCAACTGTTTTTGACACACCTGGACTCTCATCTCCATTCATTTTAGCGGTAAGAAAAAGACTCGCTCCTTTTGTATTGCGGGATTATTTCATCACATAAAATTGGTAGATTTTCATTATCGAGGACATTCGTAAAATCAGGGTTACCACTGTAAGCTTGTTTTTTGTCATTTTTTGTTCGTTTTTTTTGTGTAAGTGATCACAATGTCTTGTCCATCAGCGTTAAAACGCAATAGAATCCTTGATGTGCTGATTTAATCAGTCGATATAAGCTGAAAGCAGATTAATTGCTTTTTGATTGGAAATTGTGTGTGCGACGAAATGAGAGCGTAGAACAATTCCAGTGGCTTTTACGATGCGAAACACGGCATTAATGTTTGATGATGGTAGTCGGCCTATAAGTGTTGTGCAGTGTTATGAGTAAAGAGCAGGATTGTGGCCCAGTTTGTGGAGCGCGGGGGTCTCGTCTGAGTTGTGAACTGGGGTGCGTCACAAAGGATTCAGGATTCAGGATTCAGGTCTGATGAAGAATTCTCCCCGGCCTGTGGTGTGAAACCAAACGCTAGCACTATTAGCCCTGACTCAGACGGGATAAAAATACAAGCCCCAGACGGGTAGGAGGATCATTATTAACTCTTTCACCCGCTGCCCTCTTTATTCTGGATAAATAAAGGGCGAAAGTGTGTGTGTGCGCATGTAAAAGTGCTGAGAAGTAAACTAGTGGAAAAGTAATTTTCAAGAGTCAAACGTGGTAAACGCACCACTGCGCATCAAAATGATTCCGTAAAATGGAAATAATAATTATTACTACAAATGTTCATTATTGTTGTTATTGGCTTGTTGCTGTTGGTATTTTTTAATACAATAACTAAAGAAAATAATTAAGATTTATATACAAAATGTGACTGAAAAAGCAGTGTACTTTAAAATGATTCCGCCATTTGATTATTCTATTCTATAATATTAATATTATTGTTGTTAATGTTGCTGTCATTGTTGTTTTAATACAATAACTAAAGATTGTAAATAGCATTTAAATACTGAATGTGATCTATGGAATTTAAGGTCTTAAAAACACAATTGTACTTTATAATGATTCTGTAAATTGGAAATGATAATTAAAACTACAAATATTTATTATTATTTTGTTAATAATAAATTGTTATTCATTTGAATACAACAATTAGAAAAAGTCATTAGTATTTAAATGTGATTATGAAATATAAAGTCTTAAAAACCCCACCTACTTTAAAATCATTCATAAATATGAAAAAAAAACAAATAAACAAAAATGTGAAAAAAAATATGCAAAATAAATGTTATTTAAATTGTGTGTGTGCCACTGGATGGTTAAATGAGCGCAATTTTGATATGGTTGATAAGAATTAAAGATGTTTGTATGAAGCTCAGCATCATTTAGATTTCCGTTATGTCTAAGCTTGTAAATTAAGACAGAATGTTCTATAAATCCCACTTTTTAATTCTGATTTATCATCTGGAAAGGATAAACTTCCTCCATCACACACAGTAAGATGAAGCTTTCCAGGTATGTGATCGTAGTTTCCTAGAAGTTCCATTATACTTTATACATTATACACTCGCTCAATATTAGGACCTTCATTATTTCACAACTGGGTTTTGTAGGTTTTCTATTGTTTTTGCACATGTAGTTCTTCAAGGTCACCTACTCTTTCTCTTCCAATCTCCTTCCACGCAAAACTGTGTTTTGTATTGATTTGTAAGCAAAGTATAAGATCTTCAGTCAGTTCTTGATAGGAGAAAAAAAAACCCATCGCCTGCGGATGTTTTCAGCTTCTTTATCAATCTCTTTGAGCAAGTTTGGCCTCGGTGGAATGAGAGCGTGTGTGAACAAAAAGCAATTGTGAAGTTGGGAAAACAAACTGAGAACAGACTTTTCTGGTTTTATTCCCTCTAATCCGCATCCGTCCCTTCTTTGGATGGATTTCTTGCAAGTGCGATTCAGTGCATTTATTCTTCCAATAAACGATTTTTCTGCAGTCAACTTCCACCTTAATGGCAATTTATTGATAAATTATTTTCATATTTAGTGCTGACAGAACCAAAGGTTGTGAGTTTGTCTACCAGAACTGAACTCAACTTCACTTTGAATTATTACCCGCATATTGTATCGTAATCATTTAGTTACAATAATGGCTCAATTAACTAAATGGCTAAAGGAAAGTGGAGCTAAATTATACAAATGCTGCAAAAACCCAAATCAAAGCATGTTTACCTGTATAGATGGAGGGTTGGATGGATCTTCTAATTTTTTCTAGTAATGTGTGATGGACAAAAGAATGGATGGATTAATACAGACAGACTAACATATTAAAGATGAATGGATATAAATAGACAGACCAATAAATTGAGGATGGGTGAATAAAAAAAGACCAAGAAATGGATGGATGGATGGATGAATAGATCTGCTACTTTTTTCTAGTAATGTTTGATGGACTAATGAATGGATGGATTGAGACAGAAAGACATACTAACCTATTGAAGATTGATGGATGCATGATTTCAGACCGACCAAAAGATTGAGGATGGATGGATGGATGGATGTTCTAAGTTTCTATAGTAATGTTTGATGGAAAATTGAATGGATGGATTGAGAAAGAGACTAACATGTTGAAGATGGCTGGATGAATATAGTCAGACCAAATTGGTTGAGGATGGATGAATCTGAACAGATGAATGAATGAAACAATAGGAATAGATAAATGGATGAACCATCAAAATTCCACAACACTGAAAGTAATAATGTCTCTTTCAAATCTTTGATGGATGAATGGATTGAGAAATACGACAGAAAGACGATCACATTTAAAGACGGACTGACAAACCAACATCACCGAGACCAACAGATGACGAATGGATGGAGGAAAATAGAAAGGCATTAAAGATGGATGGATGTACCAACTAAACATGTTCAAGTAGTTAAGAAGTCAAGCAAGTTTAGTTATGCTACAGTATAAAGCATGTAAATCACGCAGGTGGAACACAACTGGAAGGTTCTCCGTGTTCGCTAAGCAGACAGGAAGTGCTGTAATGATCCACACTGGGAAGAACGGCAGAGTCGCACTTCTTCAATCTCTTCACATTATCCTCCGATAATCCTCAACTCCCTCATCACGACGCAGGATTAAACGCCATCGAGGAAGACGTTCATTAGCAGGTCTTCTATTGACGTCTCCATTAGAACACATCTACTGGAGGGTTTCTGTGCAGGGGGAAACTATGTTCATGGACGTTTTAAGAGCACAAAGGTGTAAATAAGACGCTAGTACAAATGCAAATCAATCATTGCGGTTCCTCGCATCCAAACGGCCAGATTTTGTGTAGGCCAGAATATGGCTTCCTGTTTTTCGCTCGCATCCAATCGCACTTCTTGGGACTATTGTCCATCTGCAAGTGTAACGTCTGCCAGAATGCAAATGAAGAAAAGACACAGAAGAAAAGAAAATGTACGGAATGAGTCAGTCCTAGAGATTGGCATGGCTTGTGTGTGTGTGTGTGTGTGTGTGTGTGTGTGTGTGTGTGTTTTAATGGAGACTTTAAATGACTTTAATTGTAAAGAGGCTTTTGATGAGCATCGTGCCCATTTCCTGCATAATTTCCTTCACCGAGGCAAAGTATGATCATTCAGACTTAAATTATAGCAATTAAGTTGTGTTTAAGGTTTTAAAATCTAGGTTTAGGTTTATAACTTTTTTTTGTTCCATTTCATCCTCTAAATTTTGTCAACAACGTCTCCATCACTGTCATGTTCCATCCGTCAATGCTGATAAATCTGTCAATTTTCTGGATTTTTCCACTACTCCATAATGTAGGGTGACCAGATTTTGATTTCCTAAAAAAGAGGACAACCAGCTCATAATTAAATATTAATATTAATTAAAATATTAATTAACTATATGAAATGGTGTTCTAAATATCAACTCGTCTGTTAGAAAATCCTGCTTCAACAATATATATAACAATAACAACTATAATATCTATTAGTGAGCAATATTAGTGGGCAGTTGTCACATTGAAGTTTTTATTCGACATAATTTAATAATATAAAAGTTTCAATTAATCATTTTAATTTTAGTTACATGGGCATTATGTTGTTTATTAATATATTGTATTTCCGCTAATATAAGCACCCTTTGAATATAAGCACCCCCTAATTTATGGCACAAAAAAAACCATTTCTAGTTCAAAATGCAATTTTTCCTTATTTAAAAACCTTTTGACTCAGAAAAAATGTTATAAAAACAATATTTAAAAACTTGTGACTCGTATCATTTTGATATCATTTTACTTGAACAATAGATAACATAGATAATAAATATATAAGTTGATTCTAGTGGTCAGGCCTTAATTTCCCAAGATCCTTTGCTCTCCAGTCAGGCATGTTTTAAGCTCTCCGTTTATCTGACGCCATAGCGAAGGATTTTTATCCCCTGTGCAGCGACCCAGCGTTTTGATTGTGTCTGTTCTTTGGATTGTTTTTTTTTGTACTCCTTGCCCGTTTTCATCCAAAGTTTGTCAGTTTCCCTATTCTGTTGTTAGTTGTATTGTGAAATCTTCCAAACCACATACATTCAAATAGTGCGAGAATGGCGAAAGGTCATGTCTTGTCTGTGTACGAACAAACGTCTTCTCGTGTTCCTGCAGCGACTTCGGGCACAGTTCACCATCTGTGATGATCTGGTCGGCCATGTCGTCCCACAGCAAGCATCTGTTTGACTGTGTCGGAGGTGCTGCTCACACACCTGCTGCTGAAAGGAGTGTGTGTAAAAACTACAGTAACTTTACATCATTACAGTCCGGCAAAGAGTCATGCAGACACGGCTAGAATACAACGCCTTAGTAAAGCTTAATGGATGAAAGTACACACAGGTCTAGAATTATATGAGACGGCACACACACACACACACACACACACACACACACACACACACATAAATATGGATGCGTGTGTGTGTGTGTGTGTGTGTTTGGATTATGTACAGTACATTGGTTTTTATTTTATCACAAGGTACAGATTTTATCCACTGTACGACAATGCACATTAATAATGTTTATTTATAATTGTTGTTATATATATTGAATCGTATTTATCAAATTATATTATACATTTATTTACTTTGGCAAATACTTACGTTTTTATTTAATTGTTTTTTTTTTTCAATTAGTTAATATAGATAGATAGATAGATAGATAGATAGATATATAGATATATAGATAGATAGATAGATAGATAGATAGATAGATAGATAGATATGTACATAGTAATGTACATGTTACAACAACATCCAAAAAGCAAGTGAAAAAATTCACAATGCTAAACAATAAAAAGATAAAATATATGAATGAAAAATATATCACACAAATTGGTTGATTGAACAATATGGCACAAAAAAATGTTATTATTTTGTTTAAAGTATTACATAGTTCATGTTACACTAACACAAAGTAAAAATATTGATGCTTTCAAACCAATTCCTAATGAACACAATTACGCTACAATGATTGAAAATGTATTATTTAAATTTACAGTAAAAAAAAAAAAATAACAGGGATAATAACTTGCTAATGATTCTGCAAAACCGCTGATCACAGCCCAAACGATTCATCACGGGACAAAGCGGGGGTCTTTTTAATATGGGGGTCTTTTTTGGAGAGCCAGCAGAACTAAAGCACTTTCATGTGTAATGAACCAGGAAAAAATGCACTGATGAAAGAACTTTTATCGAGGAATAATCTGATTTTGAGGCATGGGAAACTAATCCAAAGTTTCACAGAGGCTTTACTACTTTGTAGATTTTAATAACATTGAAATAACTGAATCAAATGGAAATATCAAAATTAGATTTATAAAAAATATTTAAAAAAAAAAAGAGGAAGAAATGTCATTTTAACCCCAGAGCTTTATCTTTTTAAAAGCTTTACTGTAAAAGTATATATATTTCCTTACATTTTATTGGTAATTTGCGTTGGTAATTTTTAATCAGACAAACTGAAAATAAACTGTTGAAATAACTTAAAATGAAGTTAAAAGGTTTATAACATAAAATGAAGAAAAGGTTCTGAACAAAACCTTTTTTTTTTAATTGCACAGTCGTATTTGTTTGTTTATTTGGTCAAAACATCCTGTTTCTGAAGAGTTGTTTTTGAACCAAACAAAAAACACAGTTTGCTTTTAAAACAAAGCTGAAATAAATAGGTTGAATGAATCAAGTTGAAGTCAAAATCTCGCTCAACGTCTTGAGTTGAATCTGATTTAAAGTCTATTGAATACAAATATTGATACCCAAACACACAATTTTTTTTTAAAATAATGCCCTATACAAAGATTTATACATCACTAATGTCGCTTTCTTTTTCACCTCCCAGATAAAAATACAAAAAGTTATGATTTCATGTACATGTTTAATGCTATAAAACAGTAAAGATTTATGGCTGTACAGTTAATACCATCCGCATCGATAAGAGAACCAAAATTCAAAAGGAACGAGTGCAAGAGGTTGTGAATAAGAAAAGTCCTTCATATATTATTTAAAAGCCGCTCGGCTGCTGCACGGAACCTCATAAAAAGCCAGTAAGTGTGATCCAAAAATACAGCTTCGCAAATCATCCTTCTCTCATATCAAAATTTCATGGGCAAATTTCGCTCTTCCATACATGTAATAAATCTTAGCGTTTTCTCATTCTTATTCGCTGGCCTCAAGCCGTCGGGCGTTTATTACAGGGAGATGGAGGGAAAAAAAAAAGGTTCGGAGACTCGGAAGAAACAGATGGTTTGTGGACGGAAGCGTCTGGAAGACACCTGCACGTGCTTGTACATTATTATTAAAAATCTGAACAAATATTATTAAGAAAGAGAGGCGGGGCCACACTTATTCATCTCATACTTGGCTCATGAATATTAATGAGGTGATGTCATGTTTTCCTTCCAGTCTTTGTAGTTTTGCTCAATATGAGGTTGTGTAAAACGAATTAGTCTTTTGTTGTTGCTTTGCTTTAGATTTTTTGTTTGTTTATTAAAAGTTGGGAAAAGGTTTTGTCATATTCAGGTTAAAGGTTGAAAGTTTAGGGCAGTTGTGTAATTTGTATTTCATGCATCTTATTTAATAGCTGAATTTAAATTGTTACTTATAAGGCTACCAAATACAAACGGTTTTTCAGTTGATGTTAATTTGTTTTTTTATTTTTTTCATTTCCATTTTATTTTTTATCAAACACGTGTATGGTGGAATTTGAATTCTACAGGGTGTTTTCAGTAATTTAACTATTAATTAAAAAAAATGTTAGCATTTAGCCATTGTGCTAACCACGCCCGGAATTTCTATCTATGTTCAAATAGAAGGCGTGGCTTCTAGATCAGTCTTTTATGATAAATAAGCAATAACGGAGCGAGATTGGTTAACTCGTAGTTTTTACAATTGACTTATTCGAGTTTGATTGATTGTCTCAGAGCAAAGCATTTGTTTGACATGTCAAGTTTAGATGAAGCTATTTATTCACATGCATTTATTAATCAAAGTAGGCTGAATATTCACGGTGACTATGCGGCGTGTGTCGAGTTTAAATGAAGACAGGTGCTGTGGATCTACAATTCTGAAACGCAGTGTCGGCTTAATTAACATATGTAAAACTTGAACTATTGTTGATTGATTAGACACATTCCACGCCGTCGCATTGTAAATGACTTCATAAACCTACACCTGTGTCCCCATAACGTCATGTGTGTGTGTGTGTGTGTGGTTGGGAATCCACTTTGTTCCAGAAAACTTGTTCGGCAGCAAAAAAAATGTAAAGTAAAGTTTCTTGACTGTTAATATTTATTCATTTGTAAAAACAGTACATTTGGAAGTTAGTAAAGATACAGTAAATTCATTATTTTATTTAAAAAATGACATGTGTGTTTGAGCTTGTGAAAAAGAAAAGGCGCGTTTATGCGTAGATTATGTATAATTCATGTATATATTTCTGTTGTTAGTGAGTGTTATAAGAAACTGGGTTGGAAAGAGAAAATGTGATATTGTTTTGAATTGAAATTCTGTTTAACAAATGATTTAATCCACTTTTCTCCGGCCTGAAAGCTCCACAATGACAGCAGAGCAGCTTTCCTAGTCTGAAATGGGATTAATATCCACGCTAAATAAATTTAACAAGCTTAATGACAGAATTATGCAGATTGTGGAGCACAGAGACGGTCTGTAAGAGTGTTAAGTGGAATAATCTACCATGTGGCTTCTTCTGAAGAAGATCTACGGACACACACACACACACACACACACACACACACACACACACACACACACACACACAAATCTGTCATCATCAGATATATGTGTATCTTAGGTTTCCTTCATCTGCGTGGGTTCCTTCTGGGTCAGTTCCAAGAAGACTTGAGTAAAAACAATAAAAGTATCCAATTTTAAAAGAGCTTAAGTATTTTATCCGTACTGAAAGGCTCAAAAAACATCAAGAAATGTGAAAAACAAGAAACTCTTTATTCATGAGGTTTTATTTCCTAATATGGAAATAAAATGCAACACTCCAAAGTTAAAGAAAATGCAGAACAAAGTTAATAAAAAAGAAAAAAAGTCAGTCTCAGTCAAACTCAAATGTGCAAAGAAGTGCAACTGCTAATTTACGTTCACGTAGCGTCCAGTACCATCAGCATCCTGCAGATGGCGATATCGACTTGTCTGCTAAAAAAAATAAACGCAGTAGAAAAAGATGTCAACTTGTCGCGCACAATCACAATGTAACGAGTAACGGTCCTTTAAAATGTAGTGGAGTAAAAAGTACAGATACTCAATCACAAATGTAGTCAAGTAGAGAGTAAAAGTTTCCTTTTTTTCTGATACTCAAGCACAGAGTAGCCAGAAGTCTATCTACTCAAGTGCTTTACACCACTGCTTTTGTGATCAAATAGAAAATCAAAATATAATACTGAGTGCATTTTTTTTTATAAATGTTTACATTTGATTTTTACAGTCCCTGGTCCTTCTATTTAAAATTCGACTGCATTGCTTGAGCCACAACTCAAAAAAGTGAGTTTTTAGCTACTCCATAAGTTCAACACTAACCAGTTGTAACCATCTAACATAAAAGCGGATGAGATATTAACAGCATTTCCCTTTTATCTTTGTGATTTTTCAACGCACTCTTTCTTCAGTGATCTTCAATGACTTTTTCCACGACTCTGCACATTTTACGAGGCTGGTAAATCCACGTGTGATAAACCATCTGAGACCCCCAGACTGGTTCCCTCATCATCAGCTCAACCTTCTGAACTCCACAGGCGAGGCAACATAAACCAGTTTACACACGTTCTTCCTCGGGGTCTCGAGGACACGTTCAGACCGAGGCGTTTACCACCGGGGAGGAATCCGGTGAGCGAGAGACTTCTCCGTAAAGCTGGCTGGAGAAACAGGCTGTAAAACCAGCTCTTTAATCTCAGGTCAATATGAGAAGCACGAGGCCGGAGGCTGATAATGCGTTATCGACCTCGTGTGATACGTCCTTCCACCCAAACACAAGAGCCGGGGTGTGAAGAGAGACCAGCCAGAATCAATAGCGCCTCCCAAATTTCTCCAACGTTCAAGATCTCAAGCCAAATGTCTAATAGTGGCAACGTTTTGAAGAAACACGTTCTTTTCAATTTGTTTCGAGAACTATTTTTTGGTTTTGTAACGTTATTGCAACCATTTGTAACAATCTGTGAACTGTTTTAAGTCGTCTCTGATCTTTTTTTTAAATCTTTTTGGGAGAACCTTTTAAGATCATTTGAAGTATATTTTATGTGCATTTTATGGACTACTATTTCACTTTTACTAAATCTTTTATTCTTCATTTTTACCCATTCTTACCTTTTGTAGACTCTGAGATTTGCTTGCAAATGTAAAGTGCTTTATAAATCAAATGTATTATTATTATTATTATTATTATTATTATTATTATTATTATTATTATTATTATATCACCGGTTATAGTTACACTATATCTGTGACTATATTTGTAGCAATTTGTAATTATATTACCGGTACTTTAAAAATGTAAAACGGGAAAACTTTGATATTATAACATTTTTACGCGAACATAAGCACCCCGCTGATTTTTCAGGCACAAAATAAAAAATACAAAAATGTTTTTAAATAATATATTATTTATATTAAATTCCCTCATATTCACGTGCATATTTGAAATTGGCGATTATAAGCACCCCACAAAGATTTTAGAGCGTCGAAAATGTGAAAAAGTGGTGCTTATATTCACATAACTATGGTATTATGTACTTTTGAGTCTGATGGTTCATATTCATCTATATTCTCTCTCTTTCTGTCACAATCTCAGTCTCGGACTGACTCGCTCTTTTGCTCAATCTCTCTCAAAATATCACTTAATTTTTTCTCTTTATTGGTTTGTCTCGCTTTTTCTCTTTTATCTTGCTCTCTCATTGTCAGAAGTGTGACAAGTAGCTGAAAACCATACTTGAGTACAAGTACAGATACCTTACTGCAACAATTACTCCAGTACAAGTTACAAGTCACCAATTTAAAAGTCGAAAGTATCCAATCAAAGGAACGTAAGTATTTAACTTCGAACTAGTATCGGATTTAAGCTAAACACCAAGAAATGTTAATCTTTTTATCTCTTTTTCATTCGTATTCTCTGTGCCTGTGTGTGTTTGTATTATATACACTGTATATGGACAATAATAATGTACCGTTATATATATTTAGGTACTGGATGCCCATGATATTCCAGCCTTTAGATGGCGCTGCATCACATACAAGGAATGCTCCTGCTTTTTTGTCTTTTTTTTTAAAGTAAGTTGGTTGATATGGCCACTATTGAAATATTGTATAGTCAAGATTATATATATATATATATATATATATATATATTTTTTTTTTTAATCCGTGTTAAAGTACTGAAATAAAATCCTGATTTGAAATCTCAATAATAGTAGGGATTTACCACATTTAAACGGATCATATTTGGAGACTGGATTTTGAAATAATTCCCTTTTTCCTGTCAGAGTGTTTAAACAGCCTTCTGCGGGGTCATTTCAACATACGTTTAATGTCACGGAATGTGTGACCCATCTCTGACTTCTCTCGTTCTTATTAATGGAAATTCCCAGCGGCTCCGAGCTGGAAAACCCAGACAGATGGAGAACCGAGATTCATGAGAAATGCAAATGTGATGGGACCAATTTGTCTCAAAAAAGTTGAGATCACGTGTCCGTTCGGATCATGACCAGGACTATAACCAGAGAACCTGTCTCTCTCTCTCTTTCTCTCTCTCTCTCTCTCTCTCTCTCTGACAATACTGTAATAAAAAGTAAAATGTTCGGATTATTATTTCCTTTTCTTTTAAAGGAAAATAGTGTACAATTAAGACTAAGTACATTTAAGCTAAAATATGCTAAAGCTACTTACATTACAGGAATTTGAATTCAACTACCAGAACTTAACAGAGTTTTTTATACATCAAACTTAATTATTGCACATCAAGTTAACATTAGATGTTTCTAATACACGTGACATAAAACGTGATGCTTTTTTAACTTTGTTGTCATTTACCATAGTTTCTCAGTGAACAGGAACACAGTGCAAGAAAATACAGTTTGGTCAATTTAACTTTAATTTGGTCAATATCAAAGATTTCTGCATTGTACGGAACTCTACATTAATTTTACATCAATTCAAAACTCCTACATTATATATTATAATGTGCAGCTCTGAAGAAGCAAAACCTCGTGTCATTTTGTTATTAATACTATTGGACGGGGATTTATTATTATTCTGGTTGCCGTTTATGTCTCTCTTGACGTACTATGAAGTGGCACATTTCAAAAAAGCTGAAAGGATTTCTTTTTTAGGCTCATAAATATTTAATCCTTCATTTGCATGTTCCGTTGAACATGTCAAGTCGCGTCTGACTGAAGAACGTCATGCCATCAGAAGACTTCCGTCTCCTCTCACCTACTCAACCCAAGTTATTCCCTGAAAACAAAATGGCTTTCAAAAGGAATATGCTCAAACACTCATGCTTCCCATACTTAAATCATGCAGCTTTTCGGTTATTAAAGATCAAATATTTCAATTGGCGTGACATTAGACCGTGGTGCAGGTCGAGTGTCGTATCGACTGATGCTGGAACTCTCTTCCTAACTCCGAGAATATTTTTTGTTGCAATTTTGCGAAAAACACGATTAAATCTTGCATTAAAACCTGTAATCCACTGCCAGCTGTTTTCCCACAACATGCTGTAAAATTCCTAGTGCTTTTTTGATTTACAGCATAATACTGCTTTATTAGTTACAGACCAGCAAAATACTAAAGATAACTAGACTTCTCATGAAGCATTGTACAAACACAAAAAAAATCCACAAAACTATATTTTGCTGTAAAAAGCAATTCTTGAAATTTACAGGAATTCTTTACAGTGCGATTCCCGTAGTTTTTTTTACAATCAAATAGTTGTGGGTTATAGGATGATCCAGTGGTGGTCTTCAGCATGTGTAGATCCTGTAGACGGTGATAAGCAAACGTGTTCACATGATGTATTGCATAAAGAAAAAACGACAGCTTGCCGTTAATTCCATAAAACTGTATTTTGCTGTAAAAATCCATGGAGATGAGGTGGTGGTCTTAAAAGGTTCGAGCGTATCCAGACGCAGCTTTCTGTTTTTTCCCAACAAACTGTAATTGCCTGTAAAAAGAATCCTTGTAAAATGCAAACTATTTTACAGTGTGAATCACGTAACATTTTATGATCAATTAAATGGGTTGTTAGGAGAAGGAGTGGTGGTCTTAGCGGGTTCCAGCTTATGCTGATGCAGTTGATGGTGATCAAGAAGGTTCCCATGATGCATTGTAAAAAAAAACGGTAGCTTGCCGTTAACTGTATTTTGCTGTAAAACACTTGATTTTTTTTTTACAGTGTGAATCCCATGACTTTTTCTGATCAAATAAGCGGGTTTCTGGGAGATGGAGTGGTGGTCTTAAGGGCTTCCAGCATGTGCAGATGCTGTTGACGGTGATGATCAAGCAAGTTCCCACGATGCATTGTAAAAAATGAAACGGTAGCTTGCCGTTAATTTCAAAAAACTGTATTTTGCTGTAAAACCCTGGATTTTTTTTACATTGTGACTCCCGTAACATGTTATGTTGCAATTAAATGGGTTGTTAGGAGTTGTAGCGGTGGTCTTAGGTGGTCCCAGCAAGTGCTGATGCTGTTGACGGTGATGATCAAGCATGTTCCCACGATACATTGTAAAAAAAAACGGCAACTTGCTGTTTATTCCAATAAAACTGTATTTGGCTGTAAAAAAAATCCATGTAAAATGCTAATTATTTTACAGTGTGAATCCCATAACATTTTATGATCAATAAAATGGGTTGCTTCAAGATGGAGTGGTGGTCTTAGCGGGTTCTAGCTTATGCTGATGCAGTTGATGGTGATCAAGCATGTTCCCACCATACATTGTAAAAAAAAAAAAAAAACGGTAGTTTGCCGTTAATTTAAAAAAAAAACGTATTTTGCTCTAAGAATCCATAGAGAGAGAGAGATAGTGGTGGTCTTAGAAGGTTCCAGCATGTGCAGGTTGATGATTAAGCATGTTGCCATGATGCATTGTAAAAAAAAAACGGCAACTTGCTGTTTATTCCAATAAAACTGTATTTGGCTGTAAAAAAAAAAATCCATGTAAAATGCTAATTATTTTACAGTGTGAATCCCATAACATTTTATGATCAATAAAATGGGTTGCTTGGAGATGGAGTGGTGGTCTTAGCGGGTTCTAGCTTATGCTGATGCAGTTGATGGTGATCAAGCACTGTAAAAATACGGTAGCTTGCCGTTAATTCCAAAAGCACTGTATTTTGCTGTAAAACACTGGAGTTTTTACAGTGTGAATCGCGTGACTTTTTCTGATCAAACAAGCGGGTTGCTGGGAGATGGAGTGGTGGTCTTAAGGGCTTCCAGCATGTGCAGATGCTGTTGACGGTGATGATGAAGCGCGTCCCAGCATCCCACAGCTTGTGCGGCGGCTCTGGACGGGGGGACGTTCTCCACCTGCTCATGATTAAAAGAGAGACTTCGGAGGGCACCATCTGCTCGGGGACGGAAGGATAAGAAGCGGAGAGGTCCTCGTGGGAGCTGTGAAACACGGTAAGTCCATTCCGTCCTTCAGTTGCTCTGCTGCGTTGAATCCTTGTCAAGAAGAATATACTGTCTGTCCGACGTCGCGGCTTAATGCACTTCTCTCCCACATCTGGAGCTCCGAACCTCTGCATCGTCCCATCAATCTGACTCCGAGTCGGGCTTTGCAACTTTAAGTGTTTTGGTTTTCTCGTCGAAGGGTGAATTCAACAGATGTGCCACGCGACCTTTGACCTGAGTGTCTGCATCTCACGTGCAACATTATTGCATATACTGGGAGGAAAAATTGCACAAGTAATGAAAATTGCAAAAAACTTTTGCTAATTTAATGTAGCAATTGCAAAATGGTTATCATGTCTCAGGACATTAAAATAACTATTGACACAAGTAAACAATTGTGAAATAAAATGTAACAGTCATGTCTCGTTATTATATTATATATTGTATTATATTTCAAATAATACTAATTAGATTTCATTGGAGTAAAATAGGGTAAAAAGAGTAAAAATTGATGCAACTCCTTTTTTGGGTCGTTGGTTCTTGTCCTAGACTCAAGGGTCTCAAGACAAGAGTGAATTTTATTTTCAATTTGACAAGTTTATGAAAGATTGTAGCTTATATAACAAGAAATAAACACAGACGAAGAATGAAAAATGAATTCATCAGTAGATGTATATTTTCAGAGAAACCCTGAAAATATCCACATCTGTAGTAATTTAAGATCTTTGTGTGAGAAGTTAATTGGTAATTCGTTAGGAATAGGTCAAAGGTCATGGGTTAAACACGGGACACGGAGAAAATAAAATCACTGCTACGGTTTCAATGTGAGTGTCTTACATGTACAGAACATACGCAATTACGCTTTAATGAACGTCACCTGACCTGAGAGATGGAGGCAGGCAGAAGCTCTTTACTATATCATGATTAGCACTCGAGGGGTGAATTAAAACGTATAAAACCATTATTTGGCAGATGAACCAATACCAAAGACTGTGTTTTAATCAATTTACAAGAATTACCAAAATTGTGACTTATTAATTGGATTATACCGCCATCTTGTGGCCCTAAATATATATTCTTAAATGTCCCGTTTCGTTCCCAAATCTGCAGTTGAAAAATGTATCCAGGGGTAGACAATAAGAGAAAGTTTCCCTTATCTATTTGACTATCAAAACCACTAGCCCAGGTCGACACGTTGTGTATTAATCCCCCCCAAAAAAATGATTCCTTGAACAACATGAAAATCATTGAATGATTTTCATTCAAGATTTGAACAATCTATGTATAGTACAATCTGCAGCACAATTTTTTTACACAGGATTTGCGCAATCAGTAGGTGTAGTAAAATCTGCAGCGCAATCCTTTTGCACAATCTGTAGCGCAATCTGTAGGCGTAGCGCTATATTTTTGCACGATTTTCACATTCAAAGGGTGTAGTACAACATGCAGCGCAATCTTTTTGCACAAGATTTTAAGATTTTACATCTGTAGGTGTAGCGCAATCTGTAGGTGTAGTACAATCTGCAGAACAATCTTTTTGCACAAGATTTGCGCAATCTGTCGGCGTAGCGCAATCTGACGGCGTAGCGCAATCTGTCACCGTAGCGTAATCTGTAGCTCTATCGGCAGGTGTAACCCAGCTCACCACATTCTAAAATAATTTGTATTGTTACTAATTGGATAAATATTAAATAATCTAAAAATGTTTGACTAAGGCAGTTATTTTGGATAAAATGTTAATGCAGATGTGTATTTACATTATATTATTTATTATACATTAGATATTTATTTATACAATGTATGTATTTTTTATATTGATAAAATGTGCATATTTAAATGCGTCAGATCATTGAACCTCTGGCCAGATTTTTTGTGTGGATTCAGGGTGATTTGGACATTTAAATTTCGTTTGGGGATTTTCTTCTGCTGGGATTTTCTCTGCTCTGCACTAACAACAGAGAACTCCAGTGGTTGTGGCGAGACATCCAGAAAACAAACCATCAGAGACTGTATTAGTAGGACGTTCCGTTATTTCATTATTTTTCTTCAGGGCCCAGATGTGTATGCGTGAAATTGTCTTGTAACTTTGTTTTTTGGGTAATACAAGAAGAAACCTAAAAAATAGGTTAATAGGTAATATTATAAATTAGGTATCGATATAATATATAATAATACTGTACATCAATCAACTATAAGTGTAATAATAATAATAATAATAATAATAATAATTGTAACAATAATAATATAATTGTACACTAATTATTTCTAAATAATAGTAAAAGAAAAGTATTATTTAAATAGGAATCTATTAAAAAAAACAGAGTTGATTATTGTAGTTGTGTTTTCTTTTAGATTTATTAAACACATCTAATTAGTTTTCAACAATATTCCAACATCTGGGCTGCTTACGTCACAAAAAAAGCCCAGATGTTGGAATATAGATATTTAATATTAACTAAATATTACAAAAACAATTATTTTGTTTTCTTCCTTTCTCCAAGTTACACATGGTAAGAACACGACATTCAAGCATTCTCAGTCGAGAGCTAAACTCTTTCAAAATTCATATCACTGCCCGCCTGACAAAATAAATACAGACTGATGTGAGATTTAATAATGATGCTTTTTGAAACAGGTAAGATAAATTACATCGTGAGGACAAATATAGTTTGAACAAAATAACAATCACTCTTGCTCTTTATACTAACTCTTGATCATTCCCTCACTCTCTCTCTCTCTCTCTCTCTCTCTCTCTCTCTCGATTTCACCATCATTTTATCGTTCTCTCTTGTTATCTCTCTTTCTCTCCATCTCTTTATCTCTCTATTTCGCACTTTCTATCTTTCTTTTTTTCATGACAGTAAACTAAAAATATCTAGATGGGGACACAGAAAGATGCAGTAGATGAACATCCACAGGAACAGTAGGATGTGCATCTCTTCCACATCAGGAGCGATTGAACCAAACGTGACAGGAACCCTGAAAAAAAGACAAAAAAATTCAGGTTTAGCCTTGTAATAAATTGTGTGTGTATTGTATTTATCATGCTGATTAATGTACTGGATTAATGTATGGACTATGTAAAAAAAATTAAATTAAGAGATTACATTAAAATGTGACTTTAAAACATATGTGCCACACTTGTTCTAAATAGACTTCAAACATATGAAGCCTTTATGGCAAACAAACTACAGTTCCCATAATACAGTGCTGTAGCTGTGTTAAATAAACTATGATTGTAAATTTGTAACATTATCTTAAACACATTAATGAAAACAATATACCGTATATATTACAAACAATATACAAATAAACAATATAACAATATATGCGGATTTAAGCACTCCCTGATTTTTCAGGCTCAAAATAAAATTATTTTTTATTCTAGATTTATTCTAAATTACGTGAATTTTCTCTTTTCTCTTTAAAATACCATTTTTTATTTATTTAACAAACCAAACTGTTGACTCGTGTCACGTCAATGTTGTTTCACTTAAAAATAATAAAACATGTATCTATTCTAGCAGTCGAAACTACACCTCCCATCATGCTTTGCTGCTCACTGGTTCCCATGAACCTTTGTGCTAGAAGCGTAGCATAAAGCTGACTGAGCTGGTTTCTGTTAGACGTAAATATTGGAACAGACACGTTTTCTCTGTGTAGCAGACAGCGCGCTTTGATTGTGTTTGACTCTGTTGTTCTTTGTTTTGAACTGTTCGTTCCGAAGCTTTTGCAGCTGCTTTGTCTCGTTTTCAAGCGCTAGCCCGTTAGCCTTTAGCACGGCGACCGTAGGCAATATAGTCTGTCTGTTCAAATGTTAATAATTTGTTGTTCGTTTAATCTTACTTCTTCCTGTGTTATGTTGTCCCTGTTAAGTGTCCCGACGTTTCTAATGTTTCTTTATTTCTGTTGTTGAGCTAATGAAAACTCATAGAAACATTTAAAGAAATGAGCGCGTATATTTACGTGAATATTTGAAATCGGCAATTATAAGCACCCCGCAAATTTTTGAGCCACTAAAATTGTTAAATGTTTAAAAATGGGTAAATATGGTATTTGTGGATGACAAAAATTAAAAAAAAAGTTTTATTATTCAAAATTGGTGTCTTTTTGTTCATATTGATGTCCAAAAAAACATTTTCTTTGTTTTAAAATGTTTTTTTTCTGTTCGATGCCCGACACGATTGTGCTTTTAGAACATTAACGCTATAAAATTGGAATCGAAACTGTGTTTGATGCTACAAAAATGCAGATGAAACCACGTTTAAAACACACAAACCTCTCGGACTTTGGAAGCGACTTCTCATCTCTCGTTTCGCACGATATGTGATAATCCCGCACATCATCATCACATATCGTTTCATTCTTCCAACAATCTTTCGTAATGTTCTTTGCTTCTTCTGGCGGAGAAGAATTATCCTCACAAGCCGAGTTCTTCTCCATCATTCCCAGTGCACAATCCTCCTCAGATGTCTCAGTGGAGCATCGATTATCTTCTCCGCTCGGATGATTTTGGTCAAAGTCTTGCACAGATTCATCGGCCACTAAAAGATCCCGGCACAATTGATCTCCGGGACCCTCGTCCCCTCCGTGTCCTTCAGCATTGGTACCCGGATGAGAGTTCAAGTTGGAGTCAGAATCCGGACTGGTTTCTTTCAGGTCCAGCTGGATGATGTAGCTGTAGGCCTCCTCCTCATCCGGGTCCAGTGCGGGCAGGCCATACACGTCTTCCCCTGGACACCCACCGGACTCTTCATCTTGACCGGACCTCCATGAGTGGGTTTGGACGAGGTTTCTGGACAGGAGCTGAAAGCTGGACTCGGACCATGATGAGCATCTGGAGGAATCGGACGCCCAGCTCTTTAAAAACAGAAGCGGGGAATTAGTGACTGTTCTTGACATGTTCTGTTTTTTTTTCTTCTTTTTTTTCTCGAAAGTTTTAAAAAGTGATTTGCTTGACTTTTTGAGTTCTAGAGAGCAAAAGACAGACAGACAAAAGAATATTTACAAGTGAATGCAAGTAAAATATATATACTATATACGTATATATAGATAGATAGAGAGAGATAGATGGATGGATGGATGAAAGGAGAGAAATCGAGAGAGAAAGGCAGATAGATAGATGGATAGATAGATAGATAGACAGACAGACAGACAGACAGACAGACAGACAGACAGACAGACAGATAGATAGATAGATAGATAGATAGATAGATAGATAGATAGATAGATAGATAGATAGATAGAAAGATAGAAAAATAGATAGATAGATGATGGATGGATGGGGAGAGATAGATAGATAGATAGATAGATAGATAGACAGATAGATAGACAGATAGATAGATAGATAGATAGATAGATAGATAGATAGATAGATAGACAGATAGATAGACAGATAGATAGATAGAATGCTAAACTTCTTGACTGGTAATTGATAAAAATAAAAAAATACGGTAAATAACTTTACCATCAATATAAAACTAATACACATCAGCACTTTTGTAGATTTATTCTATGTATTAATTACATGATTATTATTCATTTATTATTAATGTGATTTTATGTTTTATTTCCTGGAGAGATCGGATCCCCACCTCCTCATCGGCTGGAAAGCGCTCGAGGAACTGTGCCACGTACGTGATGACAGACTGTTCGTCTGGTGAACACACCGCAACATCTTTAGTCAAAGAGATAAGAAACAAGTTTATCATCGTCAAAAATCATCATTGTTATCTGTCTAGAAGAATGTACGGAACCTTCTGGAGCCAAAAGTGGGGGAATCCCCAGGCGATCCTGTGCGAGTGAGAAGGCCGTCTGCATGTTCCCGCGGGGGTCAGAGGTCACGGCTTTCCTCATGTCAACACATTCCGGACAGAAAACCTTCACCAGAGCCAGAAATGCCAACCCGCTCTTCCAGCTTCCACCGAAATCCTGAATGTCCACTCCGTATCTGTAGAAATACAACAGAACAGAAGAGTTATTACTTTTTATTTTGCACTGAGGTGGGATTCGATTCACTTTGAGAAAAACAATAATGTTGGGTTAAAATGAGATTTAATGCAGTTGAAATGATTTACTTCTAAGGACAATTTGACTAGGAATAAAAATTGGGGAAAAAATATAGAATTACCATATTTTTTGGATTCCAACTTTGACCTTTAATTACCGTATAACCTTTAAATACTACTTCATTAGATTCGATTTTTATACGCTCATGAGTTTAAATCAATGTCATTTTTGCTTGACAAATGTGTAAAATACTACAAAAAAATGAATATATAACGAAAATGTAAAACAATTGATTGTGCTATCATTATCATCGTTGTTTAATATGTATGTTTTGTCAATTTTTCTTGTGTTATATTTAAATCGTTTCTTGTCTTCTATATTGTGTACCATATGTTAATATCTTGTAGTTGTTTATATTGGTTTATTCAGGCTTTATATTTTACTCTGTTATCACATCTTTTTGCACCAAATGGAGTAGCAATATTAATTTCATTGTAACCCTGTGATACAATGACAATAAAAGCATTCTACTCTTTTTAAGTTTAAGCCTCAGTCTGGATTAACAGAGCACCGCGTGTTTCTGGTGTGTCGCTTGGTCTCATAGAATTCTATTCCTCCAATGTTAATAATTATTTAAAAATTAATGCAGAATAAACAGTACAAAATCCCACTGAACAGGATAGGAAAAAGAGTGATCATCCGCAGGGAATAATTCACAAAAACTCCAAATGAGAGAGTGAAAGAGTGTGTGATTAAGTTATTCAGGTCAAAGTTCAGGGTCAAAGGTCTCAGACAGAAGAAAAAACGTCAGTGGCTTAATCAGCAACAACATCTACCGTAGTTACGCAAATATAAGCACCCCCCTGGTTTTTCAGGCACAAAATATAAAAAAAAGAAAAAATATATATATATTTTGTTTCTGGCTAAATTACGTTCATTTTCACAAACAAGTCTGCCCCCAGAACCATTATGTAAAGAAATGAGCGCTTTTATTTACGTGAATATTTGAAATCTGCAAGTATGAGCACCCCGCATGTTTCTGAGACGCTAAAATTGGGAAAAAACAAACAAATGTGTGCTTCTATTCGCATAAATACGCTATTTTTATCTTTTGAATGTTTGTCAATAGTCACATGATCAACTGGAAAAAAAAAAACAGAAACCATAGCAACACAAACAATGTGTCTCCAGGAACTGCCTCGTCTTTTTACAATTGAAACAACATTCTTTATGTAAAGTATGTAAAGTATAATATGTAAAGTGAGTCAAATTGTTAATATGGCGAACCATATCGAAATGTGGTGCTCTGCTTTTAACCCCACCAGCATCTATTTCCTTACTTTGCTGTGCAGTTCTGTGCCCAACTAAGCAACGTCTTAATGGAGGTGCCACGGTACTTCTGAAGATTGGACAGAGAGCCGGACATCTCATCTCCTGGAGACACTGGAGAACTACGGCCTGAAGAATCACTTCCACAATACAGTGACACCAGACTGAGAGTAGAAGAAAACCTCCTCATGCTCCTGGTGAACTCCTTAATCTGAGGGAAAAGACAACGGTTAACAGAATAAAGCCACATTTTGTTGAGATTTCACGTTTAATCTGGATGACCTGGTAGTGCACAATGATGTTCCAGATTAGCCTGAGAACCACCGACGGATTCCCATCAGCGATGTCATTAGCATCGATGTTTATAAGACGCACCTAGAAAATGACCACAGGTGTAACTCAGTAAGTGAAAACTATACTTGAGTAAAAGTACAGATACCTTGCGGTAAAAATTACTCCTTTACAAGTTACAAGTCTCCAATTCCAAGAAACTTGAGTAAAAGTCGCAGTGTCCAATTTTAAAAGAACTTCAGTATTTGACTCGTACTGAATTTAGGCCCACAAAACACCAAGACATGTGGAAAACCATGAAACTATTTAGGAGGTTTTATTTCCTAATTTAGAATTAAAACTTTCTAAACCTCAATGTTTAAAAATGGCAGAGCAAAAGAGATAAAAAAGAGACAAAAAGTCAGTCTCAAATGTGCAAAAAAGTGCAACTGCTAATTCACGTTTACATGATTTAGCTCAAAAGTAGCATCCAGTACCTTCAGCATCCTGCAGATGGCAATATTGTCTCGTTCGCCCAAGAAATTAACCAGGATAGAAAAAGATGATGAATAACGAGAGTCCATTCAAATGTAGTGGAGTAGAGAATAAAAGCTGCTTATATTTTTAATACTCCGTACAAGTACAAAGTAGCCAAACATACTTAAGTAATGAAGTCCATTTACTCAAGTATTTTACACTACTGAAAATGACAACAGTGTAGCTCGGCCATGTGTGTGTGTGTGATCTTACATTTCTGTCTTCAAGGAAATTCAAGACTTTGGAAATATTGTTGAGCCTGAAGATCCGATGAGGGAAAGGCCTGAATCTATCGAGCTGGATTAAAAGTGTTAATTAATTTTGGTAGAACATACTGGATAAAGAAGCTGATTGGTCTCGGATCTCACCAGGTTACAGCCTGACAGCTCCTCCAGAAGAGCCATGAGAATCTTCCCATCCTGAATTTCAGCGAATAAATTTGTCACCTGCCATGTCGGGTCGTGCTGCAATGCAAATAAAAGATCATTATTATTCTACATTAAGCATGAGCAGCAGCCTGGGGCTTAGTTTCGTATCTTAAAATGCTAAACCAAAAAACCTAAAAAAAAACAACTGACTTTCTTGAGATGCACGTTGATCCAGTTGGTGAAGGTTCGTGTTTGGACCGCTTCCTTTACATCTGTGACAGACATCCACCATGATCATGTAGGAGTAACACTTGACTTATGGCAAAGGCAAACATCTCCGTTCTGACACGCTTTTATTTAAATAAGGGCGGAGCAGGTAGAACTAGGTTCTTTCCGACATTTGCAAAGTAATCATGTTCATTTTTTATCAATATCTATAAAATTAACATGTTTGTTTATGTGTGTAAGTACAGTATATGTATGTATGTATGTATGTATATGTGTGTATACCATAAATTGTGTGTGTGTGTGTGTAAAAACCACTCACTTTATCTCCACACACACACACACACACACACACACACACACACACACACACACACAAACATACACACTGTCAGTAGTGTGTTGTACCATTTATCTCTGTAAGTGGTTTAAATGATTATACATATTCAGAGACATGTTGTATTGTATACAAATATGTGTATATTTGTATTTATGATAGAGCTTGTAAATTAATTGTACACATTAATAGACGCATTGGTGTTTTTCTCTTTACATCTTTTCTTACTATTGTTTCAGCTGTGTAAATATTCCCAAACAGTAAACATAAAATGTAAACCTAAATAAAAATAATTATTGGTCTAAGGTTTTATAAAATTAATTTTGTCTATTTAGATTTTATCTATACTAATTACGGTAGTTAAACTATACTGACTATACTAAATGTATAGCACACCATTATCTTCCTTGATTTCACTTCCTGTGATTGCAAAACTGTTAAGACAGTGTCAAGATAAAGTTACATTAAGCATAAAATTAACCAACATGCGTGTAACAGAACTAGCATAAACTAAATGACATCATCTCATCTAACTCACTCACTGGGCGCTCGTGGTGAGGACTTTTCTTTCACGCGTCCTTCTCTCCTGATCCAGCTGTCCAGCCGTGATCCCATGACTGTGGACATCACCAACAGAACAGTTCTGAATCTCAGGAATCACACAGCCACTGCGAATCCAAACAAAAGCGGAACGTTTGCGTACGAGAGCGTCGACTCTTGTCCACACAGGCCCGCACACACCCAGCTTCTCCTGATCCTTCTACTGCCTCCAGCCAAATAAAATGTAAAACCAGAATTCCAGTCTTTTGTAAACAGATCAATTTTATCAATCAAAAACCAAGATTTTTTTTTCTAAGGGTCCTATTCTTTTCGTTTACCATAACCTGAAGCCTTTATGTGTGAAGACCAATAAAACAATGTTTTATTATGATTGAGGTGGGCTCAGGGGTCTGACCATAAGCGGAGGAAAAAAGTTTTAAGTGTTTAACGGGACGCAAAACAACTGGAAAAGACTCTGCAACCATGGCAACAAAGAGCAATTTATTTTGGTGGGCTTCATGACGACTTTAGTTTCGTAATGCTAATAGTTTGGGAAAAAAATTAAATAAAACATTGGTGTGTGTGTGCGCGCGTGTTAGAGAGAGAAAAATGTGTAGCTTTTGTCAGTAAAGTAGTTTTATTGTCATTTCTACAAAAGCAGAGCAATGCACCATTAAAAAAAAAAAACGTTTCACAAATTGAGAAGAAAAAGCATCTTGACAAAAAAAAAATGCCCACAAGTTCGGATGATAAACGTATTTAAAAACAATCGGTCTGGTGGGCTACTGGTCTCCTACACGTTGATGCTTCACTGAGGGTCCTTGTGGTCCCGGTGGATCCTGAAGACCTGTGAAATAGAAAGATTCCATGTGAAATTGTGAAAGCAACTCGATTGCGTCTTCTCAGTATAGAAACATTTCACCATGGCAACGCTTATACTCCAAGTCCAGAAATCCAGATGTTTGGACTCAGAGTTCAGACAGAAAGATGACACGTTTCTTTCATAAAACGCTTTCAAGCTTAACATCAGTAATCTGTATATATCAGTCATTTAATACCAGTCTCAGTTTGTGTGGCAGGTTGGAGATTCTGGAAGGTTTTCCTCGCCTCACCAGAACATATCTGACTCTGCCGCTTGATCTGCCTGTGGTTTGAGATCGGCAATGGTACACAGCAAACCATCGCCGCCGTGGAAACAGGACACGAGAAGATGTTGAAGGAATATCGCACGTGAAACTTCGGGAAACTGTGGAAGTCACGCCTTTAGCTTCTTCTGTTTCATCTCTGCAGCATCGCCGAGTCTCGGGTGATGGGGAGCACCGGAGGCTGAGCAGCGAGTCTGCACGGGTATTTAAAACGTTTATCTCGTACTTACGGTTTCAACGGTGTGTTGTGGCGCTCCAGGGACCACGAGTAAACACACAAGGGGTAACTTTTACACCGCCGTTTAAATAGTGCGTGAGTGAGTGAGCTGCAGGGAATCATTGATTCGCGAGTCCCGCGATTTGAACGAATCGATTCGGACAATGAACACATTTGCCCACGTTGAATTCAATTAATTATAGATATATCGGCGTAAACAATGAACAGCATGCACGTTGTGATGAAACACAGACTGGAAATGATTAAAAAATTGGTTTAGCGGCATTTTCAATAGTTTAAAACTTGAATCGACTCCATGAAACGATACCGATTCGCACAAACAACTCTGCGCGTTTGCACCGGAAGTGAACGTTCGAATTCTGCTCGACCGGGTGAAAGTGCAAAACATACATTTATAATTCACAAAAATGTTACGTTGATTAAAAAAAACTATTTAAAACGACAACACGCAGTTACACCGTCCTTTAAAAGTGCCTACATATCAAATTAACAGAAACTTAATGGAAAAAAAGTAAACACGTCAGACCATACAGCCAATCACAGAAGAGAGCCCTTCTCACAAACCAATGGATTTCGGCCAGAGTGCGTTTAGTCCGCCTCAGAGGGCGGAGCTTGCAGCAAAAGTGTCGCCACTGCGAGCGTAAGTGACGTCTGTAACGGGAAGTCTCGGACGTTTTCGTAACAGTTCCTCATCTTCACCGAGGCCTTCAGTGCTGCAGGATGAACAACATCATCAGATCGTCCGCCCGGTGCCTTCAAAACAGCACGCGGCACTTGAGACATGGAGACTTGACGTCAGTTTGGGCCCGAGTCATGTGCTCCTCCCCAGTCCAGAAGAGCCTGGCCGAGATAGTGAAGAAGGACAAGGTGGTGGTCTTCATGAAAGGCACGCCAGCTCACCCCATGTGTGGCTTCAGCAACGCCGTGGTCCAGATTCTGAGGATGCACGGGGTCGACACCTACTCCGCGTACAACGTGCTGGAAGATCAGGACGTCAGAGAAGGTCAGTAGAGAAGGTTGATGGTTGGTGTGAAGGCCATGGAGATCAAGACCTGAATGGACTCGCGTTGGAAGTCCAGGTCCAACTGATAGTGGTGTTGATCTGTGTGGGACGTAAAAGAGATGGACGGTCTGACTTTTTGGTCTGTTTTTGTAGTTGGAAGCTGGTGTAGTTGGTGACTTGTTCCTCAAGGAGGTTTAAAATCCATAAAGTTGACTTGCGAATGCTTTTTATGGACTTATCTGGAGCCATCATGTGATTATTAAAGGACGTGAAGGTCCCATGACTGGTGGTGGGTTCATGGTCTTCTGTTCTCGCTTTAGTTCGCTGTACTTGGCCAGATTAAACTGGATGGTTGATCACACTTTCCAGATCATATTTTTGGGATTGTGGTTTGTGTCGCTGGAGAGACGCTTCTCGTGGCTTTATCAGTTTTGTGCAGAAGCGGCAGATGGGTGTGAGCTGCTGATGATCGATTTGTCCAGACTTGGGCTGCAGCTAACCATTCTTTTCTAATCGATTAACCTATCGAATATTTTTTCCCTGATTTATCGACTAATTTTACGATTAATTTAACTTTTTTTTTTTTTTTTTTTGCACACATCATTATTTGTTTTTAAAAATAAAACTAGCAGGCTCTTTGGCTTTTAATTAACCCTGTCTTTTATTTTAAACAGAAAGGCAATATGAAACGTTGAGGCATAAATACACACAGCCAAACTGATTAAAGATTCAAACCCACGACCCTGTAAAGTGCATTTAAATTCAGCCAACAAGTGACTTGGATTAAAACTAAAGCTTATCTTGTACATAACCGCACAGTGTTTCAATGTCACTTACAAAACACATTTAGGCCAAATTAAAGACATAAAAATACACAAAATAAATGAGAAGGCCTCATGTCCTTAAAACAAAATCAGTGCAAAATGAATTCAGTAAGATTGACTGTAAATATTATGTAATAAAATAAAATAAAATAAAATCATAAAATAAAAACAAAATGTCCATCCTAAAAAGCAATGTAATCACACATATGCGCAGGGGTGAGGCTTGTTTTTTTTTTTTTTTTTAATATTTTTCATTAACTTGAAGTGTTTAAATAATTGAAGGGAAAACACGCAGATCTTCTATGTGATAATTTATTGAATTTCTGAAATTAGCTAAAATTAAAGCACACAATGCCTAAATCAAACTAAATCACTTTGTTTTTTTTTTTTATCACTTTAAAATCAGAACAAAGTAAAAAATAATAACTTGTACATTTGGGAACAGAATAAATAATTTTTAATGTCATCCTTGAAGCCAAAATGTGTCCTGTCGTCGTCTTTTTTTGTTTCCCACACTTTTTACAACCATTTAATCCGTTTTGTATCACTGGTGATACACGAAGTTCATTTTCTGTTTACTGGTTTCCACTGCAGTAACCACTAGGAGCCGCTGCACATTTTGAAAAAGCAAATTTTTTTTCATATTTTCATAAAAAAACAGTTCTGGGGGTCTAGAGGGGAGAAAAGTAAAACATCTCGTCAGATTTCTATGAGAAGGCTTGTCTGGTGGGTTGCTTGAATGTGGCATGGTGCATTTTTGTGATTGAAATAAAAAAAATGTTTTTATATAATAGAACTGTCATGCTGAATCGGAAAAAAAATGTTTTTTTTTTTTTTTTTTTTTTTTTTTTGTTGCCATTATCTGCTCCGCTGGTTTTCACCATGTTTGAAAGAATGAAAAAAAAAAAATAACAAGCGGCGCATTTTTTTTGGCGTTGTTTTCGTAATCAATGACGTCGACTGCGGCTCAAGTCCAAACAGACCATCCGTATCCTCACGCTCTTTAACCGTGTCTCCTGATCTTCTCTTCTAGGAATCAAGACCTTCTCCAACTGGCCGACCATTCCGCAGGTGTATTTCGCCGGCGAGTTTGTGGGCGGCTGTGACATTCTCCTCCAGATGCATCAGAACGGCGACCTGGTGGAGGAGCTCCAGAAGATGGGCATCCGATCGGCTCTTCTGGACCAGGAAAAAGACTCCAAGTAGCTGCCAGCACCCACTTCCAGTGACGTGAACCTAAGAACAGGTTGATTTGTGAAGGTCGGCCACCGTCCAGAAACACGAAGAACGCGAGTCCGGATAAATCACTGTAAAACACTTGACGGGCTTTCTTGTCGGTTCGAGAGAAGATCGTAGAAATCTGCTATTTAAGATATTGTATTTTGAAATATATGACGTGTATTTTAGAAGTACGTTATTATTTCTTTTTTTTTTTCTCAATAAAATAATTTTAGAGCATTCATGGTGGGAACGTGAAGCTTTGAGATTTTTTTTTAAATGCGAACTAAATCAGATTTATTATTGAACTGTTTTAACATGGTTGCGGATATCATATTGTATCTAAAAATAGATGGGAACCAGTTGCTGTTTGCAGTTTAATCCAAGTAAAAAAATGTAGCAAAATTGTTATATTATTGCATCTAAAATAGATTAACAAGGTCTCAAACCTTTGAAGATCAAAGCGTGAAAAACTACACGTACTTCATTTTTCAAAATAACATTTGAAGACCAAGTTTAGACCCGCTTTATACTCTGATTCCAAGTTCCAAATGTGTCCACTAGAGTTCAGCATATTCATTTTAAGACGGCTGAACGTCTTTTTTATTTCAATATGTGAACTCATTTTGTTAATTCTGTTGTAGTGTAACAACATTGCTGGAGGGTTAAAAATGCCAGAATTATTTATAATATTTGTCTCTCAAATATACTTTAAATCCTGGAGCAACTTTTGCTGCATTGAGGATCCTAACAAAGTTGTGCTTAACAAAAATGTCCACTAGAGGTCACACTTTCATCTTTACGTTTACTGAATGATTTGTCTCGAACCTGTAACCTTTATAATCACAAATCCAACTCTCAAACCACTAGACTACAACTCTATGTTAAAAATAAGAATGTTTTTTTGTATAAGTTTATTTTTGTAAAATCAGGTATTCATACTTTGTATTCAAATGTTAGAATTTCAGTCGAATTGGAATTGAAGAGTTTTGGACACGTACACTCTATCAGAAGGAAAAGAACATATCAGTAGGATTTTCATGACAATAAACATCATAGGATCATTTCACAAGGCAAGAATACAGTTTTTATTTAGTAAAAAAAACGTTGGGCAAATCTATATTAGACATAAGCAAATAATATTGATCAAAATAAAGATTGACGTTTTTCAATATTATCGATACGTTTTTCAGTATTATCGATACGCGTTTCAATATTATTGAACATTATATATTCAATATTATAATGTTATTTAAAACATGTTAAAAATAATAATATTATTTGGCTAATGTTTAGTTAATGGCAAGTGTTTGGTTCCGAATGCAAAAATGACATCATTATTTTTGCAAACTGCAATCAGACGGCAATAACACTAATATTATTACTAACACTTGCCAACACACTATTTTTGTCACAAGGTGACCTTTGACTCATTACTTGCTTGTTTAACGTCTGCGTGTTGTTTAAACATCCCATCATATCCCATCACAGCCACTCTGCTCTCCAGGCTGGTTGCTAAGCAACAGCAGCTGTTCTGCTCCACGGGGAGAAGAGCGCGGAGCGTTGATTTGGTTTGGGAATGGCGTCAGGTGGTGATGCCCGCGGCCGAGGAGCAGTCGAGTAAAAACTCTTCTTCAGCATCAGCACAACTTCCTGTTCACCAGAGGCAAAGCGCCTGAAGAGAGACCACCAGGGGGCTTCAGTCTCTCACAGTTTCAGTCTTGTAAACCTCTGATCAGACGTGTGTGTGTGTGTGTGTGTGTGTGTGTGTGAAGAACAATGCGCTGGTTGTTGGGAGCCTCGTTTTGTTTGTGATCAGAGGAACGTTCCGGGTAAATTCCAGTCGCTCCGCTGCTTCGTAATCGCTGGAGTAAATCTGACCTGAATGGGATGATTAATGTTTCTCTCTCCTCCATCTTCACTTCTCTCCTCTGTCATCCTGCGGAGCGGAGAAGATCGAGGACAGGAAAAATCCGTCCTGCTGGACCAAACCTTCGTATTCTGAAAGTGCATTTCTAGTGCTTTTATGAAACATTGGAGTCATTAGCGACATGGTAATGGTCGACTTTATTACAAAATAAAGTTGTAGTTTCATTATCGGCTATCAATTTTACATTGATTTTAATTTTAAACCATACTGTTAAACTGCATATAAAACTTTTTCATTCCCGGTCACGAGAGCTAAAATATTTATACATTTAATATCAGTATTATAATATTTAGTGTTATATTAATAAAGGTTAGTATAAATAAGAGTGCAATTTCTATGAAAACGTATCAATATTAGTACAAAATATGTAATAAAAAATATATTTGACTCGAAATATATTGTTATATAACGTTATAATGTTATTATGACTAAACACGTGTACATATACGTATGTATACCGGTAAAAAAAAAATATATTTATATATATGTATAAATGTATAGAAATACACATGTGTATGTAAACATGTAATTTTTTTTAAAACAGTATAAATTGTATACATAAATTGTAAAATAACATAATAAAGTAATAATAGATTTTTTCAGTGGGCCATTATTGTGCATGTGGTTTCTGATTCGTCATCATATATGACATCGATTTACGTCACTAAACGGTGAGAATTAAAATCTTTGAGCGAGAACAAAAACTTCAAGCACATTTTTAAACCAGACTAATCCAGAGGATTTGCAGCAGCACATTACGATTTTCCTCACGTCTGAGTCTAGACTGAAATCAGGGCAGGATTCCTAATGTGTTATCTAATGCGTTTGCCAGCTCGCTTTCATTTGAAAACACACATTTTTGTATCTCCATTGTTGCCTCAGGAATTAACAGCAGATTATTGCAATAATAGGTCAGAATCAGTGGCTGCGCTACATCACTCGCGCATTTAACGTAAAGCATCAGTATCGACTAGCAGAATGGTAAATGTAGTGGTAGCCCGACCTATGAATGTCCTAGATAACGAAAATCCTAAATAACAAAATGCGTTGCGGCGAAAATGTCGTCCCGAGTTCTGAAATATGTTTGTAGAGCCTTTCGTCTTTTTCTTTCGGTTAGTATAAATGTTTTAAACTACACATACAAAGACGTGTGACAAAAAACAGTAATCATCTTTGCACGTCAAATAAACAAAAAGCAACTAGTTAGTTTGAGAGTTCTGGCTTACAAATTATAAAACAAGCTTGTATTCTCCCAGAATGGCGATGGAGTTTTTTTTTTTTTTTTTTTAACTTAAAAAAAAAAAATTCTTAAAATGACGTCATGCAAACCCCTGAGTTTTACATAATCATGCGATAATGGTGTCTTTGCTTGTTCAAGTTCAAAGCTGTTAGCACTTTGAAGGGCTGTAAGACGACAATAGTAGTTGTGATACTTTGCTGCAGGTGAGGTTCGGTTCCAGGCTTCTACCTTATGCAGCCTTCCTTTTCGTTAATATTAGTCATGAAACATGTTGTTGTTACAGTTATAAATATGCTTCAATGAAGAGATTGTAGATTTCAAACGACTGATTCTGGTTCACGGATCCTTCTAGGCAGAGTGTTCCATATGTTTGGTGCTCGATGAGCGAAATATCTTCCTCCGTGAAGGTTTTAGAGATTTTTGGCATTACAAGCAGACCTGAGTTTTGAGAGCGCAGCAGTCTTGTTGACTTGTGATATGGGATGAGCTCACTGAGATACAGAGGAGCTCAACCTTGGTCATGGTTCTCACGAGATTACGGAATTCGAGATTACGAGATTTCCATGATGTCTTTTCAAGATCTGAGATGGTCCGCTATATCATTACCAACCGCTCTTTTGTAAACAACTGACAAAAAACATATTTTTATTCCATTTATTACCAACATTTTAGGATTTTGTAAACCACGTTTGTCTGAATTTACGAAATCTTGGCATGGATCAGATGGAATACCTGTAAAATGCGGCTCAGCCAAAGAAATTTTCGGATACATTTTGAAAGTCGGGGAACCGGCAGCCCGATAAAACGTTCTCCTCACATAAACGTCCAGCAATCAGCATGTTCTCCCGCATCTCCAGCCTCAACCTTCCTAACAAAAGCAATATGTGCACCAGTCTGCTGATGGAGACGTTCCCTGTGGGAATCTGACAGCTGGACGTCAGCACACATCGGGTTAATCCAAACAGATGTGACATCATCTTTACATTAGTGTTTCAGTGCGATGTGTGGAGCCCTGGAGCGAGTGATGGAACGAGGGAAACACGGGCCTGGTGGCTCCACGTTTCATTCCTCCAGTCATCGTGGTTCCTCAGTTGGAGACTGGGAAGCAAGAGGAAGCGGTCACATCTGATCCTGGAACTCCATTTCCCAGAATGCCTCGGTGTGTTAGCGGTTAGCCTAGCGTCAAGCCTGTCTTTGATCTGCCTTTTGAGGTGACGCTTCAGAAGTTCTGCTTTGTGATTGCTTATCTTCTTCTGTCCCCGGCATCAGCTGGGCTTTGTGTTAGCGTTGTCCCCGACTCCCTGAACTGTTTGCCGGGTTGTTTATCGTTTGTTTGGGTGATAATAAATGAGAGCGTGGATCCCGCAGCTGCCACCTCTGAGTCATTGCTCTGATAATCTGCTAGAAATGTTCTAAACTGGTTGGTGATACGTCATTGCTGAAGTTTAGATTAAAATCCAGGTCCGGCTTTCGATTGTCTTGTAGCTGAAACTGGCCGAGCTTGATTAGAATATTTCGCTTTCATTCAGACTCATCACACGCATTTGAATAAGAAGTCACAGTGTGAGAAGACACACAAGGAAATTTTTTTGGGTTTTACACACACACACACACACACCCACACACACAGTAAAATTCCTGTGAATCCTAGAAAATATAGTATTATTGGTTTAACGGTAAGATGCAGTATTTTACAAAACTTCCAATACTTGTTAAATTGAGTGTTCTGTAAAAAAAAAAAAAAAAAAAAACAGTAGTGTGTCACAAATATAACGTATGCTGTAAATAAAAAGGAGCTTGCTGTAAAAAAAAAAAAAAAAAAACAGAAGTATGCTGTTAATAAATAAGGAGCACACTGTAACAACAGTAGTACGGTGTAAACAAAATACAGCAGTGAGCTTAAAGTAGAAAACAGTAGTTTGCTGTAAATAAAAAAAAAAACACATTGTGCTCTAAAAAAAACTGTAGAATGCTCAACATGAAAAATAAAAAGCAGTATGAAATCATAATTTTGCAGTGTGTTGTTGGAAACCACAGATGACAGTAGATTACAGTTATTATCATTCGAATGAAACTTAGAAACTTTTAATGCACATGTGATGTCTTTGTCAAATGATTTATGCTCTTTACTTCATGTAGTCAACATGCGTTTGTCTAAAAGGTGATTGATGTGAAATGCGCTTTTAAAAATAGCTGCACACCTCGCTGCAGGCGTCTGAAGTCTTGTCGGTTGTCACCTGCCATCAGTCCTCGGTGTTAATAATGAATGGCATTTAGCTTGAAGAAAAAAACGCTTTAAATAAAAAATATCTATTCTGAAGACTTGTTACCTTTGATGTCGTTTCCTATTCTAATACTATTATCCAATATCCATAGAACATAACAAAACATCTTCCTCAAGTTACACATGCCCCTAATTTGTTTAAAAAGTATATAGTGCTCTTGCATATAAAAAATAATTATATATTTACCAAATTTACACATTTTTAGGATGTAGTATATAGTATAGGTTGTGTCATATTTCTGCAGTGCATGGTGTGAAACAAACTTACTGTTGCAACAGAAATGTAACACATTACTTTACAATGACCAATATCTCAGTTTCAAGTTCATAAATGCACATTTTATGCACATAAATGTCTTTTTTTTTTAATTATCTTGAGACACGTGTCGGAACATCCATTAGCTTCCCTTTCTGCCAGTCAGACGCTCCATTTAATGCGACGAACACACACTGTCATTTTTTTTTTACGATGCAGAATAAATGAACAGTCAAAGTACAATGCCTTTTCAAAAATTAGCATTGAAATGAGATCACACACACACACACACACACACACACACACACACACGCGTTCCTGGTCCTGCCCTACTTCCCTGCTTTACTCTCAGCAGCGCAGACTCCATCTGTTCATCTGAGATCTGTCATCCAGTTTCAACATAAGTTATAAATCACACACTCGCCTGAATGATGACGAGCAAACCTGGCCTGCGAACGCAATACAAAGACCTTAGTGAAAGCAGGTACTTTGAAAAGGCGGAACGTTAGACCATTTAGATGTCGCTTAACCCTTAGAAGCTCTAACTAACTTTTAAAAACTCATATTCGCTGGTACATTTTTCTTAAATCAACACACACAGGCACGCACACACACACACACACACACACACACACACACACACACACACACACACACACTACAGCCTTGCAGATATTTCGCTATAATTGCTCTCTAATATTCCTCTATAATTTCTCTCTCTTCTGTTGTAAAATTCCACGTCTGTATTATATTGTATTAATCCTCCTATTGATTGACCAGTTTTCAAAATGTTTAATATACTTAAAAGTATTTTTTTCTCTTTGAAACGTCTCCTGCTTGGCTTCTTTGGTGTAATCATCATATAAATAAAATACAAGGATTCAGTTTACGTATATGTAGCACTACGCTACATGTTTTTATTACAAAGATACTATGTGTGTGTGTGTGTGTGTGTGTGTGTGAGAGAGAGAGAGAGAGAGAGAGAGACAGTGGCGTTTTATGTCTTCCATTTTGTCTGAAGGATCAAATTGATCCGAACATCATCTTATCAAAAGATGTAGCGAGTGTTACAAATATGTCAACAGAACCAGGTTTTGTTTATATGTAGATTACACTAACTAAGACAAGCAGGAGAAGTTTCAAAGTGAGAGAATATAAGTTTTTTTTTTCTTTTTGTCATTTTGACATATTGAACATAATAAGAGGAATAAAAATGTATTTATTTAATATATACGTCTTTATTTTTAGGAATAAACACACAAATATATAATAATGTACAGTTTTGGACTAGAATTAATAATGCGTGTTGCGCTCTATAGAAAGATGCTATCATTTCAATCGAAATGACTTGTATATGATGTGCACAGTGATAATAAATGGCTATTCTACTCTATATGTCAAAGTGGGGTCTCACCTTTACTCCAACACTAACCAAACACAAACCAGGAGCTAAAATCCCTTCTAGACCTTCACACACACCTTCAAAGTTGTGAGGACCAGCCAAAGGTCCCCACAAGTCTTAGGGGCCACACTTTGATGTAAATGTGAACGCACAAGCGCACACACACTTCTTCACACGGAGAAAGGGAATCAGACGTTTGTGAGAGCGACTTTGTCTAATGAGGAGAAGCAGTAAAGGTCAAGTCTCTGTGTAATGAACAATTTCACACTCATAAACCACAAAACACAGCGAGTGGGACAGTTGCCCACTGGAACCGACTGTTGGGACGTTTGTTTTCGACGGGACGTTTTGATTTACCCTTCACCAAAGGTCAAAATATTTGAGTGGAATGTATTTAAGGACGTTGCTCGGTGAACGCTTTGGGATTCAGATGCCTTGCGGTGGTTGGTTGTCTCAAACGGGAACGACGTGGAATTACTCAACATGAACAGTGCGTTTGTCATTGCTGTGTAAGAGCGTCTTCCCTTTAATTTCCTTCAATGAGAGAAACTCAAGATTTAAAGTCACATAGACGTGTCCGTTTTTTGGAGCAAAATCTAAGTTTTGCATGTACACAAATACAAGCCCCCCCCATAAAAACTCAGTAAATTCTCCACACACATTTCGACATTTTATTATTATTGTTAAATTAGCGCTGACGACTGTAAACAAAATCCAAAAGCGTCGGAAAACAGTCGAAATAGAAGAACACGGGCAAGGAGTGGATAGCGGGGAACAAACACAATCAAAACGCTCGGTTTGCTGTGCAGGGGAAAATAATCCTTCGCTACAATCGTTGTCACGCTGCGTCGGATAAAGAACCAGTTCGAAACGGCCTACTTGCTCTAGGCCTGCGCGGACTGAAGTGCAAAAGCTCTTGGGATCGGCTGAGAATTCTGGGAGTTGGAGTTCGGATCACTAGAATGATCTATTATTCCTTTAAAACTATATCATAGTGGTACGAGTCACAAGTTATGTTTGTTAAATAAAGAAAAAATGATTTATATATAAATTTTTTTAAATAGAATTTATTTGGTATTAATTACTAAAGAAAAAATAGTATTTATTCTATTTGGGGGGATTTTTATTTTGTGCCTTAAAAATCAAGGGGGTGCTTATATTTGCATAAATGCGGCACCTATTTTCTACAGAAGCTAAATTAGTCTGCATTTTATTCTAAATAAATCTCGATTTGGGTAGATTGGTCGGGGAAGGATTTCAAGGAAAAGCGGAAGATCTGCACATCTGCGTAAGTTCCCCAGCACGACCTTAATGAACCATATTAAACATGTTCTGACCTTTAGACCCCCCCTACTGAATATGTGCCAGTCCTCGCCATCCGTTCATTCCAGTCTGACTTTATATAAGGGGCGTGAGTGCGTTCACACTGACCTTCATCAGGAGAAGAACTGCAGGTCCAAGCAAAGCTACAGAAGAGAAGAGCATTCAGACGCGTACTGTAAATGGAGGATGATGCAGATGTACAGCAACCGACACCACAATGACAAAAGTGCATCTCTGACCTACAGTAAAAATAACTCTCCATCAGTCACTCTTAATCACGCGTCGTTCTGAATTAACGCCGGGAAGATCTGGCTGGGAAATGAAGCAGTCAGCGCTACGGGCTTTTAGGGAAGCGACAACCTTCCTCATCAAAGCCGGCTGCTTTAAACACAGAGTTTCCTGTGTGATTTCCACCTATAAAACATCTTTAGATACAAATCAAGGCTAAATAATGAAGGAGGACATCAAGCAACACTCGCCCGTGGCCTTTCTCCGTCACTGTTCTCGTCCGGGCTGCTGGTAAATCATTGACGGGACCGGTAAGACGGATCTCTCCTGACCACTTTACATAAATTGCCTCACATAGAATGTTTCCGCTGATAAATCTTGAAAAAGCAACAGCTTAGCGCGGCGAGTAAATCACACGGAGCATGTTCCATTATGACGGGGCTTCTCTCGACGTGCATTACTGCAGAATGAGGTCGAGAGACGCAGACGTCTTTGTGGAAGCCACCGCACGAAGAAGCATTACCCTGCTTTACTGGGAGCAGCTGTTGGCAGACTGGGACGGAGCGGGAAGTCTGTTGTTTGAAGGAAGACCAAAGGGAGCAGAAAATCACACTCGTGACCTGTATATGTACAGTGCTTGTTTTGGTGAAAGGAAGATGGAAGGATGGACAGATGGAGGAAGGATGGAAGGGCAGAGGGAGGAAGAAAGAAGGAAGGAAGGAAGGAAGGAAGAAAGGACAGAGGGCGGGAGGGAGGAAGGATGGAAGGAAGGACAGAGGGAGGATGGATGGATGGATGGAAGGAAGAAAAGATAGACAGTGGGTGGATGGAAGGACAGAGGGAGGAAGAAAGAAAGAAGACAGGACATGGGGAGGATGGATGGAAGAGGAAGGACAGAAGGAGGATTGATGGAAGGAAGGAAGAAAAGTTAGACAGTGGGAGGAAAGAAGAAAAAAGAAAGAAAGGACATAGGGAGGATAGATGGAAGGAAGGACAGAGGGAGGATGGATGGATGGAAGGAAGAAAAGATAGACAGTGGGTGGATGGAAGGACAGAGGGAGGAAGAAAGAAAGAAAGGAAGAAGACAGGACATGGGGAGGATGGATGGAAGAGGAAGGACAGAGGGAGGATGGATGGATGGATAAAAGAAAGAAAAAATGATCAAACGAACGAACAAAAGAAAGATGGAAGAAAGGACAGAGGGAGTGAGGGTGGAAAGAAAGAAAGAATGACAGAACGAACAAAAGAAAGATGGAAGGAAGGACAGAGGGCGATGGAAAGAAGGACAGAGGGAGGAAGAAAGAAAGAAAAAAGAATGAAAAAAGAAAGAAAGGACATAGGGAGGATGGATGGAAGGAAGGAAGGACAAACGAACAAACAAAAGAAAGATGGAAGAAAGGACAGTGGGAGGGAAGAAAGAAAGAAAGAAAAAAAACATACTTTAACCATCCATTGAGTAGACTGAATAAATGAATTAATGAAAGAAAATGACTTTATTTGTCCCACAATTGGGAAATTGGGAGCTAGAAACAAAAGTCTCCAGCAGGGCTTTTTCAGACTAACAAGTCAGAAGTGACAGTTCTATAGTCACTTGATTCCAGTTTAACCAGGTCAGGCTATATTGTTCACTTATTTGGGACAGAATTCTGCTTAATTGGGACAAAACGATTCTGGCCAGATTAATCGTAACAGACATGTACAATCCTGAACACGTGGAAAGAATTGACTTGTGCTAGAGATTCTGTCTGTTTCCCTGAAGCGAGGGACATTTAGGTGTTTTTGCTCCGTTTTCGTGCCTCCGCATATCTGGCAACGAAAGATTGATATGAACGTTGTGAACGCAGCGTTTCACGATTGATTTACTGTAACGCACTCATCGTTCTGTTTATGTGTTCCCGCAACATTTTAGACACGTTTCTCATTGCATTTTCCATTTCACACAATGGTTTTTATAAAGACACAACAGCGGCAATTGCGTCCAATCTACAGTCAGACTCTTGTTTTCTGTCTTTGCTCCAGCCATTTAAGGTCTTAAGCTGTGCAATTTACTTTGGTTATTACCTTGTCTTTTATGTCATACCGTGTGTGTATGTGTTTGTGTGTGTGCTATAAATCCACTTTGCAGAGAACTTTCTTTTGACAGTTTAATTTACAGTTTTAACAAGTACCAGACCAGTGAAAGTATGGGTAGTTAATGTACAAGTTACTCCAATAAGTAAAACGTCACAAATTTAAAAAAGACTTGAGTCAAAATAGCAAATTTGGAAAGAACTTGAATTTAGGCAAAGAAAAAACGCGTTTATTTTTTAATTAAATTTATTTTATGAGAACTTTTCATGAGGCTTTATTTTATAGCACAGAAACAAAGTTTAACATCTCAGTGTTCAAAAATGGTAGAACAAAATAAATAAAAAGGACAAAACGTTAGTCTCGATCAAACAAATGTGCAAAAAAAAAAATAATTCCGATCTGACTTTAATGTGATTTCCAGAAACCTCTATGTCTCAAAGAGGGGCAGTATTTTTATTAACCTTTAAAAAAAGCGGGTTTGTAAAGTTCTTGGCTTGGTAACATTACAAGGCATGTTATATTTTACAATACGGTATTGTCTCGTTCGACCAAGAAATTAACCGTGGTATAAACTACTTATCGTTACTCAATGTAACGAGTAACTGTACATGTCCGTTCAAATGTAGTGGAGTGAAAAGTACAGATACTCAATCACAAATGCAGTGGAGTAGAGAGTAAAAGTTGCTTATACTTTTGACACTCAGTACAAGTACAAAGTAGCCCAAAACATACTTAAGTAAAGTCACAAAGTCCATTTACTCAAGTACTTTACGCCTCTGTTAATTTTTTCCTTTACTTTACTTTTCTCCGGTTCATTCCTGCTATTGGTATTCGAGCAGAGTAATATCCTGGACAGTTTATACCGCGGCTAAATGTTCGAAGGCAGCTGCGGTCATACATATTCAATAGTTTAGTGGGAGCAACAGCTCATCTTCACGTATTAAGCATCATCTGCTCAGCTTCATAATGGCTCATTATGTGTTTGCATCTTTGTTTGCTCACATGAGGTTTTTTTTCTTCTTCTAAAAGATGGATGGGATAACGTCGTGCATAATAGTGGGCGATTCTGGGTGTAATTGTATTCAAACATGCAGCAAGACTTGGCAGAACAACTTGTGCAGTTGGTGAAAACTCATTTTATTTTTATAAATTGCCAATGAAAAATGCTTAGCTGTTTACTCGCTTATTATATTGTGCTTTAATAACCTGTGCTTTAAAGTCATTGTGCCACCGTTGGATTTCCTTTTTGGAGCAATTGGGTTGTAGGAGTGAGCATTTTTACGCTTGATTGTGGCCAAGTCTGGACAAAGCCTTATAATAAGAAGTGTATATGTTCATTTGTAGGTGTAAAAAAATCTGTCGTTTAATACTTTGCCTAGGCATTGTAAAGAATGACGGACACTTTCAAACAAAGCGGGAAATGTGCAGATCGGAACGCCCTTTGATAACAAGATGTCTAAAAATGATAAACGATGGAACAAGTTTATTAGCAAAACAACAGAATCTCTTTTGGAGATCGTTATTGGAATCTTGGTGTCCATTTCCGACTCTACGCTTCATCAAAAGCTTTTTTTAGCATTTGCAAATGTCCCATAATTTGGCGCCGCTGACTTTTTATTTTTCCTTTTCTTGTTTCTTTCTTTTTATTTTTATTTATATATTTATGTTTATATTTTCGAAAGAGGGGTAAAGACGGAGTCAGTCAAACTCAATTCCCTGTTGTCATCGCAACTTGGCCAATAAAGTTTTCTGATTTTTTTCTGATTCTGATTTCTGATTCTGATTCTGATTCTGATTTATTTATTTATTTATTTATTTATTTTCTGATTCTGATTCTGATTTTCTAAACTTATATCGAGAATGATCGTCTTTGTGCCCGTCTTGTTTTCTCCCCGCTTCTGATATTTTAAACATTGCCTAGGCATTCTATGCAGTGCCTGATTTCACACATAATTTACATGAAGTGAATACATACACAATTTGGGAGCAGTGAGAATCATTGGTCACTTCATTTGTGGTCAAACCTGCAATCTTTCGATCATATGCCCAACTTTCTAGCCATTTGGCCATGAATTCTCTGTATGAATTTCACAATTGTTGCATAGTAGACGCTTTTATCTCAAGTTACTTGTATTATTTTCCCTAAGAATCACTTTTAAGTAGGGCTGTCAAATGATTAATTTTTTAAAAGTAGTTAATCGCACTTCCCTGAACAAATTAATCGTGATTAATCGCGATTAAATGACTGAAGCTTGTAATATTGTATATTGAGGTCTAATATATCAATTAATGTAAACAACACTATATAAACACTTGTTTAGATACTGTAAAAAAATACTGACCGTGAGCTGCTTATCTTAATGAGCCGCACCTGGAGACAACGCATGGCTCTTTTGGTTCTATTCATTGCACGTTGCCAAACCGAAAGTAAAAAAAAAATGTTACAAATAATTGACACAATTAAGCACTTAAAATTAATGACGTGCATTAACGCATTAACTTTGACAGCATTACTTTAAAGTTATTTCTATATAAATATATGATCGGTCTGTGCAAAAAAGCAGCAAAAAAGCAACAAAAGCTAGGAAAACAAAACTTGAAAATGCAATGAACCCAACACCTTATTGTATATCAATCTAGACAACAGCAGCTATGTAAAGAGAGTATAGTGGGCAGGATGATGAGAATTCACTAAAGCACTCTTCTCTCCCAGAAGCCTCGGATCTGCCCACACATTTAAACGCTAACGATCAAACATTTCCAAAGCTTCGACGGACGTTGCTATGAGACGCGTTCATCCCGAGCCATTTTATTCCGGCAGATCTGATTTCTGGTTTAAAAACAATCAATGGCTTCACCTCTCCGTTAAGGACAGAAGCTTTCCTTAGAAGTCGCCCGTGTCCTACAGTTCCCGAGTGGTGAGATCAAGAAAACACTTTCCCAAGTCCCGCTTGTATGCAATATACATCGACGCTTTTTAAAAATGCGATTGTGCTTGGAGTTCCTCGCCTCGGAATCTGTGACGGTTCAGTGGAAGTGCACAGATTTCCGTCCTCTAAACTCCATTAAGCTTCTGAGAAGGTACTTGTGCCCATCTCCCAACAACAACAATTACCTCTCGGATTTGCAATTCAAATTGTTTGTCATCCGCAAACGTCAGAGTGGAGCGGCTCAATAATCGTCCATTAACAGCTGTGGCTCCATCGATCGCCTCATCCGGCCTCGATCTGCGTCTTCGTGCTGCTTTAGATGTGCGATCAAGGTTAAGAGAGGGTTTAAGGTTGAGTTGGGATGTAGTGTTCCTACGTTCTCACCCATATGCGAATCGCTCTGGTTTTTCAACTGGTATTTTAATGAGATGCGAAAGCAAAAAAAAAACTGATCAGCATTTTCTTATGACTTTGATTGACATTTAATTGACATGACAGTTCGTAAATTTTTAGTTTTAGTTAATTTGCAACGTTTATCTGCAATGAATTCTGGTTAATTGGGACACATTAGGGCCGGGTTGTTATGTCCCAAATAACAGGATTTCTGAGTTGACCTACTTGCCCTGTTATTGCCCAATTATGATGGGAGACGTACTTTACGCAACAAAAAATATCAAAGTATCTTTAATCAGTTTGTGTGATACATTTCAAAAATATAAAACGGAAATTTCTACGAACCGAACGAAAATTCACGTTTAGTTTTCTATCTTTCCACTTCCAATTTCGTTTGTTCTTTTATTTTTTGCTTGCAATCTTAAAGTTTTTGTTTGAATTTTTTTTTTTTGCTTCGGATTTTTCGTTTGTTGTATTTTTTCGTTTGTATTTCTGGCCCAAGTTTCATGTGGGGGCAGCCCTTACTCTGATTGGCTGGAGATAAATGTGAAGTATTTTCGTTTGCTTCTTTGAAATTTACATTAGATTTATTTTTGGCACTAATCTTGTTCCATAGATAAGGTTTTTTTTTCCACATTTCTTGTTTTTTTTTGAGTATATTCAGTATACGAGTAAAATACTTGCGTTATTTTTTATTGAATATATTAGCTATCCGTACTTTTACTCAAGTAAAGTTCTCAGAACAGCTTACAAAAATACATAAGAGCTTGTAGAAGACTCCCAATAAAGCAGAATTTTGTCCCTAATAAGCAACAAATATTGATGTAATGTGAATTGTTTCAGGAGTTAAGCAGCTGGTCCAAATAACCATATTCATAGATAGCAAACAGCTTCTTTATTATTTATGAATCTTTTGCATTTTTCAAAATAATTTCTTTCTACAAGATTTCAGCACAAGCACTAGATCGAGGACATAGACGGATTTCCCCCTATTGTAGGAACGGATAAACGATATTGTTGCAGAACCATCTTACTCTTATCTTCTGTTTCTAATCACTTGCTCCAACTTTTGAAGTTATTAAAAATGATCAAATTAGAAGAAGCCGAATCAATCATTTCTGAAGGATGATCCAAGAGCGATCTCCATTTACCCTTGGGTAGGAACATGATTGCTGGTATGGAATTGTCCTTGCAGTCAATACACAGCAAGTACAGTCATAAAGCTACACACACACACACACACACACACACGTTGCTTTAATCAAATAGTTTGGGCACATAACTTCAAAGCAGATTAAAAATATAAATTGAACTATTAACTTTCATGAAAGTAATTTTGCCATGAGTTAATCGATGATTCACACTGTTAAATCACAAACACGAACTGTCAAAAATAAAAAGTCCTGATGCGGATTGACCACAGTATCTTTGAAAATATCCCTCTTCTCATCTCACTCTTTATCACTCTCCTTCTCACTCTGCTTTCTTTCTCACAATCTCTCTTTAAAATTCCTTTTTCACTCTTAAGCTCCTTCTTCTCTTACTCTTTCTGTGCACTCTCTCTTCACTTTTGCTCCCTCCATTCTGCCCTGCCACATCTTTATACCTCTCTCTCTCTCTCTCTCTCTCTCTCTCTCTCTCTCTCTCTCTCTCTCTCTCTCTTTTTCTCTTTAATATTCTCTAATTTTCTCTTTTCACTCTACCCCTTCTCTTACTTTTTCAGTGCACTCTCTCTTCTTGCACTTGCTAACTCCCTCTTCTTTCTCTCTCCCTATCTCTCTTTACTTCTTAATCTCTAAATTTCCATTTTCACTCTTACTCTCCCTCTTCTCTTACTTTTTCTCTCTTTTCACTCTCGGTCCCTCTCTCTATTCCTCCCCCCCACGTATCTCTCTTTCTGTCTCTCTTTTTCTCAAAATTTCCCTTTTCACTCTTACTCTCCGTCTTCTATTACTTTTTCTGTGCAATCTCTGTTCTTGCTCCCTCCCTCAGTCTATTCCTCCCTTCCACATCTCTCTCTCTTCCTCTCCCATTCTCTCTTTCTCTCTTATTCTCTAAATTTCAATTATCACTCTTACTCTCCCTCTTTTCTTTTCTGTGCTCTCTCTCGTCTCGCTCTCTCTCCCTCCCTCCATTGTGTTCTTCCACATTTCTATCTCTAGCTCTCTCTTTCGCTCACTCTCTATGATTCTCACTCTTCCTTTTTCTGTGCAATCTCTCTTCTCTTCTATGCAATCCCTCTAGTCCTCCCTCCCACATTTCTCTCTCACGCTCCATTATTTTCTAAATTTCCCTTTTCACTCTTATTCTCCATTTTCTCGTACTTTTTCTGTTCATCTCTGTTCTCGCTCCCTCCCTCTATTCCTCCCTCCACATCTTTCTCACTCTCCTTTCTCCATCACCTCACTTTCCTTTTTTGCCCTCTCTCTCTCTCTACCTCTTAACCTCGACATTTCCTTGTTCACTCTTCCCTCTTCTCTTACTTTTTCTCTCTTCTCACTCCCAGTCTCTCTCTCTCTATTCTTCCCTCCCACATCTCTCTCTCTTTCTCTCTCTCTCTCTCTCTCTCACTCTCTACCTCTCTCTCTACCTCTTAACCTCGACATTTCCTTGTTCACTCTTCCCTCTTCTCTTACTTTTTCTCTCTTCTCGCTCCCAGTCTCTCTCTCTCTATTCCTCCCTCCCACATCTCTCTCTCTCTCTCTCTCTCTCTCTCTCTCTCTCTCTCTCTCACTCACTCTCTCACACACACACTCTCCTCCCTCCCACTCTGCTCCCATTTCCTCTGCTCTGTCTTGTCCGCGTCTGGCTTGTGATCCGTCTCTAGAATGATGGCAGATGCGCGTCTGATGCTGTGAGAGCTTGTACCTGGAGGCTGGAGCTGAACTCGGCGATGTCGCTGGGATGTAAATAGGTTTTCCCCGTGGACGGAGAGGACAATAATCGAGCTAACAGAGCCTCCCGAAGCTTCAGATTGTTACTCTGCTAAACAAATCATCATGGATCTGTCGTTTATGGCCGCTCAGGTAGGTCATCTCGCTCTTTTCTCTCCAGCCACAGACATCAATCTTGGTGTCAAAGTCCGTTTTTACCAACTTCGCTTAACACCAGAACTAAATCTTCAGATCAGATTGTTTTTTTTTTTCCTCCGTCTCTCTCTGTACATTTATACTTTCAAGGTCTGTTGTTTCCGTTTTAAATGTGAAGAATGGCTTTTAACGTTAAACATTTCACGTTGCTTTTTTTTTGCAATGACGATAGATGTCAATCTGACTAAAATGCAAACGATAATGACACTAAACTTTTTGGACATAGAAGTTTGCAGTGCGTGCGCGTGTGTGTGTGTGTGTGTGCGTGTGTTTACTGTTTGCTCAGTGTATAGAAAATAAATGCATTCTCTATTATACAATTAAATATACAATAAATGTATAATAAATATATACATGTGTACACACATCCTGTCTGTAACAAACTTACTGTTCCACCAAAAGCATCAACTGGTGCAATTTTCATGCAAAATGTAAAAAAAAAAAGGTGAAAGAAGTTATGATAATGCATATTTATTTTAAAACCTTACTTAAACACTGAATGCTTGCCTATGAATAGGTGCATATGAATGATCAAAAGTCAAACCGACAACCGTAAAATAATTATTCATGTAACGGCAAAAGAAAAGTAAGAATCAGATGGAATGAATTTGTTCTTAGTTGAATACAGCCTTTATATAGAATGTATTAGTCCCACAGTCGTGAAATTGGCAATTTCAGAATACTTTTTCATCCACAAAACACTTACAAACCCTATATTTACGAAACATGTTACGGTCAATGAATATCCACAAGCTTGCTGTAAAGAACTGTAAAATAACTTTACATTTTTAGTGCGTTTTCAAATCTTCTATAGAAGAGGCGATTTGACAGATGTCTGGAAATGGCTCCGTCTGTATCATGTAACGTACAGCCAAGGTGAAATTCAAATTCAATTGAATTTTTCAAATGGGCGGGGGGGATACAGCAAAATGTGCAAAAGGGGAAATACAATGGGGAAAAAAAAAAAAAAATAAATAAAAATACAATAAAAACAAGATATACAGATAAAATATGTTATTCCAAATGTGCAAAGGGAAATAAGAAAAAGATAAAGAATAGAAATACGCTAAAAACAAGATATAAACATCAAATACGAAATATGAATAAAAATACAACATTTCCAAGATAAAAAAAAAATACAATTGAATAACGTAGAAGTGAGTAAAATACCCAAATGTACAAAAGGTGACTCCAGAAGGTTTAAAGTTAAAAAGTGACTCAGTGATCCAGAAAGTGTTTGTAAAAGTGACCGTTTGTAAAAGTGACCGTAAAAGTGAAGTGTGTTATTGCGATATCATCCAGGAGTGAATCTGAACTCTTTCCCCCTGAGCCACGATACACAAGCAGCTGGAAAGAAGCTTCCTGTCACAGACGGTATTGTGTTGTGTGGGGATTAGATCCAAAGACGAGAGGTCGCGGGGCATCAAGAGACGATCTCTCCATTAGTGTCTTCTTCCTGACTGATAAGACGCTTTAAAACGAGACTCACTTCAGGCCAGGGACGCAATTACTCCAGCAAAGTTCTGCTTCTGGAGGTCTGGCACTAGCCTGGTCGAGTCACGTCTGGTGAAGTTTGATTTGAATGACTCTTGATGCCCGGTCTGATGGTGATGTACGGCTGGAAAGCCAGCGAGGTCTTTGTTCCTTTATTCCCGTGACTCTCGGTGGCGCCTTTAAAAAGTTCTGCCTAATGGTTTTGGATTGGATCTCTCATTTGTGCCCTTCATCGGAATAATTTTCCGGGTTTATGTGTTGTGACAGGCGATAAAAGATGGCCGATGTTGGTGTGGCGTTTCGCAGCCGCCTGATTGCTGGCACCGTTTTCCTCGTTGCAGAACTCCGATCATTTATCTCAGATGATGCTTTGTTGTCTGGCTTCCATAATTAAACTGCTCGGGTTTGGTTTAATAGTGCAGAAGACTGGGTTTATTTTATTTATTTATTTTCGTCCATGCAGGAGGCTTTTTGGAAAAATGGCCGAATTTAGTGGCTTTCACAAACATCTCGCTTTTTTAAAATGTGAAATAAAAATTTGAGGTTAGGTTACTACAACTGAAAATATATGATATGATTATTAGGAAACAGAACGTTTATATATTTTGAGTATTATTATTATATAGTGTAATGTCATGTTTATTTTGTGTAATGTCACATTTGACAACTTCGTAAATGTTTTTTTTACTTTTAATATGGTTTTTTTTTCTCTATATTTTTAATTGTTTTAAATATTTGTTAATAAATACTGGCACATGTTAAGTAGCAAATTATGTGATAAAAATGGGCAATACTCAAAATTTTAAAACTGACAACATTGTAAATGTTTTATTAATTAAGTTGGTTATAAATAATACAAACATTTGAGATTAGATTAAGAAAACTGAATATATGATAAGAATATTAGTAAACGGAACATTTATATATTGTGTTATGTAATATTACATAGTGTAATTTCAAATTCATTTTGTTTAATAACACATTTGACATGTTCATAAATGTTTAAAATATTAATTTGGTCATAAATAATAGCACATGTTAAGTAACAAATATTGCAATACAAATGAGTAATACCCAAAATCTGTGTACAAAAACAATAAACAAATATCATTTTAAGAGGTTTCACAGTAGTTTTTTTTTTTAATGGCTTTACATTTTATGGGCTTTATGGGTGTCAAACACAACACAATGTATTGGTTTAAAAACATGTTGTTTCTTATATAGAGGGGTTTTTTCTGTTGTTGTTTTTTTTTCCCAAATCTAAAAAAACTCTGAAGAAATATTACACCTGGTGAACAGCGACCGTGTTTTACAGTCTTTCAGTAAGTTGTAGTGTATTTCCTCGGGAGAGCCATTGTTCAGATGCTGACTCGGAAGTTCTGCCTCGGCCCGCGACTCGTCTCCGGCTGGATTACGGGATAATAAGGACCTTTTGTTCCACCGTTTGAAATCCGTCCAGAATAATTGTCCGCGTGGGAATCTCTCACACTCGATATTTTGTTTGCTGAGTTCCGACATAAACTCTCCTCAACTACTTCTTCAATTCTTGAAGAGCGAAGCCTTTGTTTGTGTGTCTGCTGCTGAAGAAACAGTAAATCTCAACCTGGTGGCTGTTCAAAAATAACACATTCTTGACAAGTTCTTCAGATTATTGACCTTCCATCCATCATTTAACAGAACATTCAACGCGGAAGATGCTGCGATTGACTGAAACGACGTAAATTGTTCACATGCTGTGTCTACACAAATGTTGCGTACTTGTAGTGATGGTTTCTACAAATGCAATCTTTTCTCCCTGTGACAAAAGAGTGTCAGAAGCATCACGTTTATTTATATAGCGCTTTTCTTAGTTCCAGACCAACGCAAAGTCGCTATGCGGAATTAGGGAAAAATAGTCTTCAAAGAAGAAAAATGTCCATTGTTCATCTGTGTTCAAAAATGAGGAAAAAAGAGTCAGTCAGTCGCCCAGCTATTCACGAAGGGAATCATTTTTTGGCAAAATGCGCACACAAGATTCAAAGATGCTGGTAAAAATGCTAAAAAGTGATGTTTGTTTTAAGTAATATTTTTGTAATATAGTACTTAACATTACATTAGAAGTGCAACTAAACTTTACTGCAGACAGCTTTACCAGATTAATGCAGGTTGGTTGGATGGGTGGATGGATGGATGGATAGATAGACGGACGGACAGACAGACAGACAGACAGACAGACAGACAGATAGAGAGATAGCAGGACAGACAGAGATAGATAGATAGATAGATAGATAGATAGATAGATAGATAGATAGATAGATAGATAGATAGATAGCAGGACAGACAGACAGACAGACAGACAGACAGACAGATAGACAGACAGATAGATAGATAGATAGACAGACAGACAGACAGACAGACAGATAGATAGATAGATAGATAGATAGATAGATAGATATAATTATTATTATTTTATAATTATTTTATATATTCATCATATACATGTCTATATAATATATAATAATAAATGTCACACTGCATCAGGACAGATTCTCAATGGAAAATGTAGCAACTCATCACTGCAGCGTTGCAGAACGACACGTCGAATGAAAAGCTCCGCGTTGAGCTTGTCGGGCAAACGGCAAATGTGCATTTTGTGCGGCACGTGTCTGGAAGGCTAGTCCTCGCCCAGATCTCCTCCGAGACCTCCGTGTCATTCCCCGCTGGCTGCGGACACACATGCCTGGATGGCTAAGGGAGGCCGGAGTCGGGCCGTGTAGATGAACGGCACACTGAGCCAGAGGATTCCTTCTCTCCAGGCACAAGTTGATGGCTCACATAAGGTACTTCTCTCCCATCTGCCCCCCTTGTTTTCCACGAGCAGCTCTCTGACATGGCATGATACCCTTATGTAAGCTGTCATGGTTATGAAGGCACTTTATTTGGGCTCAGATGGAGAGATCTGCCATCGGATTGGACGCTTTCCGGATGCACAATCATTTATTTGTAACCGGGGTGATGCAAAATTCATCTGGTGCTTTATCAGTACAATTCATGGAGTGTGTCTTCTGTCTGTTCTTTTCCCGACAGGCTTTTTTTTTTTATAATGTTCAATGCTTTATTGATTGATTACGCAACTGTGTGAGTGTGTGTGTGTGTATGCCTACACACAGCTTTTTTGTTCACAAAAATGTTTTATCTATTGCTATTTAAATATTTCATGTATTCATGATTATTTTAAATATTCAAAATTTAAATATTTGTACATTTTTTTTAAACCGCTTATTTCATTCATAGAATAGCAATTGTTTGAAAACCCTACCACAATTCAATTTTTTTATCTTCTAGTAAATGTTTCACATTTTTTGTATTTTGTTTCCAATATAAAAAAAATCAAATTTTAGTCATTTTACGAGTAGGTATTACGGTTCTCTTTCTTAGTAGAGCTGCTCTTAAAGACACAGTACACAGACTGTAGTTCTACCTCGCATAGACAACCTCGCAGTTTATGTTCCATTAATTTAGCCTGTTACAACGCTTTCTGTGTTCGATTAGAAAGGTCTCCATGTCGTCATTAAAAATGGTAACAAAGAAGTTTTATACTGTATTAAAGTGTTTATATACAAGTTTAAATTTTTAATGAATGAATGTGTGACGGTATCTGCGGTATTTCAAAATCCATATCGTAGCACAACTCAATACCGGTTTTCACATTCATACCAGTTTACCGTTTACGCATATATATACAATTCAAATGAAATAAAATTGGTATATTGCACTTTTGACATTTCCACTACTCTAAATTGAAATGAAAATGAAATGTCCGTTTGCCAAAGGAAAGCTTTGACTTGAGAGCAGGTCTCTTGCCTCGGTAAGTCGAGGTTCATGTTGTGTCTAATGTAAAACAGCTCGTAGCATCTACGTGTAGCGGCTCTACAGTAACGTAAGGTTGAATTAATGTCTGTCCCGCTGTATGATTTATGAGAGACGGCAGTAATAGACTGGAAAAGGCAGCACACTCCGTCTTTAGCCTGAACTCAAACACTAAATCAATATACACACTCCTTTATTTTCTATATGGATTATTATTATTTTTTTTTTTTTTTCGTTTTTAGCATTTGTTTGAGATCAGTTTTTAAACATCTGGCCTTAACATTTGTCGGAACAATAATCTAAATTCCAGGTAAACATTTTTATTGTAGTATTCGTGTACGTATTTTAGGTATAAGTATAGACACAAACTTAAGTCTATACAGTTCTTAAAAATAACAAATATTTTGGTACCTTTTGTAGTAATTGTTTATTTTTTTTATGGTTTATTACACATTTGTTCAACATTGTTGTATTGGTGTTGTTGTATTTTTTTGGTCACGTTTTTGGTCATTTGATTATAACTACATTGTAACAGTGTAATATAATCTACTGATAATGTCAACTTAAAACCGAAAGACCAAAATTCAAATCGCGGGACAAACTTATTTGCTGAAAAATAGAAACAAAACCAAAATCGCAACTAGTGGAAAAAAATTCACAGAGAATATAAACAACGTAAAGTAGCGAAAATGTGCTCTGCATTTAATCGTCCCGTGAAGTTACACACACAAACCCGGAGCAGTGTTCAAAGACACACCCGACCGGGAATCGAACTTGCAACATCGAACTTGGAATTTCTGCAAAAGACTAGAACAGAAACTCTAAACAAAAAAAAACATACAAAATAACCGTGTGCAACAACTCAGGACCGCCACAAAAGAAATTCAGATCTTGTGCAAAAAAAAATACGTAACTTTCATAGTAACAATAAACAAAGTGATCATTTTGAATGAATGCCGCAATTGCAGTGTTACACGTGAATTTAATCCAGACAATCTGATATTGTTGATCTGGATTAATGGGTTTTCTTCACTCATTCTGCGTTGATTTGTCCCGCTGCGCTAAATAACTGCTCCATGTGTGTTGTCATCAACTTGTAATCCATCTGTCATGGAATCGGACATGTGTTCCATGTGAACTTTTATTTTGACCTTATTTTGAATTGTCGTCACGTCTGTGTTTTGTTTACATCCGGGTTCGTGTTATTGTTTAGGTTTTTGTTATCAGCTGTCTCGTGACTCCCCGGTTTCCCTCGTGTGTTTTGTTATTGTTTGCACTGTCGTCTCCTCGTGCTTCCCGTTCTGTTTAATGTCTCCAGGTGTTTTGCGTTATTTCACTCATCACGTTAATTGTCTTGTTACCTTATCCAGCTGCCGGTCGTTTGCGTCATTATGTCTTGTATTTAGTTCTCACTCGTGCACGCGGTCTTGGCCAGTTTGTCAGATGTTATTCCATCACTCTCGCCTCTTGATCTCGCCCTGTCTAGTTTGGTTCAAGTCTTGTTTCTAGTTTTTGTTTCTAGTTATTTTTGCCAAGTGGATTATCCGTGTATGACCCTGCCTGTTTCGACCACACCTTCAACAATAAACCCCTTAAAGATCTCCCTGGTGTTTCTGTGCTGTGCACGTGGGTCCTTTCCCTCCTGTTCTCTCGGAGTGACAGTCGCCGTGACACCATCATGGCATTTAAATTTAGATTTTGGTCAACACACACACACACTAGGGTTCCATAAACTAAACAGGTTCATGGAATAGTTGATTATTTTCACAGTTCGGCTGAAGATGATAAAGAACTAACACTGGCTTCGAAACCCTTCTCTTGTGATTGTCAGAAGATGAAACGACCACACAACCACGTCCACAAGAGACAAGTCCTCTCCAGCCTTATCCAGTGAAGTCTTTCATTTCAAGTGGAGAGCATATTTGCAGAAATAAATCACTCCGGCGTTGGTTGTGATGGATTACGGCTCTTTATCAGATCCCATGGTTAGGAGCTGGAGAAGTTCAGCTTGGAATTGAACCGGACAGCGAGCGGCAGATAAAGCTGAATGTTTGTGTGGGAGAGCACCAGAGAAGATAAATTAATAGAATTGATCCATCGGCCATTTGACTGTTATTTGTCCGAACCAGACCAGGCAATGGAAAAGCACTCTTCGCTAATTCATCCGGTGCCTTGAAGGTCAAAGTGGTCTGGTGGAGACCCGTGGAGCTGAGGGAGACTTCCAGAGATTTCAGAGAGGAACAAAGAGCTGCGACTCAACTGAGAAGAGGATTTCTCTTGGAAACGCTGACGTTCGATCGGAGAAAGGGCAGTAAATAGCTTGTTGCACGGGATGTATTTTGTCTTCAGCCGTCTCTTCATCACACCACAGACGAGTCTTTTCTAGAATTAACCAGCGTCCACAGTGCTCCTCATAAAACCAGGGAAGGAAATAAAACGAGGAAATGAAATGACCGTGTTCTTCCCGCTGAGGATGTAAAAATTAATTGGCGAGGAAAAAAAACATGTGAACGTGACATGAATTAATCACCAGTAAAGCAGTAGCTTTACCAGCTTTACCAGTAATTCAGACTATTTACTATATTTTTTGAATCCAAAACACAAAATTCTGATTTGATTTCTTTTCCTAAAGTAGTGTAATTGCATATGTGAATGAAAGAGTCCTGGTCCTTGGCTCCCTCTAGTGGCGATGATGGGAAAAGACAAGGACATAATCAAGCACCTGACATTAATCTCCAGCGCACACCTGTGGCCACTAATGCACGGCTATAAAAAGGGCACAAGTTAATGAAGTCTAGTGAACCTACATCCATGTGGATAGTGTTTGGAGTTCAAGATCTAGTTCTGTTTTCTGTGCCATGTTTTTGTTTTGTATCAGTTCAAGTCTTTTTCTTTCATTAAACGTGTTTAATTTGCAACCATCCGCCTGTTTCACAGCCGTAGAAACGTAATGGTGAAACAGGAGTTGGATGCACAAATAGAAAGGAAAGGAAAGGAAACGTTGATTATTATATAAACTAATAAAAAATAATATTACAAGGTATATATGTTATTTGTTATTTTGAAATACCCTAAAATACTATTTTTTTCCCCACAAGTAGCACACAGTAATTGCGCAATGTTAGCTACTTTAATTAAGGGGGGAAAAAAAGAACCCAATATTTTGAATACATTCAAACATTTATTTATTTTTTTAAAAGGAGAAAAAATAAATCATTGCCTTTTAACAGTTTGATTTCTTGTCCAGATAATGAAAGTAACAATGGCATAATTTGCAGGCATTTGTCCAGCTGGAGTGAAATTAATATAATATATATTATTAATAAATAAATACATTCAAGAGTATTGAAAATAAATAAATGTCAAAAGCAACATTTTCACAATGTCAGCTATTTTACAGCTGGAGTAAAATAATTTAATAAGAATTTTATTTATTAACCTTATAATGAACGGAATACTTAACAAAATGAGATGTAACATAGAAAAAAACAATTTCTCCCTGATGATTTGCTGCTTTTAAGAAACAGAATGTAATCATCCCGTTGGCAATCCTAGTCTGCTTTGAACTTTTCACATTTTGTGATATTTCCTCAGCAATGCCGCAGATTGCGTTTCAGAGTTTAAGAGATGGTGAGAAATCATTCATGACTGTGGCGTGTGAGTTTGTGCCATGCGTGTCGCCATAAAGAGACGTTTTAATGGGAGGCTTTAAATATTCTTTGTAAGTGCTTGAGCGTTTGTTTGTGTTCATTATTGTGCAGATTTAGTCGCTGGAGCCTTTGGGCTTTGTCCATTGAATCCTTCCTCTCTCAGCTCAGAGCAGCAGAAATATGAATCAGACAAATCATTAAGACTTAATGCAGCTCAGTGAATGGTATTAGGCTCCGGGCGACTCTTTTCATCCGCAGCTCCATCCACCCAAAGATACTGAGCTCATCTGACAGTTGCTTTGTGTGAGAGCTTTCATCTCCAGCCCAGTTCTTCTCCTACAAGTGGAAAGTCTTCTAAAAGTGCCCCAACAACTTTCTTTTTTCGTTACGGAGTTGCGTAAGAACTTTTTTTTTTGCTCAAAACTGAATAAAGATGAGAATCTTTCCAGCTTTTGATCAATTCAGATATTTTTTTTTTTGATTGTGGAAAGTGAAGTGAATGCCATGGGCAATATGGCCACTAGGGGCCGTATCGAAAACATGTTTTGCATTTAGCCAATCTAGTAAAGTTACACTTACACACACTGAAGTGATCACACACAAACCCGGAGCAGTGGGCAGTCTTGGACCAGTGATCAAGGACACTCAATTTGTGCATTTTTTTTTATTTTTTAGTGTAATTTATTGTATATTCTGGGTGTTTTTTATGGCATTCATTGCGGATTTTATGAAGAATTTTATTGCACTGGGGAACTTGTACAAATGATAGTAAAAGCTTTGAACTTGAACTTGTAGAACCAGTCGTACTGGGATTTGAACCTGAAATGCCCGGGTGGCTGATTTAACTTCCACTTGACCACATAAACGGTCCATATTGGTCAATATTATTGACGTGATTGACATAGGTTGACGTTGTGATTTGATTATATAACCCCAAAAAAAAACATTATCATAAAAAATACATTAAAATTCATTATTTCATACATTAATTCAATTCACATTTAATTAAATGAAAATGTAATCGTTTTACTAGTTCAATAATAAAAGTATAAAATAATACTACATAAAATAATAATACATAATACTTTTTTCATTCATGTATTTGAAAAATACTAAAATGTTTTTTTTTTTTTAACATTTGAGACCGTGTTTAAAATTGTGTACAATTGTGAAAATCGACTCATGTTCATGTTTGTTACAGTTGTTTATCGCATTCAAATATTTCCTGATAATATGCAAAGCGTGTGTTAAAATATTCCACCTTTTCGGACGTTTTTGCCCTTTGGATCTCAGGATTGGAGCAGGGATTGTGTTGCCGGGGTGATTTAAAGAAGCGGTGTCACTTTAAAGACTGATGGAGTCGTCGCTGTATTGATCGTTTCCTGTTTTACACAGACTGATCACTTTATCCGAGCCGTGCATCTTCCATCTCAACCGTCTTCTCAAGCGAATATATGACTGAAATGGAAAATCACTTCTGTGCGTTTCCAGTGATTTCCTGCGAGAAAATAGAGATAAAACAACCTGCAGCTCAGAAAAAAAAAGAATTATTTACTGTCTGTACATTCCTTTCACATGTGAATTAATGTTGTGAGTAATGGTGTTGATTATGGGCGACGTCAATAGATTGATACTGGCAGCGCTTATTTTATTTTTTTCTAACGCCTTGAATGGGATGGATTAAAAGTTCAGCCATGTGTGAAATGACACTTTAGGAGCAATTATCTAAAATGGATTATTAAAAAGGCTGATCGGACCTTTGAGGCGATGTTCTCCAGTGGCCACGTGGAGGTAAAAATGGCGAATATGTTTTCCTTTTACGCCATAACCGGTTTATTTTTGCGCTTTGAGACAGTTAAAACTTTGAAAAGCGCCATACAAAGGCTCAGAACTTGAACTTGAACTTATTTCTGTCACCTGTAGATTTAACACATCCACAAAACAAATATGGCAAACTGAGCTGAAAAAGATGATTTTTATCCACGTGTTTTCTTATCTTTTCTTATCTTATCTAAGCGGAGCATGTCAGAATCTCCTGCTCCGTGTAAAAGCTCAAACATGCTTCTGAATATGAATCCGCCATTGTTATTCAGCGGTGATCCTGCATTAATTCTGAACGTGAACCTGTCTGACACTTTGTTGTGAAGGTCTTTGCTCGACCAGAATTTTGTTACACGTAGTTTACGTGTCGAGTCAAAAGCAATGAGAGTAAACCAAGTTTGTAGGAAAAGAGCAGCATTAGTTAGTGACGGCAAAAAGTTTTTGGGGACAGTAATTATTATTTATTTATTCCTGGTCATTAACGCTGTCAAAAAAATTGACATTTAATACAGCAAACCGGTGTTATTGCGTTAACGGCAAGTTGCTGTTTTTTTTTTTTTTGTTCAATGCAACAATAGAAGACGTGTAAGCTTGAGTAGTGTACTGTAAAAGTAAAAAAAAAATTGCAACATGTCGCAAATTGAGAAGCAAAAAACAGTAAGGAAGCATAATTTTACAGTATTTTGTTAGATGGCACAGATGTGAGGTGGTTATCGCTTTTTTTACACAAGGACATTTTTACAGTTTTTGTTGAATTTACAATTTGTTAAAAAAAGGCAAAAAGTAAGGCATTAAAAATATAGACATTACAATTGTAGTACATATACAGTAACAGTTATACAGTGTGACATACAGTATTTTAGTATTTGCTTATTGTGTTTGTTTTGCTTTGACCATTTATTACAACACATTGTTTATTCTTGTTGAATTTTGGTTTGTTTTTAAAATTCTTTCAAGATCGTATTGATTCATCATGTTTGGAGCGTTTTGAGCCTTTTAGTTTTTTCATTCCGCTCCTCCACAACAAGCTCCATGGTGCCGACCAGAAGAAGCTTTTGAACACCAGTTAATAAAAGAGCCGCGGATTTGATCCTGCCGGATAAGGAAAAGGTTAATGATTGTGTGGCAACAATAAATCCAACATGATTTCAACTTTATTGGCCTTTATTAGGCGATAAAACCGCATAATTGTGTGCCACATCGGGAATCCATCAACTACAACCGAATCTCATCGACTTTCAATTCTGCATCTGCGGAAATCGGCTTAGAGACTGTTTCGGTGAGAAGTAATAACCTTGACTTGACTTTCCTGACCACACAATTGCGTTCACTTCCAAGGCAACTTAATATTTGGCATGTGCCGCTCAAAAGCAGTAAGACCTGTGTTTTGGGGTTTTTTTTTTCCATGTAACGTGCGTTTTCTCCATCCATTAGATAAATGGACCTCCAGAGTTTGGTTTGTTTCTCCATCCATTAGATGATTTTGCTGTATAATCCAACGGCTTCCAAAGGGACTTTTGAATCACAGAATTCGATTGAAAACCATTTTGTGGGAATCAAACCTAAAACCTATAGACAGAGGGATTCATGGACAGATGTATGGATGGTGGTACGGAAGGATGGATGAATGAATTGGTGGTACTTAAGGATGAATGTATGGAGGGATGGATATACAGAGGTATGGAATGAGGGATGGACAAATGAATTGATGGATAGATGATTAGATGGATGATAATACGGAAACATGTTTACATGGATGATACATATAGGTGGATTGATGGTGGTATGGACAGATGGATGATGGTAGGGAAGGAGGAAGAAAGGGATGGATGGATGGATTGATTGTTGATGGTATGAAAAATGGAATGAAAAATGTTTATATGCATGATGGATAGATGGTGGTACATATAAGGCATTGTTGGATGGATGGTGGGAAGGAGGGAGAAAAGGATGGAAAAATGAATTGATGGGTGAGTGGGAGGATGGATGGATGGTGGCATGAAAAGATAGATGGATGAAGGTATGGAAAGAGGTTTAGATGGATTGATTGATTGGTTGGTTGGTTGGTTGATTTATTGGTGGAGTGAGTGATGGATAATAGTACAAAAAGACAGATGGTGTTAGAGACAGATGGATTGAAGTATAGATAGATTGATATTGTATTGGTTTGAAAAAAATGAATGGACAGATAGATGGATAGAGATCCATCCATGACATTTCTCTATCCATTTTTCCTGGGAATCAAATTTATGGGAATCAAACCCAAAACCTATGATGGATTAATGGATAGATGATACAAAAGAATGATTGGAAGGATGGATAAATTAATTGGTGGTATAGAAGTATGGATGGATGGATGGACATACAGAGGTATGGAATGATGGATAGACAACTTAACTGATGGATGGATGGATGGATGATATGGATGGTGGTATGGATAGATGGATGGTTCGAGGGAAGGAGGGAAATAGGAATTGATAATGAATTGATGAATGGATAATATGGAAAGATGTTTAGATGGATGGATGAATGAATGCATGGATAGATGGTGGTACATAGAGATGGATTGATGGATGGTGGTATGGACAGATGGATAGTTGGAAGGAAAGAGGAATGGGAAAATTAGATGATGGATGGGTGGATGATATGGAAAGATGTTTAGATGGATGAATAAATGCAGGCAATATACCGGGAACGTTACTAGTATCCGTGCCGGAACATTCCCGTAACGATTTTCCCGGCATTTACCCGTTCACCAGGGGTGTGAGGTACTTGACTAAATGTACTTCGTTACTTTACTTAAGTGTGTTTTTGGCTACTTCGTACTTGCACCGAGTATAAAAAATATAAGCAACTTTTACTCTCTACTCCACTGCATTTGTGATTGGGTAGCTGTACTTTTCACTCCACTACATTTGAACGGACACTTATCGTTACTCGTTACATTGTAATTGTGCGCGACAAGCCGGAATCGATTTATACCGCGGTTAATTTCTTGTGCGGACGAGGTGAATATCGCCATCTTTAGGCTGCTGAATAATTTTACTTTATATCTATTTGCAAATTTAAGTGATTGAGAGTGACTTTTTGTTCTTTTTATCTACTTTGTTCTACCAGTTTTCAAACATTGAGGTTAAATTCTGTTTCTGTCTTGGAAAACAATAGTTTGTTTTTACAACTCTTTTTTTTTGGGCCTATATTGAGCATGAATTAAAAAATACTTCTTAATACTTAAGTTCTTCTAAAATTTGACACTTTGCTACTTTGACTCGTCTTTTTGAAACTGGTGACTTGTTACTTGTATTGGTGTAATTTTTCCAGTAAGCATTTGTACTTTTACTCAAGTATCTCTGTCCGGTACTTTTCACACCACTGCTGTTCACACTCACGTGCATGCAGGAAATATAGCGGTATTTTGCCGGGAATGTGTGTGTGTGTGTGTGTGTGAAAGGGGCTCATGAGTAAGCTCTTCTTCTCCATCATCAGATCCCTGTGATGACAGGAGCCTTCATGGACTCATCCCCTCACGATGACTACAGCACTGACCACTCGCTCTTCAACTCCTCCGCCAGCGTCCACGCCGCCGCTCTGGCCGCTCACAGCCAACAGGAGGAGCAACAGTCCATGTCACGTGACGCCATCTGGCTGTGGATCGCCATCACCGCCACCATCGGGAACATCATCGTGGTGGGCGTGGTCTACGCCTTCACCTTCTGACCTCCGGAGCCCCACCTACTGGACTCAGAGCGTCTACGCCGTGTTAGATGTTGTCGTTTTTTTTAACGCGGAATGGAAGCTCCATTGAGATTTTCACGTTGAAAAGTTTCCAGATTGTTTAATGTTAAACAGTGTGACGTGACCAGACCTACTACATCTCACCAGCCAATAGTCGGTAGCATCCGAGAAGCTTCGATTTTCGATTTTAAAGACAATCACTTACGACTCTTTGGTTTTTGCGAAACAGGGTGACCCTCAACACGATTCAACGAGAAGCTTTTGTACCGATATATGCAGAGGTGTAAGAAGTACCAGATAACCAAACTTGAGTAAAAGTACGGATACGTACTGGAGAAGTAAGTAAAGTATCGAATTTTAAAAGAACTTGAGTGTTTTACTCAAGATAAATTAAGTAAAAACAAAGAAATGTGAAAAAGCTCTATTAATCGGCTTAAATTTTTTCTACTACAGAAACTAAATTTAACACCTCCATGTTTCAAAAATGGTAAATGAATGAAATAAAGAACAAAAAGTCAGTCTCAATCAAACTCAAATGTGCAAAATGAATGAATAAAAATCACGTTCACGTGGTGTCTAATTCACAATTAGCTTCCAGTATCTTTACCAGTCTACAAATAGCAAAATCGCCTCGTTCGCCCAGGAAATTAACCGAAGTAGAAATCGATTATGGTTTGTCGCGCACAATCAAAATGTAACAAGTAACGATAAGTGTCCGTTCAAATGTAGTGGAGTGAAAAATACAGTTACTCAATCACAAATGCAGTGAAGTAGAGAGTAAAAGTTGCTTATATTTTTGATACTCACTACAACCACAAAGTAGCCAGAAACGCACTTAAGTAAAGTAACAAAGTACATTTACTCAAGTACTTTACACCTCTGGATATATGTTTTCATCCGTGTAGGTGAGAATACCCAATTGCGTCCTTAGAGGTCAACGCTGCCCTTTTTAGTCCGCTCAGCATAAAAGGCGAGGGTTGCCATGGCGACGGTGTCATGCTGCCTGGGGTGGGGGGGGGGGGTAGGGATGCAACTACGTATCCCAGCATCCGTCATCTTTTACTGTGTGTGCCAGCATCCTCATCGTGACAGGACCAGCGGAGAGTTCCGTCTCCTTGACCTTGAGGTTTTCTAGAAATGTCAACCGAACCGGAGCGTGTTTGATGCCTCTTGAATTTCTATACGTGTAAATTCAGTCAAATAGATTATTTATTAGATTCATCACGAAGTTTATCATGTGAAACTATAATGACGATGCAGTAGTTACAGTGGCTTTCGGGATGTTTAGTGTCATCGTGTTGGTTTGGTGATCACGTGGTTTATCTACACCAGGTTGTAGCAGATTATTGATTTTTAATCTAAACTGACTCGGACCAAAATTGTATTGATCATCTCGGCGGCGCCGTGAGACCTGGGATGCTCTTCATTTTGAATTCAAAAGCTGCCGTTTCTGACACGTTTGAATGTCAGATGTTTAGCATATAGTTCGCCACGTAGCCAGTCGTGGATTGATGTGATTGGCTAGTTTGCTTGACCGATAAGGTGTGTAACTTTTTAAAAACATCCCCTAAGTGGAAAAAAAAAAAATCTACATATTCTTTGTATAATAATAGTCTTGTAATAAAGATTTTTGAAAACGTTTTTTTGCGCTTCAAATCAAAATAAAATCTAGTTTGTTCATGTCTGGATGTAAATGAGCAAAAGATGGACACATTATTTAGGGTCTTTTTACATGTTTGCAATTTGCTCTTATTTTAAAATTGTGATCTTTATTTTGAATTTGAAAATAAAATTTGTGGCGTCAGTTTTCACATTTAACAATATCAGTACTAGGAACTCATCCTGGTTAATTATACCTAGTTAACTCACACGTGGTGTAATGAAGTATAATGATCTGTGCCGTGTAAAAATGGTGCTGGTTTGTTTGATAAAGAGCATCATGGTCCAGGTTTGGATGATGGATGAAGATGAAACTAGTAAAGAAATAAAACAATATGTGAAACACAGACAATGTTGTAACTCTGACTTTATATTGAGAAATGTTTCTTTTTCAGTTGATTGAAAGTTGAGTTGCTTGAAAATAAAAACACAAACTTGATGAAAACCTGAAATTCTTAATTCCAAAAAATGTGTAGAAACGGACTATAAAGTAAATTAAAAAAAAAAAAACTAAATAAAAACACTCACCTGAATCATCTTATTCTTTCATTTTAACAAAGTATGTTGAATGAGTTTAAGCAGTGAACGCTATTTGTTTTTCTTCTTTCCATTTCGGCAACCTTATTAAATTTTTGTATTGATTTTTTTTTTTTTTGTGTGTGTAAAAGTATGTGAAATAACACACATTCCCTTTAAATTTCTTCATACTTATGCATGAAACAATCAAGTCTTCACAAACGGAAGGCGCACTTGTGTCTGGCTATGCGCTCGTGTTTAAAAGCGTTCACGCCAGGGTGTGAAATGAAGTTTTCATCCGTAAGCGCTGCCATTTACACACACAGAATATTAAACACTCCCAGAATCACGAAGCCTCTCGTGGCCACACAAACCAACTTATTCAGAAAAGCCCAAATTATAGATTCTGCGTCTGAGCCGACAAACTCCTCGGGCCCGACCGGTTCCCTTTGATTCCCTGTGTATTGTATAAGGGGGTTTGGGTCTTGGACCGGGCGGGGCCGGGCTCCCCAGAGATCTCTGCTGTTTCAGGATTTAAGCTTCTTGACGTCTTGAAGTTGCTCTAAGCGACACTCAACACAACGATCACGTCTCTCGCCAACACTTGCTTCTGATATTCAGCCGAGCACATTTGACGCCTGTGTTCCACCATGTCTGATTTGAACTCCCGTGTTTGTTTCTCAACTGATTTTAATACCGTATTTACGCGAATAAAAGCACCCCCCTGATTTTTCATGCACAAAATTAAAATTCCACAAAAAAAAACCACCAATTATTTTGTTTATTTACATTTCAGTTTCAATTAGGTTAATATTCTCCCAAACATACTATTTTTTCTTTTTTTAACAAACCTAACTTGTGACTCGTATCATATTGATATAGTTTTACTTGAATGATAGATAATAAAAAGTCGATTCTAGTGGTCAGAACTTCATTTCCCAAGAGTCTTTGCACCAGTCCAACTGCGGGAGGCCCATCGAGCTTTTTATACGACGCCGTGTGAAGAGAAATGAAGTGAAGGATTATTATGCCCTGTTTAGCAGACTGTCGTGTTGTAACAAAAAAGACACGTCTTACCTAAACATTGCGCTCATAAGTTTATGAAAAATAATCAAATTAAATACTTCTTTTGTAAAGACTTGTCTCGCACTGCAGCCCTTAGAACTTCCTCCTATTCTTCGCCATTTTCAAACTTTGACACAGAGAGGTGGTTGCAAAAAATGTCGAGTTTAGTAATCGATAGCATTGGACGATTGGAGAATGACAGATGATGGACCACGATGAAGATTTGAGACAAGGAAAAGGTAAGATAGAGACGTAGTGTGTATATAGTTTAAAGACGACTTCCATCTACCATCAACTGCTGACCCAAAGTGTACTAGCATAGATTAATTAACGAGTAATGGATTAGAAATCTCCACGACTTTGTGAAGTCAGACTAGTAGGTGGGGTTTTATTTAAAGAAAAACTTTCGACGTCTATGTTTATTTAAGTAAAGCTGCTTTGAGATCTGCAACTGTAACCCTAATCCTATAAAAACTATATTTCCCATCATGCCTTTTTTGTCACACTCCTCACCTGTGCCTAGTTTATCCCAATGCTTGTGAATATCATTCATTTATGTAATAATTTTATCAATGTATAGAGTAGTTTTGTTTCTTCTCTTTGATGTTTCTATTAACAGTTTTGATCAGTTTCCCTTAAACTTAACTGAAATAAAATGTTGACAATGTTTATTATTGTTATATTACTATATTGTTTTTGCCAATGTATTTGCCGAAGAACATTGACAAAAAAAATAATCTCACAAAAGTTGTAACATGATTTTGTAAGCATGATTTTACGGATGAAGTGTGAGAGTTGTATTATGTTACTCAAATGCACATTATTTATATATATATACATTTATTCATGTACAACACTTTTTAATCATAACTAAAATATTAAAATCCACCTGAATTTAGCATTTCTACGAAGTTTACTTGTGCTTTTCTGTTAGCAAAAATTCAATACAAAAAAAAACTACAATTTATATTTCATATTTCAAATCACTAGTATATTTCTAAAATATGAGTTTTAGAGGTTTAAATTAAAACTTGTTTAAAATGTAAGACTTGTTTTACTTAAATACGGTTTAATAAAAATGTGGTGAAGCAAAAAATTTAATATTTGGTTTTCAAAACACTCAAATATCTAACATTAAGTAAAACAACAACTGGCCAATCACAATCAACAAGCCCGGTCACATGATGTGCTAGGGGTGTCAATAAATTATTCGTGGAGTTTAGTGTCTCTGACATCATGGATTGATGAGAAGGAAGTCATTTATCCTCCTTTTATTTTCGTGATGTGTTTGTACGACGGAGGCGAAAGATGCTGTTGTCATTCATCTAGAACGTTCCATTTTCTAGATGTAGGACGCTTTTCTAAATTCTTGAATTGATTTCAAGCGCTCACAAATGTTTATCATCAGCCTGTCTGTGTGTTTAATCCCCCAGCTCTGTTTCTCCTGATGTTCCCGTAAAGCTCTCCACCACACGCTCACCTAAACAAGACAGATGTTGACGATCCATGAGAAAGTTATGAGATATGAAATTCGATATCCTCCGAGTGGGTCAAGCAGAGGTAACGGGATATTACCGCTTTCTGTCTCGCACATGCGCCCGTAACAGGGTTTCTGGCTCCAGATGAAGCCATCAGAGATCACACGAAGCTTCTGGAGCTTTACGACAGATCTGCACAGACACGTTGCGAATCATCACCGGACGAAAAGTTGGTTGCCATGGCAATCTCGCTCATTTAGCTGACTTTAAGGTTTAAACGGTTTGTAGTCGTGTTGAGTCATTGTGTTACTGTCGAGCCCACCGTCCAATCAGTGTCAGATCCATCAGTCTGGGTAAGTGGGATGCAGACGACATGATTCATCCGTGTTGTAACCGAAAGAAACGAAAAGGCCTGGCTTCAAAACGGCTGGGAGATGGATGGACTCCATCGCTGTCAGTCTGACGTCAGTTAGAAACTAAACTCATTAAGCAGATGTTGATCTCGCCCGCCTGCTGCTGGTATCTGATTATGGTGGCTGTAGGACAAGTGTATGACTTGTGATGTGGATTGGAGAGAAACCAATGGTTGGTGGTTATAGAGCAGTGGTTTAAACCTACATGTCAACCTTTAAACTAGGGGTGTCAAACTCATTTTCACCTGTGTTTGCAATGCTGTGTTTACATTGCAGAGTTTGTTGTGGTGTTGGTGACAGTGTTTATGTGGCATTGTATGTTCCAGTGTTTGTTCCAGTGTTTACGTTGCTGTGTTTGTTGCAGTGTTTGTGGCATTGTATTTTCCAGTGTTTGTTGCAGTCTTTATGATGCAGTGTTTGTTACAGTGTTTATGTTCCATCGTTCATGTTGCAGTGTTTGTTACAGTGTTTATGTTCCATCATTTATGTAGCAGTGTTTGGTACAGTGTTTGTTGCAGTGTTTATGTTCCAATGTTCATGTTGCAGTGTTTGTTACAGTGTTTATGTTCCATCGTTCATGTTGCAGTGTTTGTTACAGTGTTTATGTTCCATCGTTCATGTTGCCGTGTTTGTTACAGTGTTTATGTTCCATCGTTCATGTTGGAGTGTTTGTTACAGTGTTTATGTTCCATCGTTTATGTAGCAGTGTTTGTTACAGTGTTTGTTGTAGTGTTGCAGGTGCGCTCCCTCTCTCATTAGCCAGGAATTGGGGACACCTGGTGCTGACTGATTGGGAGGAGTATTTAAGGAGGCGTTCCTCAACAGCTCATTGTCAGATGACCATCATGCTGTGTGCGTGGTGAACTTCAGGGTCTTACGTTCTTTGTATTTGAGAGCTATTGTTACTTTCTGGTTGACAAATGAAGCCAACATATCTGAGAAGCTGAGGACTGTGTTCTGTGTCTTCCTGGAATTACTCGAGATGTGACAAAATTAGTTACGTACATAAAAGTTGTTTCCATCTATTCGTCTCTTTTCGAAATCACTTTTTATTTTCTAGGGAAAGCTGGCCAGGAAGTGAGACCCACAGTGGATTGTTGGCCAACCAATCACAGAGCAGGACACAGTCACACACATCCACACTCTCACTTCTAGGCAAGTTTTCTAGACTCTAATTCCTATGGATAAATGCTCTTTTGGACTGTGTGAGGAAATTGGAGACTCAGAGGAAACCCAAAATGTAATATCACTCTGAAAGGTCTCCAACCAGCCATTATTTGGATGTTTTGCTCTGCTGAACATCGATTTCTTTTTTTTAGCAAGTATTTGAGCAAGAAGGTGACCACCACTTTACTCTCCTGCTCCACAAACAATCCTTGTATGGGAAACCTTTAGTTCGCCGCTCTGCCGAGAGTTTAATTTTAAGGGGGGAAATCGAAAACACTGTACAAGATTAAGGTGTTTATGTGTGTGTTCACTTTGCAGTTTGTGTTAAATTCAAAGCATGTAAACATTTCCACTGTAAAACTAAGAGCGTTTTGGTTTAAACTCCATTGAACCGAACTTGCCCACAAAATGTGTGAAACGTGCAAATTGTTACATGTTTTTCCTAGGCTTTGTAAAGAATGTCTAGATCAGAAAGACTTCTAATGGCAAAACCTCTAAAAACAAAAAAAGAATTTCAAAATGAACTGTTGGACACAATGGAAACATGTTTTGGTTAAAACTCCAAAGAACTGAACTTGCCCACAAAAAGTGGGTGAAAGTAAAAATCTAATTCAAATTTGAATAGTCATTTATGGTACATGGTATGAAATGTATTTTTCAAATCGTCCAGCATTTAAATATGTGGGATGGGGGGGGGGTGCTTGCGAGAACGAGATACAATAAAAGATAAAAATACAATAAAATGTGACTAAAATACAAAGAAAAACGAAAGACAGAAGGCGAAAAAGATAAAAATGCAATACAAGAAAACAAGTAAAATACAAAACACAAAAAAGTGACTCAAGGAACTAAGAATGTTTTGGTTAAAACCTCAATGAACCGAACTTGCCCACAAAAAGTCGGTGGAATAGAAGTCTAATTCAAATGTTTATTGTCATATTTTATTGTCAGCATGCAATGAAATGTATTTTTCATCCAGCATTTAAATATAGGGTGGGGGGGGGGGTGCTGCAAGAAAGAGATACAGTTTTAGATAAGAGATAAAAATACAAAAAAATGTGAATAAAATACACGGAAAGAACTACGAATTAGGAAAAACACATACAAAACAAGTAAAATACAAAACACAAAAAAGTGACTCCACTAACTAAGAATGTTTTGGGAGCAATAAAGTAAAACTTGAGATGGATGTTCCCGGCTACACAATTAAGGAGGTTTGGGGAAAGCGTAGGCCGGTGTTCTAAAATTAAACCTATTAATCACTCTCCTCTACAGTCTTGCATATTACACCGCGTCTTATTAAAACACCCGTGGGGAGAGTGTTGACAGGGAGATGGCTCATCCACAAACAGCATCTTCAGTCCGCTGACATTTTCCGGACAAAGCGTTGCTGTCAGATGGGGAGCTCTGCACTTCGTCTAGGTGTTGCGGACTTTTGGCTGCGTCGACACCAGGCTTGTCACTCGGATGCTGATCTGGAGCGACATCAGTGGCTGTGGAGAAGCCGAGGTCTTCGTGCTAACGTTCTCCTGTGTGGCTGTTACCATGGAGACGCTGCCAGGACAACCCATCCGCATCTAATTCCACGCAACTTCAAAATGGCGGAGGTACTCGCTCCAGCGGAGACTCTCGGGGCTCCTGACTTGAGTACCAGCGAGTCTGGGAGGAATTGATTCCTTGCTTGATGGTTTTTTCCAGTGACATCCGCATGCACTTAGATGCCACTAGAGAAATCCGATGCAACGGCTTTGCACGAAAAATCCACCACAGTTTTAGACTTGGATGTACAGTAGTTCAAAGACAAAAGCTTGTTTTGATGTAACTTTTTTTTTTGTCTCTTTACTGTAGCAGTTTTTATCACTTTTTAATAGTTTTTAATATGTTTTTATCACTTGTAGCAGTCAAAAAATGATCCTGACCCGATGTGGCCCGATTAAGCAGAAGTTGATTGTATTTACATAATGTCGAAAAAATGTATTATAAAGATTTCAAGTAAAACGAATAAAAAAATATATGAAAATAAGCAGCATCAGCATCTTCACAAACTGTGTGCAAGGTTCCTAGAGAATTTTGAATAAGGCCTTCAAAGTCGTCGCGCTTTATAAAATCTCTTTGCTGAATTCTGCGAGGTCTCTTTGCTTTATAGATTCCACTTTATGGCTCTTTGCCTCGTGTTTTTCATGTTCTAGGCTGTACTTCTGAATATGATCTGCTTCTAATAAGCCCCTATGGAATTGCTATATGATGCTTCTTCTCTAACATCATATTGTCTGCGCCGGATATTTAGGCCATGTGGAGGATATTCTGTTTACCATTACATTATACTGAACTCATCTTCTGCTCCTCATTTACACACCAAACTGGTCTGTCGGTTTGTTATGTCATATGCTGTACTGTATTTTCAAATTACTTCTAAATTGCGTCTCATCAATAAGTATTATCTTATTAAAACAAGACAACAAACAAGTACCGAAAGGAGGATATTTGTAAAAAATTCGGTATTTACATGTCACACTGTGAAACATTTACAATATTGCCTACTTACAATTTATGGGCAACTTAAAGTTGTCTAAATTAAACTTTAAACGGACTACAAATCCATATAGAGTTTGAAAAGTGATCAAATATTTCTTGTGGGTTTCTACCAATTTCCTCCCAAAGTCCCAAAGCATTCTGAGAAGACCTGGCCTGTGATTGGTCGGCCCACAAACCAGTGTCCCGCCTTCATGTCAAGGAGATTGAGATTGGCTGTAGCTCCCAGTGACCCAGAAACAGAAGAAGTGCTTTAAGAAAATGAAAGAACTGTTTAATATTTCATGTTTTTTAATACTTTGTGGACTTTCCCTGCCGGTCGGTTTTCCGGCTGTCTGGTGTGTCCAGCGTCCAGCAGCATTCCAGACATTTTCCCGATGTGACTGTGTCCAGTATCTCCAGTATCTCTTGAGACGGGGGCCAAAAAGATTCCAGATTTAAACAATCTTTGCTCATTAATCTGCTCTCTCCATCTGTTTTATAAACTGTTTAGAACTTGATGTGCTAATAACTATATCCAAAAACGTTTTTTTTTTTTTTATTTCTTTTCAGCAGTTTGTTTCGGAATCACATTTCTCTCTTTCTTCAAGCATTGATGGCTTTTATCGTTTGGAAGCGTCTGCGTGTTTTTATCTGTGTTATAATCCAGACGGTGCTGAGGAGAGAAGGGCATCGTATACTGAGGAAGACATGTGGACTGCACTGATGAAGGGTCCGGATAATTTTAACTAATGGCTCCTGGACTCGTCCCACCCGTGACCTCCTCTGTCTTTTACCCCGGTGCTGCTGCCACACACTTTAATGGAGCGATCCGTCTCCAGACATACGGATGGAAAGATCTGAACAGCTGTGGTCCAGTGGTACAGAATTGGATTTGTGTCCAAGAGGTTGCAAGTTCACATCCCACTCCGACTGGTTCTACCACTGAGTGTCCTTGTCTTAAGGCTGCCCACTGCTCCGGGTTTGTGTGTGTTCACTGTTCAAATAGATAAAATGCAAAAAAAAAATCCCCTCTAAGGGATTAATAGTTTCTAATAAAGTTTATATTATTGTAATTAATATTATTATTATTATTATTGATATTGTTGTTGTGATTATTAATAATAATACCTGTAGCCTTTTAACCAAGTGTTTCATATAACTGTATTGAAGTGGTTTAGTGTGACAAACGCATTCTCTTTGTTAATGGCCTGTTTTGCCGGATCAAAAAAAATTTTTTTTTTTTTAGTTTATTCGTATTTTTTTTTCCTCCATTTTTATTTTAGGGCCTCTGTTGACATTTAGAAATCAAAATATGAAAGTTTGTCTAGAACTGTCATCAATCAAGTTATGCAAATAACTGGAAAGTATACATGGAAATTTCAATTGGGGATTTCAATAGACAAAAACTTTGTTTAAATTTATTATTTTTTCCACCTAATTTTAATATAATGTAAAAGAAATAGTGTATTTGTGTACTTAATATTCAATGACTTAAGCAAAGTAGAAATTGTGCTTATAGTTTAATTTTTCTTTTCTTTTCTTTAACGAGTCGACTGTTTTTCTACCTTCTGAAGATGATAATAATGTAAATGTATTAAACAGTTAAAATAGTTCAGTCTAATCAAAATGTAAAAAAAAAAACCTAATAGTTTTACAACTCAGTTTGTATTTAATAGTTTTTCATGATGGGTATAGTATTTGCCTTCCAGACACTACATCATAATTGTTTACCTAAACATCTGAATAACCGAGAGATCCTCTTGAGATCCCAGTTTAGGGTGGAAATATTTAGGTTTTTTTATTAAGGTTAAGGAAATATTAAGGTTTCCACTTTCTGCTCCTGGAATGCCGGACATCTGAGTCATGGACTTTATCTCCTGCTCCGTGTTGCTGAATGATCTTCAGTGTGACAAACAGAAAGTGAGGGGCTTCCAGTGACGACAGCCCACTTTCCCTTCATAAGAGCTTCTGTCTGATCTCAGCAGCGTCGAGATCAGCCTGATCCACCCAGACAGCACATCAGAACAGCCGGACGCTCAACTTACTATGAAAGGTAAGCTAATGCAACTCCAGTAAGATGCACTTTAGTTTTATGGGGACACGGGATTTTAGAAAATAATTTGTAAACAAAAATATACCTACATATATTTTACAAATCAATATGTATGAATTGTTATATGTGTGTGTGTGTGTGTGTGTTTAGTTTTAGGTTATTTTAATAACAAAAAAAAAATAGTTATGTGATGAAACTCAGTCTTTATAAAACCTTACCATTTCTGTGAATAATATTGCATTATCACAGAAATATTAAACAAAATTTAAGCAAAATTGTTATTTTTTGGGAAAAAATGTTGATCATATTAACAAATACAATGTCAAAAAACTGTGTGTGTGTGTGTGTGTGTGTGTGTGTGTGTGTGTGTGTGTGTGTGTGTGTGTGTGTGTGCGTGTGTGTGCAAAAAAACATGGTAATCCACTTGCAATCACAGTTTCCAGATTACTGTAACATTATGATCCACGGCCGTTTTCTTTTTCCTTTTTGTAGCCTATGGTTTTATAATAGCTAGTGAGTCTTCCCATGATGCTTAGCAATAAAAAATGAATACATTTGCCCTAAATGCACAAAAAATGTGCTTTGCTGTAAAACACCCCTGTAAAATTACTGGGATTTTTACAATGCGTGTGTGTGTTTGTGGCAATTGGCAAGCAATTGGCTAATTGTGGGGACAGAATGCTCTTATTTATTAATAAATTCATATTTTTTTTTCCTTTAGTTTTGATGTCTATTTGTATAGTCTGGGTGGGCTCGTTTGAGGGTCTTTGTACATTTAAAGATTTTCTCGCCAATTAAAGGTGATTTGTACCAAATTCCCAATACAGTAGGTTTTTGTTACCATGCAGGACAATTTTAAGAAGAGAAGAAGAAAACCTTTATTTGTCTCAACAAAGAGAAATGTACATTTTTTGCAGCAGCCCCAATTGTAAAACAATAAAGAAAATGAATGGGAAAAAAATATCGCGCATAATGTACGATTTTAATTAAATAAATAATATTTTCTGATTCAAATGGCTGACAGAAAAGATCTTCTGTAACGCTCCTTCAGACATTTAGGGTTTACACTGCATAGCTGTATTTTTTTAGCCAGAATGAAAGCGAAAAACACATGCAAATTGCGGTTAATAATAATAATTGCTGATAATACATTTGATTTTTTCCGCTATCGTCCCCAAGTATCGCAATGGACGTAAACTCCTCCCACCTCCACTGCAAGGAAATAAAATGTGTAAATGGATGGATAGATTAACTGATGTGCGGTTGAATGGTGGGATGCATGTGAAAATAGACGGATGGATGGATGAATGCATTGATAAACGGATTGATGGATGATAAATGAATGAATGGATGGATGGATGGAGAGGCAAAAGATTGAGATTGATGAATGGATGGACGACTTTTTTTTTTTTTTTTTTTTTTTTTTGCCAAAATGAAAGCGAAAAGCATGCAAATGGTGGTTGCTGCTAATACTTTACTTACTTTACTTTACAGTCATTTGGCAAAAGACTTACAAGTGAATTTGTCTACAATAGGCTACAGTAGATGTCTACACAGGCTATAGAAGGAAACCTACTAGACGGAGTAGACAGAAACACAAGACAAAGATTTTTATTTTTAATCAGTGTTAAAGTTTTAACAAGTTTCTAGTGCTTTTTTTTCAAACGTTGAGAAGGTTGCAGACTTTCTCACAGGATGTTCTAATCTATTTGATTGTTTCCGCTATCGTCCCCAAGTATCGCAATGGACGTAAACTCCTCCCACCTCCACTGCAACGAAACGGAGGCCTGGACCTGGTTATCGTCCCTCCAGCCTCCAGTTCTGGCTCTTATCAGCATCCTGGGCGTGGTGGGCAACGTCCTGGTCCTGTGCGTCTTCTGCCTCCAGCGGAAGTCCTGCAGCGTGGCCGATGTCTATCTGGGCAACCTGGCAGCGGCAGACCTCATCATGGTCCTCTGCCTGCCCGTGTGGACCGTCACCATCGCCTGGGACTACCACTGGCTCTTCGGGGAGATGTTGTGCAAGGTGGTCAACACGGTGATCTGCATGAACTACTACTGCAGCGTTCTGTTCCTGGTGCTGGTCAGCGTGGACCGCTACCTGGCGCTGGTCAAGCCCATGAAGCCCAGCAAGCTGAGAAGACCCCACTGGGCCAAGCGCTTCTGTGTGGTGGTCTGGACCTTCAGCCTGACCCTCAGCCTTCCGTCTCTGCTCTTCAGGAGAGTCCGATGGTTCCCGGAGATCGGGGTGGAGGCGTGCTACCTGGACTACCCTCACCCCGCCTGGGCTCTCCAGAAGAACCTGACCACCATGGTGATGGGCTTCCTGCTCCCCGTGCCCATCATCACCGTCTGCACCTTCCACATGCTGAAGGTGCTGAGAGAAGGCGGCCTGGTGGTCCACCCCAGGGTGCGGACGGAGAAGAAGGCCACGCGGCTGGTCCTGATCGTCCTGGTGGTCTTCCTCGTCTGCTGGATGCCGTTCCAGGCCGTGTGCTTGCTGGAGAGCCTGGACTATTTCCAGCTCCTGCCCGGGTGCGTGTGGGAGAACGTCCTGCAGATCGGCTCTCAGCTGGCCACCTACCTGGGCTACAGCAACAGCTCCATTAACCCCTTCCTGTACGTCATCGTGGGCAGTCTGTTCCGCAGGAGAGCTCGAGGGCTTCTCGGTGGCCTGCTGGCTCCTCGCTTGAAGAACGGCTCCTCTGTGTTCACCAGCCTCACGCTCGTTAGCAAGAGCAGCGAGAGCAAAGACTGCAGAGTCACCACACTCACTAAGGAACGCTCACGCTCTCTAGAACCCGACGGATGGATGTACAATCAAGTGTGTGAATAGATGGATACTACAGTAGATTAACCGATAAACCGGTAAAATGGGTTGAATGGATGATATTTGAATGAATGGAGAGGCAAAAGATTAGATGGATGGATGGATGGATGGATGGATAGATGGATGAGTGGACAATCACGTGGGGAAAAAATGGATAGATTAACTGATGTGGTTGAATTGAGAGATGAATGTTGAAATAAACTGATGGATACATGGATGGATGGATGGATGGATGGATGGATGGACGATAAAATGTGTAAATAGATGGATACTAGATTAACTGATATGTGGTTGAATGGTGGATGGATGGATGGATGGATGGATGGTAAAATGGGTTAAATGGATGACATTTGAATGGATGGAGAGGCAAAAGATTTGATGGATGGATGAACAGACGGATTGATGGATAGATGGATTGATGGATGGATGTACTAGATGGATACTAGATTGATAAGTGGTTAAATGGTGGATGGATGGATGGATGGATGAATGGTAAAATGGGTTGAATGGATGACATTTTAATGGATGGAGAGGCAAAAGATTAGATGGATGGATGAACAGACGGATGGATGATGGATGGGTGATCAATCAAGTGTGTAAATAGATGGGTACTAGATTGATAAGTGATTAAATGGTGGATGAATGGATGGATGAATTCACGGTAAAAAAACGGATGACAATTGGATGGATGGAGAGGTGAATGTTGAAATAGACTGATGGGTAAATGGATGGATGGATGGACAATAAAATGTGTAAATACATGGATAGATTAACTGATATGTGGTTGAATGGTGGGATGAATGTAAAAATACACTGATGGATGGATGGATGAATGCATTGATAAGTCAAGTCATGTGTGTACAGTGAGTTATTCCGCACAATGAAATTCTTAGTTTGCCGTCAATGCATTGAATGCCAGTGGTAAGAAAGAGAGATAAAAACAAAAGTATATACATGCAATAAATAAATCAAATAAGTGGGAAAATAAATCAAATGGGAGAATGGGAAAATGGATGGATAGATTAAATGATGTGATTGAATGGAGAGATGAATGTTGAAATAGACCAATGGATTGACGGATGGGTAAATGGATGGATGGAGAGGCAAAAGATTGAGATGGATGGATGGAAAATAAAGTGGGAAAATGGATAGATAGATTAACTGATCTGATTGAATGGAGAGATGAATATAGATCCATATCTAATGGATGAATCGATGGATAAATGGACTGATATATGATTGAATGGAAGGATGGATGTAGAAAACGAACAGTAGCTGTCTGGTAAACCTCTAACTATTTTCATATTTTGTTGTTTGTGTTAATTGTTTTGTGAGTTGAACATATTTAAAATGTACGTGTGTGTGTGTGTGTGTGTGTGTGTGTGTGTGTGTGTGTGTGTGTGTATATATATAGTCTGATGGCTTGTTATTGTTTTCTGTGTGTCTATAATGTCTCTTCTGTGATTGTGTAGTCGTCCGGTCTCCATATTCATTACTGATATAATCATTTGCTTCCGTTACTTGAGTAATTTACAGTTTTATCTGTTTGTGTTGACCATTATTTCCATGAATTTTCCTAAAGACACTAATGGGTTAATTTTCCATTTCATTTTCTATTTTTAGCCTGTCAAGTGTTTTCACTCGTCTCCCTCCTTCGATTAACTCTTGTTCTGCATTAGTTCCTTAAATGTGCAAACAATTTAAATTAAATAAAAATAAAAGCTGCAATTGTTTTTACTGCAATTGAGCCTGGGGAGTCATCAAAAAGACAACTTAGTTGAATAAATAGTAATATTGTCGGTACACAGTTTTATTAAATTTCGTCTTATAATAGTTTATTTATTTAAACCGTTATAGTGAATGCGTCTTAAAATAGACTTGAGAAGTGAGTTTGACTCTCAGAGCTGCTTTTTTCCTTCCAGGTGTGTTTGTGCTGTAAGGGTTTGTATTTGCAGTCTTGATTAAAATGGGCAACATGATGAAAGTTTTCCTGCCTCTGGTATTAAAAGGTCACTACGTAATTTAAAAGGTCTTTTCACTTTCCAGACAGAAAGAATAACATGCTCCAACCTTATTAAGAACGTATAATGTCGTCCCCACCTTTCATAATAAATCGAAAGTGTAATTACTTTTGAGTATTGGATATAGTTGTGTGGTTTAATGTGTTAGGGAAAATAGACATGGTACTGTAGAGCACATTTTTTAACGTATTTTATTTAAATTAGTGAAATTGTAACCTATTTTCATTAAGGAAATGACATCTGGACGTTTCTGTGGTAAGTTTGGGCTATCTAAAGGCAGAGTGTATTTTAGGTTAAGAAATGTTTTTTAATTGTTATAAACGTATAAACATGATTGTGCAAATTTTAAGTTTTGCCGCTAGAGGGCAGTAAAAGACCACATTAAACAACCGCGCTTTTCTGTTTAGTCTGCTGAATATAAATATTAAAAGTTTTTAAATGTAATACATTCTGCATTTGATACACTCAAAATAACACTCAAAATGTTGTATATTTTATTAAATTTGAGTGCAACTAGGTCAGAACTCTTTCGAATGGTTTGTGTTGACTTAACTGCAATAACTACCACACGAACATTCCCATCAATATTTTGCGTGTAGTAAAATAGAACAAAATTAACTACTACGGAAGAATTGTAGTAGTGAAACTACGGTTCAGCATTTTTTATGTGGTACCAATACCATGTTTGTGATTAGAATAAACAGTTGAATTACATCACCATTACTGAAAAAAATCCGTAACTAATACACTCAATCTATTAATTCCAAACCAAATCATCTTAATTCTGAGGTAATTTTAGCGCAGACGGCAGCAAGCCACTGGTGTGAGTTAATCTGAGGGACCCCAGTAGCGCGATGACGTCATCACCGCACGTATCCCGTTGCCTCACAGTAGCGCTGGACCTCTTTCGATGACGTTTCTCTACTGCCCCCTAGTGTTAGCAGCGCTGGATGCTCGCGTAATCTTACGTCATTTAATTTGACCAATTATGTAAATCTCTCTCTCTGAATCTTTTTCCTTTTCCAAAATACGTTTAAACATCCGCTATTTTTATAAGTTTATTCATCCGCTATCCGATTTTACTTCAATTATTTTATGCCTTTTATGTCACACACTGGCTAATGGCAAATAAAGATTAGGTAAAGTGATTCATCTAATCAAATTTGCCAAATTGTGCTCTGAGTGGGACATGTAATGCTCTTCTTGACATTTTGCTTATTTCTGTGTAACTAATGAGATTAGTGCGTGTGTGTGTGTGTGTGTGTGTGTGTGTGTGTGTGTGTGTGTGTGTGTGTGTGTGTCTGCGTGTGTTCAAGTTTGGAGCATTTGTAATGCGATTTTCACAATATTAACTGTCTCAAAGCGCACAAAGTGTGTGTGTGTGTGTGTGTGTGTGTGTGTGTGTGTGTGTGTGCGTGCACATGGCAACACAGTTTTTATTGCGTAAGAAAGTTGCAGCAGCATTTCTTTCATCTCTCGTCTGCTACATTCGGCGCAGCTGCAGCGCCGTTACCACGGTAACCACATCCAGACATGCGCAGATAAACAGCTGATAAACATCATTTGCTGCTTCGGCTAATACGAGAGTCTCTGTCTGTCTGTCTGGTATCATTTCATGTTCATCTGAAAACCCTTGATTTTGAAGAAAGATCTCGACCAATCTAAACGACAGGTAATGATGAGCATGGCCACGCCCACGCATCACCTGCGGTCAGAATTTTGAATTTGATTTTATGTTAAAAAGTTGATGCATGTTAAAAAGTTAATGGTTAATGTCTACCGTAAACTCTGCATAAGGATGTGGATTTAAAGTACTAAACCAAACCAGACTGTAGATATTTATTGTAGGGGTCTTGGTTCTTGACTCCCTCTAGTGGCGGTGGAGTGAAGCTACCAGGACCAGGATCTACCACCTGACAGTGATCTCCAGCGCACACCTGTGGCCACTTATGCCTTGTTATTTAAGGGCTGGAGATCAGATGTGTCTTTTTGAAATAATTTCCAAGCTTCTAGTTCAAATTCAATCTCAGGTTCTGTTTCCAGGCCATGCCATGTTTGTTTTATGTTATGTTTGATGTTTTTTTGTTTAAATACTTTTAGTTTAGAAAAATCATTGTTCTTCCTGGTTCATGGTCAAGAGAAATGTGACATTTGTGAAAGAATTAAATGGATGTTTAGTAATGGTGCACCTTAGAATCCATCTTAAAATGTATTAAAATTGCTTCACATTTATGTTTTTGTTTTCTGTTATAGTTTGTTTATTATATCTTCACATTTTCGATTTAAGCTTTTTTTCCGCTTTTCGGTTTCTTTCGTTTTTTTTTTTTTTTTTAATCTTAAAATTTTCTTAGAAAAAGGAAATGGTTTCAGATGGTAAATCTTGGAAGGTTGATGCCAGACATCATCTTTGTTTGTATCGGCTTCCCCGAGTGAGAGGGGCATCTGAGAACACACAGCTCAGCATCAGGACCGCCTCGTGATCTCAAACCGTGACAGATATTAAGCATCCACGTGCAAAGACATCAACAGCTCTAATGAAACATCCTGTGCTTCTCCAGCCCAATCAACACCGCCGTCACACATTCAATGTGAAGGAAGGAACACCTGAATGTGCGGAGGGCAGCAGTTTCTGTGAATTTATTAGAATTTTTCTCAGGAAAATTGTAGAATTCCTAGAAATGTCATTTTGTACGTTGCAAGTGTGGAGAGACAAATCCGGACAATCGCTAAACTTTTGGCCTTGGACTTTTTCTGGAGCTTCATTGATGTTGTTTCACGTTTGTTTTTCTATTTTCTATTTTATTATTACAAATTACTAGATGTACTTTAAAATGGTGCATTTTACAGGTTATTCTTTCTTGTTCTTACATTTTTTTTAAGTAAAAAAAAAAACATTTTTTTTTGTTAATCACTGGTATTTTATTTCTAACCTGGAATATATCATATATTCATTAGTAAAAAAATGGCTTCTTTAGCCTTACTTTAGTTATACAGCATTTGTTTTATTTCAATTTAAAACAAATTTCAAATTTGTTTTAAAATAAGAACAATTACCATTATATTATTACATTTTATGGATACCATTTTATATTGATAAATTATGTGTTTATTACTAAAGTGCTATAAAGTAAAAGGAATAATAATATATAACCAAACACAAACATGTTTTGTCCTAATGAATTTATAGCATAGAAAAGCTAACAAAAAAAAGTATAGTTTAAATTTTTTTTTATAATTCAATTCTATTTTTTCTAGCAAGTGTATCGTCTTTTGGCTCTTCGTCATCCTCTTCCTCCGTCCTTTTATCTTGTTTCTCTTCTGGTTACTTGGCTTATTTCTTCACTCTCCATCTGTTCAGCTTGCCGACACATCTTGGCTTTTCCTCTTTTTTAAGTTATATGTTAATATATGTATGTGTGTGTATTAAAAAAAAAAATATATATATATATATATATATAGATATAAATATAAATATAAATATATATATATATATATATATATATATATATATAACACAACATATCATATGTGTGGTTGATCTGAACTCCATGAAATTGGTGTAAATTGTGCTGGCCTTTCTAGGCTCAGTAGTTTTAATACTAAAGATGTATTAGAAATAAGGGAAGCTGGCCACATCCAGAGACCTTGAACATGAAAGGAGAAGAGAATCAATGGCACGGAAAGTGGCATCATTATCTTCTGTGAGGCAGGTACAAGCCTCATTGGTGGCCAAGTGAGTGGAGATGTCTCCGGCTCGAAGACTCGTCTCGTGTGTGTGTGTGTGTGTGTGTGTCTGGGTTTAACAGAATGGTTTGTAATTGTAAACACTGTGCTGAACACAGTAAAAATACTGTATATCGAACCATAAAGAAAAGAGTGGAAAAGAGTAAACTGTATTAGACGTGTTTAGCTGCTTAATCACAATTTACAAACTCCAATTTGCCCCTGAGCAAAAAGATACAACTTCGATAAATAGCTGTAGATGTAGAGAAGCCTGTGTATGCTCTTAATAAGTATAAGAAATATACAGTGGTGTAAATTACTTGAGTAAATGGACTATTTGACTTTACTAAAGTATTTTGGCTACTTTGTACTTGAACTTGTACTAATAACATTTACTCTCTACTTGACAACATTTGTGATTGAGTATTTGTACTCTTTACTCCACTACATTTGAATGCACACTTATCGTTACTCGTTACATTGTGATTGTGGGCACAAGTCAGCATCTTTTTCTACCGCCGTTAATTTCTTGGGTGGTCGAGACAATATTGCCATCTGCAGGATGCTGAAGGTACGGGAAAATATTTATTAGCTAAATCACGTGAACTGATATTTGCAGTTTGCATTTTTTAGCAATATGACTGAGACTGACTTTTTGTTCTTTTTTTAATCTATTTTGTTCTGTCATTTTGACACATTGATGGGTTAAATGTCATGTCTGTTTAAGGAAATGAATCCTTATAAATAAAGAGTTTCTTGTTTTTTTTATATTTCTAGGTGTTTTATAAATCTAAAGTCAGTCTGAGTAAAATACTTAAGTTCATTTTAAATTTCATTTTATTTTTTACAACTTTTACAGAAGTCTTTTTGTAATTGGTGACTGTGCACTTTGAGACAGTTAACACTTACAAATGCTCAGAACTTAAACTTGTAACTTGTAAAACGTTAATTAAAAAAAAAATCTTTAATGTTTTAATTGTAAAGTACTCTTTACACCTCTGCAAATAACTGTTTACATCAAAAGAGCAGATCAAGGGCCTTTCGTGTGGAGTGCGTCTAGTTTTTTAATTGGTCCTCACAATGCGTGTTTCACACATTAAAGTTAAGTAAACAGCTGGCCACTTAATTCAACAGTTAATCCTAATCTGCATCTTGTGTTGGAATCATTCAGTTGGACTATTGTGTTTAGTCTCAGTGTCTCGTTTGGCTGAACTCTGCATGCAATTTTGTGACAGTTTCTATGACAACCCAACCCCATCACCTCGCAGGCGTTATTATCCGCATCTCTTGCCGGTTCTGGTTTGTGCGTTGTACTGCTTTGACCCGTCATTTTTTTTAACAACTAGCATAACTTTATCTCTTTAATAATTCAGATTTTCATTAAACGGTATTTGTGTGCTGGGCTTTTTTTCTCCACAGAAGTAATATGGATTTTTCTCTTTTCAGATTAAATGACTTATATAATTTTTATTAGTGACAGTGTGTGTACTGAGATAAATGTGGTGTGGGTCATTTTATCTAGTAACTAGTGACTTTCTGGTTCACTGAGTCACTTTTTTGTGTTTGTATTTCTACTCATTTTACTTTTTTTTTATTGCATTTGTATCTTTATAGTTTGTTTTGTATTTTATTCATATTTGTATATTTTTTATTATATCTTATTTTTACAGTATTTTATTATGTTATTTATATATAATATTTTATTATACATATTTTATCTTCTTTTTATTATATTTCTTGCTTTAGTATGCATCGCATCCCCCACAAAACTCCCCCCTATGTTTAAATGCTGGATAATTGGAAAATACATTTCACTTCATGCTGTACCATGTAGAATGTGACAAATAAAAATTTGAATTTTGAATTTGATTTCGGGGCATGTTAGAAAGTTAGGTAATGTCTTCCTTAAATTCTGCATAAAGATGTGGACTTGAAGTCCTAAACTAAACCAGACTGTGCATTATTTATTGTAGGGGTCTTGGTTCTTGACTCCCTCTAGTGGCGGTCGAGTGAAACTACCAGGACTTAATCTTCCACCTGACAGTGATCTCCAGCGCACACCTGTGGCCACTTATGGTTTGTTATTTAAGGACTGGAGATCAGATGTGTCTTATTGAAGTCATTTCCAAGCATCTAGTTCAAATTCTGGCCATGCCATATTTTGTTTCATGTTATGTTTGAGTTTTGTTGTTTAAATACTTTTTGTTTGGCAAATATTGTTGTTCTGCCTGGTATACGGTCAAGAGAAATGTGACATTTGTGAAAAAATTAAATAGAGGTTTATTAATGGTGCACATTAGAATCTATCTTTGAATTTTTTGAAATACTATGGTACCCTGAGGAGTCAGATTAGTGTCAAAAATATCAAACATACATTACAAAAAAAAAATGCTTCACATGCTTTATGTTTGGTTTTTTATTTTTTGCTTGCAATCTTCGTGTTTTTGTTTGAAACTTTTTTTTTCCCGCTTCGGATTTTTCGTTTTTTTTCTATTATTTATTTTTTTTATATCTTAATTTTCTTTTAAAAAGGAAATAATTTCAAATCTCTGGTCCCTAGAGGAAAAAAGAAAAAAAGTTCAATCTATTTTCCAGAGCGGAAGAACTTTATCATCAATTTAATTGACCAAAAATCTCCAGTCTTGTGTGTTTCCCCGGTTTTGAGAGAAGACGTGGTCCTGCTGACTCACTGAGCAGATCTTGCCAAGAGCTTCCGTCTGCCGCAGGTCACAGCTGTTCTGGAGCAGGACAGGTGTGACTTCAGAGCTAATGGGGAAACTCACCTCTACACGCCGCTGAGTCCAGTGACTCATGACGGAGAAGAAACATCTAAACACCCCGAGGAGACAAACTCAAAGTTCTGGCCTCTATAAAACTTCACAACTCTACAAAAGCAACTTGAGAAGATGTTCTAAAGTACTGGTACTTTACGGTGCATTGCAGAAAATGTTCTCATCATAGGCAGGTGTTGAGATGTTCCTGAGATCCCCATCACAGCGTGACTTGAGTGAGACTGAACGTGAGAAAAAAAACACGTTGAAAGGTGTGAAGCTGAAATCCGTGATCTAAGGAGACCTCAGGTAGTCGACTCTTTTTAGTCTGCGCACACTTATGTAACATGCCTGCTTTCGTAACTATTCGAAATTCCTAGAATTTACTTAAATAGCCTAGTGCTGTGATGACCAGCTGCGGCCATTTGCCCTGTGAAGGTGAGACGTGTGGCCGCGCTTTAATTTCTATATTTATAATTTCCTCGAATTCATTTGGAAGGCATTTATATTCGAAAAATGTTCAATCTGAAGGTCGTCTTCAAATCTCAGCCAGTGTTTCCATCATCTTCTTGACCAGAAATCTTGACTCAAATATTTCGAAATTGTTTCATTGTTTTCGTAGCCTGCACAAGTCACATTTGAATTTATGAAATTCTGTGCACCTGTATACCGTATTTACACGAAAATAAGCAACCCCTGGTTTTTCCAGCACAAAATAAAAATTTAACTTTTAATGCGAAAATAGGCACCTTCTTACTTTCTTGGTGTTGTGACTTTCGAGAAGCCTGATATTCTGGCAAAATACGTCTCTTAACAACATTTCTTTTAACACGCCCAACTTGTGACTCTTTTACATAAATAATAGCGAAAAAGTAGAACGTTAAATAATATTTCTGAGTGTAGTTATATCTCCAGTAGAGGGTGCTTTGATTCCACTTGCTATTTCCATGTATAGGCTTATGTTCCCGATTTCGGCATGTGATATTCAGCATCTTTCGTTCCGGATCAGAGTTTTATTTTATCAGAATTGTATTTGTTTATATTTCTTATACTATAATAATATAATAATAATATAATATAATATCATTTTTTTTTATTTCTTTTATTCAGCTAATAAAAGCCTCTATGTCTGCCTCGGAATCCATTTTTTTGAAAAATTAAATGCGCACTGCTACATAAGATGTCGTTTTTCCATTTATTTGTGAATTGCTTATGACTTGAAATATTATATTTCCATGCATATTTGAAATATGCCCATCCAAGCACCCCGCAAGCTTTCGAGATTCTAAAATGAGAAAAAATCGGGTGCTTTTATTCGCTTAAACGGTAATGAAAACATACAGTGGATTGCTTTAGCTTGTATAATCCAGAGCACATTTACACCCAGAGATTACCGTAAAACTACACAGACAGAGATGCCCACAAACCCCAAAGGACTTGACTTCCACATTTACTGCTTCTTCCCAGCTATTGACTCAGATGTCACGGTCGGTGAGGCGCAGAACAGTAGCTTCCAATAACTCAATAACGTCAGCGGCGGCCTGGAATTTAATTGAGGTTTGTCTCGCAGCGTCGACACGAAAAGCTGCGGCAGAATCGCTTGTCTGTTTCCCCGTCTTCCACTGTTCGTCTTTATTTGGCTAATTCTCATTCCGCGCAGGCTAGCGGAGGTTACGTAACGTGCTAATGTTCCTGGCGGTGTGATGTAGCACCTGAGGGGAAAGGTCAAGGTTTCTAAACGGCGCTATCTGTTCCTGCGGTTGTTGTTCTGTGGATTCTTGCGTTTCAGGTTGAACCTAGAGTGGAGAAAACATATCTGATTACAGGACATTGGGTCAAAACAAAGTGGAAAAAGAGAAGCCGGCAGCCATTTTTTTTTTCACTTTTGTTCAATAGTTTATTTCCAAAAGGCACTCACTACATTGAACGTAACGGTCGTATGAGATTCTGCCGACAGCAATTCACTAGCATGTGCAGCCTGAGCTCAAACATGGATATTTCAAAAGTCTCAAAAGCATGTTTGTCGTACAATCAGTATCATAGCATGATAACATATTAGCACAGTAGCATGCTTTCGAGATCAGTTTTAGCAAAATTGCGAATGTTCATTTTTTTTCATTTTAAGAATCTGTTTATATATATATTTTATATATAATCACACGGACTTAGTCCATATCCATTTGCTCTAGACCAATGCAGACATGGAAAAAAAGTAGTTAGCCTCAGATTAGCATGAGCTAATTAGCCGTAGATGTCGGAAAGAAAGACGTTTCGAACCGATCTGTGTCTCACGCTCTCAAGATAAGTCAGTGTGGCGTTTGGTTTTAAACACATGCTCGGACAGACGTCTCCGGAGCTCCCAGAACACACATCATGAGGGGAAAAATCCAGAAAAGATGAGGCGTAAAAGAAACTGGTGATAATAAAGTGCAATCGTAGCTCACTTGAAGTCTTCCTCAGGATTCTGAACCGTAACTGCTCGCTTATCAGTCCTAAATATCTGTCCTTCACATTTTTAATCTTCCATTATAAAAACAAATAAAGCAAAGACGTTGAATACGAATTCTACCTCAGTCGTTTGCAAAGTGATCCACTTTGGATGGAATTACACATCGATTCATCCAAACCACAAGCTGCTTTTGAAAGTCTTTGTCTAAAGAACAAACAGAACTTTTTTTACTGGACATTTATTAACATTCAATGGCTTTTTCCACCTCCTCACTGTTCCACACAGTCGCTGAAACCATAACTCAGACCTCACAACTGAACAATAGTAGGACCACAAGCCCTGAGAAGGTCAACTGGTTAACACACATCGATGCACTAGTTATACAGAGTTCCTCGTCTGTTGAGGGAAGTTCCAGTCTCTCCGTCTCAAGCGACCTTGAAGTGCTGAAAGAAACATCACTGAAGTGACCGTGTAAGCTGCTACAATTTCGTCCGCTGATGTTTCTTCATCCAACGTTCTGTTTACAGTCACGCTAGTTCCTCGATGGAGCAGGACACAGTGAGAAGATAAGCAAGCAGAACGTCTCAGCTCAGGTTCAAGAAATGAAGGCACTTGAGGTGAGTGGTTTCTCCGCCAGGTTCCTCCTAAGGCTCCATCTGCAAGTGGAACTCTTGGTCTTCAAGTTCCTCCTCTCGTTCCTTTTCTTTGGTGGGTGGCGGTGGAGGCACAAATCCGTTCTGTTTATTGGGGCTCTCGACAAAGAGGGGCAAGTTGGAGAGACTGGTGTTGACTTCCTTCTCCGGCTCTTCGCTCTCTGTCTCCTTCTTCTCTCCGTCCGTGGTGGGATTGTTACAGCTGAAGGAATCCAGGGCCTTTCGACCATCATCTGGGATGTTCTTCCTCAAGTCCCTGTTCTTGTTTCGCTTGGCGAGTTTGGTGACCGAGCCGAGTCGGTTGAAGATGTTGTCTTCGGAGAAGGCCTGGCTGGGGTCGCTCCGCCGGTGCTCGTTCTGCTCCACCCGTAGCCGCAGATTGTTGAGCTTGGTGTCGATGCTCTCCTGAGACGAGGTCTTGAAGTTGCTAGCGTCCAGACTGTTGAAGGCAGCCCGACGCTCCGGGGACAGCATGTCGAGAGAATGAGCGCGCTGATCGAAGCCGAGCTGTCGTCGCTCCATGCTGCGGATGGTGGCGGCTCTCTGGAGCTTGTCGTGAACTTCCACGCTGAGGCGCCGCCTGGTTTCACGAAGCTCCGCCCGAACGCTGGCCTTCCACTCGGCAGCATGAGCTTTGATTTCTCCCACCTTGAGAACAGTAGAAACGAGGGGTGAAGACCTTTACTCTTACTTTACTTTACAGCCATTTGGCAGATGCTTTTATCCAAAGCGACTTACACAAAGAGGAGCAAGTGAAGCAATTTGTCTACAATAGGCTACAGTAGATGTCTACAAAGGAAACTTACTAGACAGAAATGCATGACAGTTAGTGAACACAAGACATAGAATTCTTATTTTTAATTAGTGTTAAGGTGCTGGTGAAAGAACTCCGTTTTTAGTGCTTTTTTTAAACGTTGAGAAGGTTGCAGACTTTCTCACAGGAACAGTAAAATTTTTCAACCAGACAGAGGTTTTTGTGAGGAACCTCAACTAACCCATGGGCATCCAATTAGCTGACTTCTTCTCACCTCCTCTTTCGTTTTTTTGGAGAGCACTCGCAGCCAGTCTCCAATCATGCTCAGCACGGCTGCAAAGTACGCCAGGCCCACCAGGATCCAGAACCACACCAGCGGCCTGTACCATTTACGGTATTCTATTCGTCGGTTGCCCCCTGGAAGACACACAAATGACAGGTTTGTCATAATGGTTTGTCTTTGAACGCTGCGAGGAGATTGTTTCGGGGAAAACGTCAATACTTTGACTAATCCATGGGAGCCGTTTTCCCGCCAGCTGTGCTGATTCATTCCTGACGTCACGTTAAATGTGCGACTCATGCCTTACACACTCACAAATACACGTTAATGCATTTGAATGAGGGTTCAATTCGGACGTGAAAGCGTATTGGGTTTTTATTATTGGATTTTATTATGGGTTTTTTTTATTATTATTTCATTATTTTATTATGGGATATTATTATTTTAATTGTTTGGAAGTGTGTCTAAGAAAAAAAAAATGTCTTTACCTTTGTATGTCTTAAAACAAATTGTCGTACACTGAAGGTCTTTGTACAATTTGAATCGAAAATGGATATCTGTGTTTAAATTAACACATTAGTTTTTTTTGTGTTATTGTCCATAATACACATTTGAGGGTATGGCCTCGTCTTAACGTATTTTTCTTGAAAACATTTTTTAAAAATACTTGCTTTTAGGTTAAAATAGTACAATGAAACAATGTACAATGGTACAATGTGAACCATAAACTGCATTTTTTGACAACTGTCTATTTTTATTTCGAGTTTTATTATAAAATGTATACAAATATTTATAGTTGATACAACTTAAAAAATATTTTGAAACACAAGTGCTTTAAATGATAACTGTTTGCATTTAATATAAAATGTTTGATAAATGTTTGTTGAAACAATTGATTTTCCAGTATGATTAAGAATCATACTGGCACTATAACACAAGAATGACACAAAATGAAATATTGCTAGATTTTATAGCTACACAAGGACAAAATATGTATCCAAAAATCCATTGGACAACAAATAAGTATCCAAAAAGAGAAAAGCCCTCAAACCCTGCAATAGGATCTTGCAGCTGTATTTCAAAACTCTACCTTCAATTTCATGTTGGAGAGATTTTTATTACACATTAAAAACATGGTACAACATGCAGTGAAATGTATTTTTCCAATCGTCCAGCATTTAAACTTGGGGGGGGGGGGGTGCGAGCAAAAAAATATAAAAATGTAATAGAATAGAGATAAAATATGAATAAAATACAAAAAAGAATGCATGACGATGAGGAAGACAAAAAAGGTAAAAAATACAATAAAACGAGTAAAATACAACACACCTGCAACATAATCCCCAATGCCGACAGTTGTGAGAGTGATAACCACGAAATAGATGGATTCCAGCCCGGTCCACTCCTCTATGTGCTTGAAGATGACGGCTGGGATGGTGACGAAGAGTATGCAGCCAGCCAGGATGAAGAGCAGCGTGGAGGCCACTCGGATTTTGGTCTGGCTGATCTGATTGTGTTTGCGCTGCGGGGTGAAGCAGAAACAGTACAGAAGATGAATCTACACCGGGCAGAGGACATTTTTAGTCACGACTGCACCGCCAGAAGCCGCCACATGAGGCTCGGGAAGAGGTTTGCGGACGTTGTGTGTTCATTAGCTCTGTGAATGATCTAATGATGGTCTGAGGGAGACTGATTAGCTCTAATGAGGTGTGATGTCTTATCGCAGATGCCCCTGCTCCAGAACAGAGGAGCCCGCTGGTACCAGAAGCGGCACTTTTCTGTTTATTTACTAACCCTGTGCTGACGTCCCTCAACAGGTGCTGTGCCATCTACCGCCTCCCGGGAAGTGAGAGCCAAATGTGATCTTGCATACTGAAAAATCCATCTGACTTGACGATCTAACCACCAGGACCGCCATATTTACTCTCGCAAGGTATGGCATTCAAATTATCTGGTTATTATTTTCAGTGTCATTCTGAGTTTAAAAATACTAATAATGATACTAATAATGAAGTATCATTAGGTTAAATGCCATAAAGACACTGGTAAAGTTGTTTTATTAGCCCCAAACACTAAGCATTGTGTCAATTTAGAAGAATTTGTACTTTACTTTTATAATGAATACAATTTGTAGGAACCAGTCATTTTTGTTGTGTAGAATACTAGAGTATAAAATCAGTACTGTTGCTTTAAGGGACATGTTCAACCCTGTGTGGTGTTCACCTCTCTGTGGTGTTCAACTTTTCATGTAGTGTTCAACTTTTCATGTAGTGTTCAACTTTCTGCATAGTGTTAAACTTTCTGCATAGTGTTGAACTCTCTGTGTAGTGTTCAACTCTCCGTTTAGTGTTTGACTTTGTGCGGTGTCCAACTCTGTGTGGTGTTCAACCCTGTGTGGTGTTTAACTTTTCATGTAGTGTTCAACTCTCTATGGTGTTCAACTCTGTGCAGTATTCAACTGTGCAGTGTTAAATTCTAATTGGCGTTCAACTCTGTGTATTTTTACTCTGAACATTTTTTTTAACATTTTAACTCTGATTTCAAAATGTTTAAACTACATATACTTTGCTACATTATGGAAATAGTGGATAAGAAAACAGCAAACATATTAACTACTACACGTGATCATATAGATTAAATCACTCAAGTGGCACGGAAGTAATTTATGAAAAGTGCATTGCGCAACAGTTAACCTACCCGAAACATTTTCTCCACCTTTGCGATGCTCTTCACAAAAATAGTCCCCAGCTGATCACCAACACCAGCCAGAAGAAACCCGAAGAGAGGGATGCCAAATATTGCATAAAGAATACAGAAGATCTTCCCACCTTCTGTACTCGGAGAGATGTTGCCATAACCTGAAACACACACACACATAACTGATGATTTAGATTTTCAGTGAGTCATGGACCTATTTATTCTCACTTACATCGGCTACACATTCAGACTCTAAATAAACCTGTTAATTCTAACGTTTCCCCGTAGGGCCAACGCTGCAGTTTTACCACGCACTGGAGGAAATTACCTTGTTTGGTCCCCGTGGATCGATATCGGTCTCCTGGGACGCCGTTCAAAGCTTTAGCAAGTAAGGTGTAAAATCTAATCTTGTTTATGCTTTTGTTCGTTCCCTCTTGGAATCCCGAGCCGATGTGAAATGACACAGAGAGTGCTGTCAGCGTTTAGATACTGACCGCTTCCGCACAAGCGCTTCTTTAAGCCATCAATCACGCGGCCTGACGGGTTACACAGCCCGCGGCTTATGAACTCCGCCGAATGAATCACGCCTGGTTTTGAAGGCTACACGAGGAGGCGAAATATCGTCTCTCCGCACGCTTTCACAATCAACGCACTCGGAGGCGAGTTTAAGATGTTATTTACAACTTTCATCCACAGCAATTTACTTTATCTTACTAAGATTTACTAAGACCGTAAATTGTATCAAGGACGTTGGCAGGGAAAATCAATGAATCGCTCAGAAAGCATCAGCAGTTTCATTTTGTTTGACAGAGAAGCCGGACCAATTTCACACGGGGTTTATAAATGGAGCCGAGTAACGATTTGATGGATTGGTGTTGGTGCGGATTGGCATACTGACTGTAAGTGCCACTATAAATGTAAGACATGAGCAAATCTTGTGTTTGGCTCGCTGCGTGCATATTAATGAGGATCAATCTTATGGAATCAGAGCAGTGCCAAGACGAAAAAGCATCACTTTTTTTTGATTTGATTTATTTTTGGCTTGCAATCTTCATGCTTCTGCTAGAAACTTTTTTTTAGTTTCAGACATTTATGCGCATCAGTTGTTTGGGTTTCAACTTTAGGCACTAGTTCTAAGTGGGGGCGGTACCAACTCTGATTGGCTGGTTGGACTGTGATTGGCAGCTCATCTTGAACAGGAAATGAATCGGAAAATGAGTTCAGCGAGTGAATACTGCTTCATAATGTTCTGATTTTTTTTAGTTTGTTTCATTCGTGTGTTATTTTTACACAATCCTTTGGTGACATCAAAAAGATCATCAAAGATATCAAACTTTACTTAGACATATTTGTCTCTACACTCAACATTATTATGAAACTCTCTGTAAAGTGAAGAGTGTATAGAATATGTTTCGAATTGGTTTAATGTCTCTAAAATAAGGGTTTGGAAAGGTGCCTTATAAAGAGAAATATATTATTACTAGCAATAATTCTGTTTGTTTAAAAATATCTCTTTGTTAACTCTTTGTTAATTCTGTGTTAACTCAAATTTAACAAAAACTCGTGTGAAACTAGTGCCAAAATTCGCAAAGCAAAAAACTGAATCGCATGAAAAAATCTGAAATAAAAAGCTTCGGACAAAAACGTGAAGACAACAGGCAAAAAATAACCAAACAAACCAAAATGGGAGACTTTTTCCTTCATTTCATTTTGGCACTAATCCCATTCCATACAATCTTGGACTCGTACCTATTGTTGTGATGACGGTTCCGGCGAAGAAGAAAGAACTTCCCAAGTCCCAGTGACTGGAATTGTACGAGGTGTCTCCGATGGGACTGACCCCGGCGTTGACGGCATCTACAGAGTGCTGCGAGGAGATAAAGCAGGGGGACTTTATGAGGCTCATGCTCTTCAGATGATTAATGGTCCATTACAAGGACAGATTATTTTTTTGTGGAATTGAAAATGAAACTGGAGGCCGGCTAGAAGCTCATCATCATTTCAACGTACAAATGGATTTTGCATTTCCTTTCGAAAGCCTTTCTGGCGAGGAATGTTAATACAGCAAAGAATGTGGGAGGTACAGAAAAAATATATTCTTAATTATGGGTTACTTTATTTATAATAAACTATTTAGTGTATATATATACTAAGCAATGTATACATAGTATTTCATATGTAAAACTAGCAGTGATATTTACATTTTGTTTGCTTATAAAATGATTGTACAAAAAAGCCAAAATACGCAAAAATATACACTAATATCTATAAATTAGTTTTGATGTGTATATACATACTGTGTTTGTCTTTATATATGTATGTATATACGCTCGCTCGATGGCTATGTAATATTGCAAATATACAGTATATATTTTACATACTATATACACATATAAGCATCTATATATAGTATTTTAAATTTGTATATGCTTATTTTTAAATTATGTGTGTGTATAAACTATGTGTGCAGTGAATAATAATGGTCACTACATATCACAGTAAAGTGAAACATATGATGACTATAACATAAATTCATCAGCAATTCAAATTCATCATTCTTGCAGCACGAATAATTTCATGAATAATAATCGAATCTGCTTTTTGTCCGAATATGGTCCTGATCCAGGCGTCCAACCGAGGATGAGCGTTCAAAACAAGAGCCACGATGAGCCCGTAATGATCAGACGTGTAATTAATAGCGAGAAACAGAGCGGATGGAGCACAGCCAGGTCACACGGCCCTACAGGAAGCTCCGAGAGCAGATGGACCTCCTACGTGGAGATCAACAGGAAGTGAGTCGGGTGTGAGATCCAGCAGTCAAAGGGCAGGTGCACAAGGGCATGATGGGACACTACAGGTCACGACCCCTGCTGTTGCGTAAACAAATTTGTGCTTGCGTGGATTTCCTCTGGGTCTCCGGTTTCTTCTCACAGTCCCAAAACATTTAGGAAAATTTGTAGGAGATTGGAAAATAGTCAGGTGTGAGTGTGACTGTGTGTGTCTGTGTGTCCTGATCACGGATTGGTTGCCCACTAAACCAGGGCGTGTCTCGCTCTCAGACCCAGAGTTGCTGGGATTTTGCTCCCTGTGACCCAGAAATGAAAAAGTCGAGTAGAAAACGAATGGATGCATGATTTATCTATCACTTTCTGCGCGATTTAAAAAAAAACTGCTGTGTACTAAACACGAGCATCTATAAAGGTGATGAAGTTGATTATAGTAGATTCTAACTATCTAAAGTAGATTATTAATCTCTTAATTGTCTATTAGTTGCTTCGGATAAAAGCGTCTGCCAAATAACTGTAAAGTAAGGTTTATTAATCTGTCTATTAATCCAATATAATCTATTAAATATAATTAACTAACCTATTAAACAACTAATTATTATATTAACCCATCTTTTATCTAGCTATACATTAACCTAATCTACTCTATTATTCCTATTTTAATCCAATCAATTGCATAGATTCATTTGTTGAAAATACCAAATGACATTAGTGAGTTAAAAAACAAATTCACCAATTTTTAAAATGTTTTAGTTGCCAGATTTCCAACTCATACCGTTTATTTCAACAAACAGACAAGGTCGGACTTTATTTTCTCGCTTGATTCACCGAAACTGGCAAACAGATTAAATTCTGGAACAAATTCTCTTATAGACGTCGAGCTTTATGAAACCGCGAATGGATGAGAGATTGAACCCTAAGCAACATTTCAAGTCCATGAATCGAAGCATGAGTCTCTTTCTCAATCCCAGAATGAAAACCATTCCAATCCCTTGGGGCAGAGGCTTGCTGGCATAAGCTCATTTCTTCCCCACGTCTGTGATGTTCTTCATTCAAGGCAGACTTCTAAAGACGAGCACATTTGCATCTCTTATCCGCCGTTACCTCTTAGGCATCAATTTCGATTCTTAACAGATCTGAATAGCATTTAACTGCATCGCCTTGCCAAGAAGATGTCTGGTTCCTCGTGATGTCAGGTTACGTAACTTCTAAAGGTGGTGGAAGATGATTGCACAGAAGCTCCTCGGCATCTGGAAGCTTTAAATCTCACCGCGAGAGGGACGAGTAAATGATGAACCACCACCAAAGTGTCATGGAGGTTGTATTTTCTCGAACTTCTTAATTTGGTCCCTAATCCAGACAAATAGATCAGGCTGGATTGAGAAACTGCTTTTTTGACGGACGGTCGTGTCACAGAAAAGCAGCAGGACCTTTTTCTATTATTTAGTACTTTGTACACTTTTTGTAGGCAATGGTGTGTTTCTTCTTATAAATAATGGAGTATATTGGAGAGTGCTCAAATTCTGGATAGAACAAAACAGTCTAATTTTAAGACGCAGATTTAATCCTTTTGGAAAAACTAACATGCTTGACAAATCTCCAACGCGTGATGGGAATACATTTAAATTTGTTATGTAACAAATAACATTTTTTTTTATTATTTTGAGCTAAACGCACGCACTGGAGTTCTTGATTTGGTGCCTCGTCAAATCAATTTGACAAAAATGAAAACAAAAATGTATGTTAATGATTATTTATATTACAAAACACTATTGACTACTTACTTTGTATGATATACTAATACATTTACCAGCTAAAATGGGAAAATAAATGAAATGTGTAAACGTGGGTAAAAAATGTACCAATTCAAATGGGAAGCTCTAATATTTGAAGTTGAGAAAATGGAATTATAATAATATGATAATAAATAATAAATAGTAAATAATAAATAGCAGGAAATAGGAGAAATAATTAGGGCAAATGCAAAGTAATACTACAATGCACAAACGAATATAATAATGTGTACTGTAATATTGTAAAAATACATTGATTTACCTTTTTGATGTCTCATATAATTTATAATGTAATATAGTTCAAGTTTATTTATATAACGCTTTTCAAGACCAACGCAAATCGCTATAATATATATATATATATATATATATATATATATATATACATTAAACAATGTATAAGAATACGATTTTTCCATAATTATGTGTATCATCGTAAAACGTACATCATTTAACATTTTAGATATACGTATAATACGATTCATACACTGTAAAATACATTTAATACATCAATCTATAACCAAATTTCAACTTTTTTTTATTATTTTAATCTATTTTTCAATATGAATGTTTTATTAACTTTAGAATCCAAAAACGTATCAGAACAATGTTAATGTGCTAATTGATAAAAAACGGAAACAGAACAGTGTGACGCAAACCAGTGATGTAACAGGAGGTAAAAAGTGGGAACGCGGGAACACTTAAACGTAATTTTATCCGAAAACGTCGGAGTGAAAGCACTAACGCACACACTCAATAAAAGCCTTGGCGTCTCTTCACACTCCAGACTGCAGCACACGTGCATCCACCGCATCCACCATCCGCTGGACCACAACACCTTTCTCCTCCAGTCTCTTTGTTTCTTAGCACAAAATCCTCCTCAGCATTTTAAAACCACATGAAGCATCTGTCACATCTCCTACGCTCTCAAACTACGGAGCTCCAGTGAGCTTGCAAACTGTATTGGATTAGAGTTTGGAGGTATTGATTTAATTACGGGTTTTAACCTCCATCCCGAGTCAATCTCGGGAGCCTGTAGATGACAGAGCTCCACAATTCCAGGCGCATTTTCCTGATGGAGCCCCATTAGCGCCAGGAGAACGGAGATTCCCTGACAGATGCTTTTAAGGAGCTGATGGCTGTTCATCTGAGGAGTTTGATGGTATCTCTGTGTTCATCTATCAGAGACGCTTGGGTTGCTTTGGCTCGACGCTATATCTCAAGGACATCTTGGTGTTTGGTACAAAAGCTGTGAAGATAACAGCAGGCACAATACGTCTGTGCAGGTCCTGAAAAAACTGCCACTGAAGATGCTAAAGCATCGTGGATGATGAGATTTTAACTGTGAAAGAAAACAATGGCACATGAATAAACTTAAGACGACTAACAAAAGCCAGGCTGGAGGTGGATTCTAATCTATTGCCTCGACAATTGGATTCTGGGAAACGTAGTGATTTTTATTTACCATATATTACCCTATTATACGCTGGATTATAAGCCGCACGGATGAAACTTTCGAAAAGATATCCATAATAATAATTATTATTATCATCATTAATATCATACTCTCTGCAACAATTTGTAATAATAGAGAAATATGCCATAACAATAGCATACAAATGTATTCATTGTTAATATTAACGATCTTAAACCACTAATTAGCCAAAAATAGAAACAAAAAAAATATGATTATTCATTGTGATAAAAATCTGTTTAATCCTAATGTCTTGACATTCTATTAAACATTGTTTGGTTATTACAGTAAGTTACCGTATATTCATTACAGACTATAAGGCGCACTACATTTATCTACATTAATTTTGTTTTATGATTTTAAGTGTGCCTTACAGTCAGAAAAGTATTTTTTGTAGTAGATTTTTGAGACGTTTCCCTCTGGTCACAAATCTAAAATTAACAAAGCAACGACTGTGCTTTCAAAAATGATATGCATTCAGTTGCTGTTGGTTAAATATTTATCACCTTCTTTATGGATTTTGTAACTGGTCTTGTCACTATTGATCATAGGGCTTTTTTCCCCGCAAAAGATGCATGAGACGTCTCGTGGCCTTAACCTTTGAGGTTGAACTGTTCTGTTAATGACTAACTCAGTTGCCTATAACCAATTCATTAGCTATAGGGAATTCAAGATCAATACTTGACTGTTCTCCACAGCTGAGCATCGTTTTGTCTAGTTTATGAGCACGGCCCATGAAAAGGAAAGGAGAGGTGAAGAAGACAGTCAAAGCATTTCACCCTTTGTAAATCTAGTCAAGTATGGATTTCACTGCCAAGACTTTCTCCCCTTCCACCGTAATCTTGACTGTTTAATGGCAAAAATATGAGAGTCAGATTTGGACATAAACAGCGTTATATATGAAACTTAAAGTTCAACCACTAAGAAACCACTCATTAATAACAAATCGAAGCTCACCTACTTCGATTCATTATTTATAATCTCACAAATTCGTTTTTAAGCTTAAAAATGTACTAAAAAACAAGATATTAGAAGGCAGTAAAATTTCTCATAAATAAAATACTGTGATAATCATGGCTCCCTACTGTTTTTGTAAATTACAGCACAATATTGTTTTTCAAATTACAGAACGATACTTTTTGCCAGAGTTTTGTGGAGAGTGTGTGTGTGTTCCTGTCTGTAATCTTGTTCCGATGTTGAATTTTATCTTTCGTGTTTACATTTTTCTCATGGTATTTACATTAAGTGCATTTAGAATTCACATTAAGTGCATTCAGAAATTCACAATGTAGCATTCTATACTTTTGTTTTTAAACATATTCATATTATTGGACCATGTCACCAGGAGCTCAAACAATTTCATTGTATACTTGTACAAGGATGGAAAGGTGTCACGAATCATGATCTGGACTACAAGGACCGGGATTCATGTTGGCAGTCTCTTCCTGGTGTTGTAGTCACGTGTTTAATTGTGTCCACCTGTGTATGTTGTTTAGTCATGTATTTAAGTTATACATGTGTTTGAGTCTTTGTCTGTCGTTAATCTGTGTTCTTGAGTTTGTTGTGAGTTTCTTTATTAAATGTGTGTTGTTTGTACACTACGATCTCTGGCTTCCTGATCTGCACCAAGGATCGTAACAGAAAGAATTTTCTGTGTTGTCTTTACATTTACAGAACAAAACAGGTTTTTGTGCTGCGGCAAAATACCGTTTTCCGCAACTTACAGCACAGTACCGTTTTTGTTGTTGCTGTGTTGTTTTACCGTAACGATAGTTTTTTTTTAAACTTTAAAAAAAAAAACTTTTTTTCACTAAAAAAGTGAATAACGTACAGCCTAATAATTTGAGTTTGTTCGAAAATTAATTCAGTGCACATTTGAGTGGAATTAGCAAGGTTGAAATTACATTTAAAAAAATGTCAAACTTCTTTCACCAAAAACAAAATGCCACATAATATTACACGCAAATGACCAACAGTTCATATTTATTCAAACTCATTATAAATCGTGCCATTGCTTGGATTTCCGCACAAATCTAGCTAAACGAAGCTAAAAAAAAAAAAAACCCCAGGCCTTGAAAAGCAAGATTACATTTCTTCATCTCTTCCAGGGCTAAACTAGATTGATTACTCCCACCAGGAGCCGTATTCATCACAACTTGAACTCTACACCCTCAGATGACTGGCTGTCATAAGTCTTCCGCCGTGACCCGCTCCGCTTTCCTGAAATGTATTTTTGTCTGTTGCTTCATTTAGCATTGTCCAACCGAGCCACGCTCACATATCAGACCAATCGATGGAGCTCTAATGTTACACCAGATCTGAGAAGCCACTTGGGATGATGCTTGAGCTCTGGACCACAAGAAGCGCTCTTACCTTGATGAGCTCCTCCAGCTCCTCAGGGGTCACGCAGGGGTGCTTCTGCAAAAAGGCAGCTTTCTTCAGCGTGATGGTGTCTTTCTGGTTGCTCTCGAAAGGTTGCTCCAGGGCTCGGAACACCAGGCCACCCGCCACCAAGTACAACACCACCACTACAAAGACGGCTAGAACGGTTTTCCACTTCATGACCGTGAGAAGCGCCGATCCGTCTCCCACCACCTCCATGCTGGCCACCATGCTAGCGGGCCTGGACACGGAGAGCCGGGGCAACGAGCAGCCCATGGGGTTCTGCATGGTGGCCACACTGGCCTGCACCAAACTGGACTGCAACATCCCTGACTGGACTTTCTTCGGAGGCACGAGGTTGGTCTGCACCGGCACTGTAAAAGAGAAAACAACAGCATATTTGTAATATTTCCTCATTATTTTGGTAATATTTCCTTTAATTACTTTTCCTATATAATAGTAATATTTCATGCTATGGGACAAAAAAAGCCTCTTATCAAACTCTATATGCATCCTCACTTGCCTGCGCACACACTTTTGTGTGCTCTCCGAAAGCCCATTACAGTAAAGCAGCGTAAAAGGGTGGAGCAAAGAAAAGCTACATTGCGTAAAACCGCCGCCAAATTCTTTGAAAATGCAAAGCGCGTGAAAAAAAAAACAGAACAGTGTGTTACATATAAAAGACATGCATTTAATATACAGATATTTCATACAGTTTCCGAAAGCTTCAAAATTTGTTCTTTTTTGCCTATTAAAAATACCATTAATTTATTTTAATTTTGATTTCAAAGTTTTTATTTGAATAGTATTCTGTATTCCTCTTTATTCCTAGACATACAAATTATATATATATATATATATATATATATATATATATATTAATTCACTAAGTGAGATTAAGTGAGTTAATTACCACTTATAAGTCGTAAATATTGTAGCAGAATTAGAAGCAGAATTAACGTTCTCCTCGAACGTTACAAATACGCACTTAAAATGTACTACGCAAAAGAATTAAAGTAGCCTCGTTTCCAAAAAACAGCATTTAGTGTTGTTTTTAAATTTAGCATTAGGTGGTAGAAACTAAACCACCTAAGAGGAAACAATCGTGTTTACTATCACCCCGCATGAAAACACTGACGCTGAGAACGTGCGTTTACGTGGCTAATTTCCTATAGTAAGATTAGGTAATGCGCGCGCCCTCTCACGTGCTCTTGTGTTGAAGATAAAGCAAAAGCACATTTTCGTGTTTTTCAATGAAACCTCATCATCGCCTTTGGCTTTTATCGCCTCTTTCTTGCCCACTTGACTAATCTACACTATTGCAGCAAACAATCTGCCCACTCGTGTCGTGATTGTGTTTGACCGTAAGAGGAGGTGCGGGGATGGAAACGCGCCGTTATGAATGTTAACTAAGGTGTCTCCTGATGAATAAACACGGAGACAAAACCGTTAACCGGTGTGTGGAGCGTGTTGGTTTTATGTGATGTGGTTTGTGTTCAGGTAATGCACCACTGCTCCCGTCCAACGCACCATCACCATCACCACCACCACCACCCACGACCCTCCGCCGTCGTTTTGCGCAATTCGATTAAAGTGTTTTAAAAACGTTGGTTTCTGGGTGAGGCCATCAAAGCGCGCGTGCCGCTATTTACTCCCACATTGTAACTTCCGACTCGAGATGCAAAACGAACTATTACGCACGCGTGCCAACGGGCAACATGCGGGCGTTTTTTTTTCTTCTACTCAAATGACATCAACTCACCCGGTGGAGGGTTCCAGTTCCCTGGTTTCCTTGGGTTTTCCGTTGGAAATTTCATTTTGGATTGCAGTTTAAGTCATGAGATGTGCCGGGCATCTCTCGGAAACAGAAACGGTCGGAAAGCGATTGAGTCCAACTTGACTTATGCAGCGGACATTCCTTTCAAACGTGACAGAGCGGTGAACGAGCGCAGGCATGAGATCATCTTCTGGCGTTTGGGATGAGGATGCTGCGCTGCCTCTCCGTCTTCACGCTACTTAAGACTTTGAGAGCCCTCCGCCTTTTGCCAGTTGCAGCATTTCCCCCCACACGTCAGGCTCTTTGTGAGGGAAACGGAAGGTGCAGCTGAGGTTCATGAGCAGTTGGGGGCATCATCTCACAGATTCGGCAATGAACTACGTCTAGGAGGCTTTTCTCAATAGCCGCAGTATGTGGCAGGCCGTTTTCACACTGAGTGGTGTACGTCAGTATGCACTACTCTTTACACTTTTCACTATATGCGCGTATTTGGACACTGGAATTGGAGTTGAGCAGTAAAGTGTTTGAGTAAACGAGTAAAAGTGAGTAAACGTTACACTACTTAAGTATTTTTGACAACTTTGTACTTTTGCTGAGTATCAAAAATATAAGCAACTTTTACTCACTACTTGACTACATTTGTGATTGAGTATCTGTACTCTTTACTCCATTTGAATGGACACTTACCATAACTCGTTACATTGTGATTGTGCGCAACAAGTCGACATATTTTCCACCGCGGTAAATGTCTTGGTGATATCGCCTTCTACAGGATGCTGAAGGAACCGGATGCTATTTATGAGCTAAATCACACAACACGAATTAGCGGCTGCACTTTTTTTGCACATTTGAGTTTGACATAAAATCAGACACTGACTTTTTGTTTTTTTTTTTTAATATTTTGTTCTGCCATTATGAAACATTGGGGTGTTTTAAGTTAAATTAGAAAATACAGTAAACCTCATAAATAAAGTGTGTCTTGTTTTTCCACTTCTTGGTACTTTTCTATCCTAAAGTTCTTTTAAAATTGGATATACTGTACGACTTTAAGACAAGTCATCTTTGAATTGATGACTTGTAACTTGTAATGAAGGTACGTTTATGACTTTCAGACACCTGTTACATTATTACAATACCATTACAATATATGAATTAAAGCAATTGTCATGGCTGTTTATTGCTTATGTAAAAGAAAGTACTTTATGAGGATTAAGTACTAGTATACTGCTTATATTGAATGATATTCCGGACATAGTTTGAAAGAGTTTGCTAAATGTACATTGCATTTACGTTGTGTGGATTAGTTAACTCGCATGATTCAAGATGATAACCGGAAAATTCAGACAGCCGCTAAACTGTACCAAAGTCGCAAAACAAATCCTATTACATCCTAATGTTGACCGTTTATTCAGGGCAAACTTCTGCTTAACTGGGAGGGATAAGCTTGTCAGAAAGGCACAGGTCATTAATTTAGAAACTAGACAGAACAGTAAAACAGTGAGTGAACATGTTTTTTTTTTAATTTAAATTATTTTAAGGTGCTGGTGAAAGAGCTCAGTTTTTAGGGCTTTATATTAAACAAAGGAACCATTAACAAATGTTAACCAAACTAATTATAATTTGGATGTCAATGTTGTGGACACTAATTTGAAGACATAAGTGACAAATCTGTTGTGGTATGTATTTATTTTACTCCTCTCTCTCATTTTATTTCTTGTTTGTTGTGTAACATTCTTTTCTATTATACTAATTTGATCCTACTTTTAAATTTCAGAGAACTCGATAAGCAATTAACTGTCGAAATGTATGCTATTTGAAATAAAAATTCAAAGATGAAAAATAACAGAGCATTTCAAAATCAAAACTATTTAAAGGAATTTCAGCTTTAAAGAAAAAAATGTTAACTACTGTTGAAACTTTTCTTTCGTTTAAAAAGAAGTCTTTCATTAAAAACAAGTCATAAAAGTAATAAAGTGCCAGCGTGAACGGACTTTGGCTCCACCTGCTGACGTTTTGAAGAACGTGACTCAAAGCTCAAATGTGTGATATGATGCCATCTAGTGGTCAGTTTTAACGCAAAAAAATGTGTTTTGGATCTAATAAAAAAAACAGAATGCACCGGTACGTATTTGCACACGTAGACACATATATTTGTATCTAAAATAGATATTAATTTAAATAAATTTAAACTACGTGCTGGTTAAAATGTAAATGTAGGAGCCGTGATACTCAAAACGTCTTTTTCCGTCTTTGTGTAAACCTAGCTGGAAACACGAAACTAAAAATAGCCCAATTATCACTTTCCGCCGTGAATAGTGTGAAGACGTTCGCGTAAGAGCTCGTGGTGTGAACAGTTTCCGCCTGTAACACCAGCTCGTGTGAATTGATGGCCGTCTACGGCGCGAGCTGCTACTGTTGCGCCTCCTAACACTTCCGAGTGTTACTTTACATCCGGGAACTTGGCTGGTTTGAGTAAAGACACTCGCGTTTGACGACGTACCCGGATTTGATACCGAGCTCCGCCGAATTTCACCATCGAAACACAAAGCGGAGACCAGGTAAGATTGTATTTTTTTCCTCAGCGTAGTTTGTCGTGCGGTTTTCAAGATGTGTGTGTTTTATTCAAACGCGGGCTGACTTTCTGGATGAAAATTGTGCCAGCTTTTTGTGCAATATCCCAGGAACTTTGCGCAGCTCGTGCTAAATTGTTTCCCCGCTACGCGAGAGTGACAAATAAAACCCTGAAATGGCCATTTAAAATAGTAGGTGGTGTCGTGAATTTTACGGCGATTTCGATTCAAACTTCTTGGCCGCGATTGTGGGAATCCTGTGGGAAACCATCTTCATCTTTGTCGGTGTTGTTTTTGTAGCGGCCATATACAGTATTTCACATTGTTAGCACGTTTTCTAAATAACGATTTTTGTATTTTGTTTTACTTTAGGACTGAGCGCATGTTCTACACATGGGAAACCATCACTGTGTTTTGTCTGAAATATAAAGCAACATTATAAAACGGTGAGAAGATCATGTTGTGTTGTCTTGTTTTTCCCGTGTTTTTTTTTTTAATTCTTTGTTTCCATTAGTTGTTGTGCTTTTCACGTGCACTCTTCCCTTAAACATATTTAGTAATTCATCTTTTCTAACTACATTTCTTCTTTTTTCTTGCAGGCAAATCTTTGTCAGTATGCTGTTAAAAGTGCAGTACCAACAGCATAAAAAATACATCAAGATTAATGAATCGTCGTATCACACGTTTATCAAGATTGGTAAGTTGTTTTTGAATTTTGTCCATAAAGGATTATGTAAAAAGGGAGAAAAACTGTGTAAACGTGTGTAATTGGTTAAGTGGCCGAGGTTGTACGTCAATATTTCCTATTTATTTGACCTAAAATGCATCATTTTAAAGTACGTTTTAGCTCGTATTTTTATGTTTTGTGTTATTAAATAAGCAAAATACATTTTCACATCTATATTGGAGATGGAACGCTGGTAGAGGTGAAGCATGAAAATGTTGGATGGTTATTTTAACTTTTTAAAAATTATTTTAACACGTTTTGCTGATTCAGTATTACCTAATACGAGACCCGGTTACAGTAAAATGTGTTTGTTTTGTTGAAATGTTTTTTTGTCATTTTTGTCCAGTAAAGCAGAAATTCAGTATTTCACCACGTCAGAATATATATTTAGCAGACGAGGCAGGAATTGAAATAGATGAAGATGTTTTCGCTGATTTCATCGAGCAAAAGCCTGACACTCTTTGGATGGTCGTGGACAACGGCACAAGAGCAGGTGAAGTTCTGCACCTTGTATATTAACAAATGAGAGACCGGCACTTACTTGTGTTTTCTTATTTTTTATTTTTTTCAGACACTCCGGTCCACGTGACTCCCGTGAATTCAAACGAGACTGAAAAGCCATTAATTCAGTCCGTTTTCTCATTGTCAGACACACAGATATCAGAAAGCAATGATTCTTTCCAACTACAAAATAAAGCTCTGACCGAGTACACTCCAGAAGAAGCTGAAGAGGTATTTTATTTACATATTTAATATTTACGACTTAAAGCTGCCCACTGCTCTGGATTTGTGTGTGTAACTTCACTGGATGGTTAAATGCAGAGCACAATTTTGATACAATCCCTAGTGGGCAAAATTGAATTGTATTCTAATTTTTAATGCACATTTTTTTTGTAGCTTGTGAAAAATGTTTTAGAAAAAAAGCCGGCTGGTGCGAACGTCTTTCAGGAATACATGACGACTGGGAAAATCACAGACTCCACAAGACGCTTTCTGGTCAATGCTCTTGTTGGAGACATGATCGATAAATATGGGTACGGCTAAGTCACAACGCTTTGTTTTAACCAGTTTTAATTGTGTTAACTTGTAACCTGTGTCTTTGAATTAGGAATATCCCACCAAAGGAGGCCAGAGTTAAATATGCAATTGGGATTGTCACTCTTTTCCCTGCTCTCAAGGATCCATATTCCAGAAAAGGATATGTGAGTCTGTCTGTGTGTGTGTGTGTGTGTGTGTGTGTGTTCCTGCATTTAGCACAAAATTGGGCCCATACTTCTAGTTTTTAGCCCCGTTCTGTACTTGTGGGGCCCCACAACTTTGAGGGTCAAAATGTAATTTTAAGACAGCGGTTATAACTGAGTTGTTGTTAAGGTTAGAGTAAAGGAAGTAGTGATGGGGAATATTTTGATGCTTCAGGTTACAGTAACAAGAGAGAGAACATATTGTTTTGCATGTAAGTGATTTGTGTAATAAACCAAATAATAGTATTTTTTTCCCTATAAAACTGTAACTGTTATTCAGCACAATAACAGTTCTTAGTACTTTAGATTATTGTAACATAACACCACAATAGCAAATGGTAACAAAAAAACACACAGAGAAATGCATTTAGATCAGCTAAGAAAAGAATAACAAACAAACAATTCTAACAAAGAATAACATTATTAATGCGCGCTAGATTTGCTTTTTTGCATTTTGTTGTAACATTTTTTTTTCAATCTTGAGATCATGACAATATTCACACGTAACCGTCATGATTAAAATATTATCTGTTTTTCCCCCACACACACATGCCCATTTTATAGTCAGAAATGCACACTTTAATAATTTTTCATTTTAATTTAATTTTAAGAGTTTTTAAAACACAATAAGTGCATTTCGGAACACACAATGGAACCCAATCGAGTGCCACGTAGTGTACTGGATGTAGAATTGCACTTTAATTAAAAAACATGTTTTCTGCATTTGATCAGTTTTTTTGGGCATTTCTAAAGTTTCAAGTGCAGTAAACTTCATTTGTGTATTTCAGGAGCACTTCTATGACGTGGAGGCTAACTCGGGATACATAGCCTGGAGACTGAAGACCGTCCAGCGTCACCACCGCTGTAGCAAAACCATCTCCACCGAGGCGACGTTCGAGAGACGGGGACCCGAGACTGAGAGAAGCATTTTCACATCGGAAAGCCAGCTGGAGGGAGATCAGTGCCAAGAAGCCATTATACTTCTAAAACACATTTTGGATCCCGAGCAAGTGGCTGCAAAGATGAAATCCACTTTGCAGTTTCGCAGGAACATGATTCAAGCTCTGAAAAACGTGTCCTCTGTCCTTTCAGTGTTTCCACGGTTCCTCGACACAAAAGGACTGGTGAGTTTGTAACACTTCACTTATTTTTAAGAAAGTTTTTTTATATTTTTGTTCATTTGAAGTTTATCCCTTCGAACTGTTAGTCTTGGATTTTATTTCTATTTCTATTAATCATTCCTCAACCGCTTTGTTTCGTTTCTCCCACAACAAACCGTTAACATTTTGTTACAATACAATATACAACTAATACACAGTTATATTTCATTTCTTTCACCCACATTAAATCAGTAACATTTCATTTCTTTCACCCACATTAAATCAGTAACATTTCATTTCTTTCACCCACATTAAATCAGTAACATTTCATTTCTTTCACCCACATTAAATCAGTAACATTTCATTTCTTTCACCCTCATTAAATCAGTAACATTTCATTTCTTTCACCCACATTAAATCAGTAACCTTTCATTTTTGTTACGTTTGTTATGTTTTCGTTATGTTCACTCCTTATGTGGCAGTGCTACAAGTTAATAACAATAACGGGGTGGTTTGGGTTTAAATTAATCTGCGACACTTCATAGAGACTTTTTTTTCGGGCTCAACATCAGGTGCTTCAAGACTTCGAGCTGCTGTTTGGGGAGAACGTCGCATCCAAGCTCCTGGAGCATTGGAACGGTCCCATAAAGCACAAGGTGATCCAGGAAGCCAAAAGCCTGACGCAGTCGCTTCTCCTGGGTTCTCTGATCCAGGCTGCCGAAGGGTTTCCCGCCTGTGAAGAAGCTTCAGGTGCTGATGCTGCCGGGTCATTTCCTGTGAGCGTAAAATGACTTCCTGTGTGTTCTGATTCACAGAGTGGGACAGCGACATGTCGTCCTTGTTGCTGCTGGTGTTTCTCCTTCCACCACCATCTAGTGGAAGGAAGAAGTCTGTGAAGATCAGTGCTCATGAAGCTCTGGACCGCATAATACGATTCCATCCGGTAGGAATCTCCACATTTTCTCCTAGAAAAATACGCTGTGCAATTGTTGTGTTTTTGTGTGTTTTTCTGCCTTTAGTTCAAAGTAAAATGTATTAGCAAAAGTTGACCTGAAATATAATAATTTTACTTCTCTATTAAAAATTATTTTTGACTCATTTTTGCTAAACACCCCTAAAACGTTGATCTATTTTTTATTGTTATTATTTGGTGTTATTGTGAGAACAGTTGAGTTCTTTATTTCTAACTTGATAGATTTCGGTTTTAATTAGCTTAAGTACTGTTGAGTTGATAATAAATTGAAACTAAATTTTACAGTGCAAGCATAATATTATTGAGTGTTTTACTTAAAATACAAACTAGGATAAAAGTGTAAAAAAAAATACAAAGGGGTGGGGTCTAACAAAAACATAATTTTTATATAACAACGTAAAAACCTATAATAGGTTTATTACAGAAAAAACTATTACAATTACAGTTCATTTAATAGTATAATTCAGTATTAAATGCTTTTTTGTAAGGTTTTTTTTTAAACTGAAAAAATTGTAAAATGGAAAAAGAAATGTTGTCTTTACATTTTTCAATATTTCCAGTTATTTTGAATCTTGCATTTCAATTTTAAACTTTTTTTGTAAATTATAAAAGAAATTCCTTTCAATTTCATTTTTCTTTTGTAAAAATGAAATATTTTGTTCCTATTAATTTGTGATAAGTTTTAGTAAACTAAAAACAATTCATAATTAAAATGTTTGCTATTTTGTTGTATACAATTGGAAATTCTTGCATTTTAATTTTCTATTTTTGTCGGTTTGAAAATTTCAAGTTTAAATTTAACTTGCATCGCTACTGGTAATTTGTAAATTTTGTTCAAAACCAATATATTTACCAGTATATGTTTTTTTTTTATTTTTCTCTTGCAGTCATTTTGCAGTTTTAAAGATGTTCTTGGATCAACACAGACAAAGCATCCGTATATCTTGGCCATCGGACCTTCCAAAAATAACATCCAGGACTATCACATTGTTTTAGATGACCAGCTCATTCCCTGTATGGCTAATTCCTCTCTCTCTGCCTTAGACGAACTTTTCAAAGCTCATTACGTGTTCGGTATTTCATACGACGCTGCTTTGCACAATATGTTCACTTTTCTCCAGACGACGTTGTACAACATTGACGTCGGCATTGCCCATGAAAGCCCGCGAATCAGAGACTTTCGTTCTAAGATTTTGAATTAATTTTAGCTGTCATGAGAGCGTGTAAAACGCATGGTTAAAACCACTGATCAAATTTTCGTACAATTTCGAGAACTTTCGTAAACATGATACAGTATAGCCATTTATGATGCTTTGATTGTTAATCTGTCGATAAAGTTGATTTGAGTTCACACTCATTTTTTCTGCTCTTTTATTGGCTTGTCACCGCCGATGGAATTGGCTGTAAACTTTTATTTTGCTTGTGTGAAAAAACATGGAGGCGGTTTGATTAATACACTCTTGTAGAGTGTTTTTTATTATTTTTTTTTTTACACTTGTGTGTGAAAAGTAGAAAGTGTGATTATGTTGCAATACAAAATTTTTGCTTGTGATGCTATCACCAAAACTTCACAAATGGCTAAAATGAACTTTGTTTTAATACTAATAAAAATATAGATATGTCACGTTTGTTTTACAGGTTTCTTGCGGTTGCTTGAGATATTGGAAAGTGCTGAAAAAAAAAATTTGGAAAGTGCTTGAATTTGAGCGTTTTCAAAATCATAAAAATGCTTGAATTTAAAATGTGCTCAAGTGCTCGACTATGTATTAATACTTGTTTCACAACAAACAGCCGACTGAAAAGTTCGCCTTTTAGAAGAAGGAATAAAAATAAGTCAAAATTAACTGCTCTGGATGAGCCTTGCTTGATTTTCTGTGTCACTTTCACTGAAGAAGTGATGATCGGTTATTTTACTCGATCTCATATCTTTAACTCTAACAATAAAATCATTACGCGTCATTCGTGTATTTCGTTCATTTGTTTTATATCGACTGTAAATGAGCTAACACTGACAGTCAGTAGACACAGTTGACACTTGTCCAACTGTGCCTTGTTTTCCTGACTCGATTAGTCGAGTCTGTGCTCGACATTACCCAACCGGAAGTGAAGGCGCGTGGTTACGTCACCGGGAAAATGGTGGCCGCCTGGAGAGGAGCGCTCGTGGCGAGTCCAGAGACAAACTTTAGCGACGAAAGCTCGGATGTGGCGGTATGTTCAGCAGTGTTTTCTCTTTGACGGCGTGTTCGTTTATTTGTGTTTCCGGTCCGTGCGTCGACGCTTTTAGGCGGGATTTAGCATTGCTACGTGTCTCTATGCAAACCGACCATTAATAGTTTCCGAACAAACACATAAACTGCTCAATTAAAAATGCTTTCGTGTTCCGCGGTGTCGCGATGTTTGTTTCACGAACCAGAATTAAGCACTTTGTGTTGTGAACATGCCGAGCGTTTGCTCCATGTGCCTGACTAAAACACCGCCAGTTTCTGAAAAAGTGTAGTTTTAGACCAAATATTGTTTAAATTTTACGATCAAACGTGTGTGTGAAATAGAAATAAACTAAACAATTTACAATGTGTTTGATTTAGGGTCAGACGTGTGAGAGAAACAAAGAAAGATTGTAGTGTGTGTATTTTGATTAATAGTTCGTCAGCATGTATTCGTCAACATTTTCCATGTTTTCCAAGATATTCACACGTATTTTAAGTTTGCATTTTTTAATCTTATATAAGTGTCATGCATTTATCTGACTTGCGTTCATCAGCTTTTATACACGCGCTTTTGTAGATAAAACCCTGAATATGGAAACTACAGACTCTCTCAAATTGTACATTTTGCGAACATTCGTTAAAAATGTCCAAACTTCATTAAGCGTTATACTTGATAGACCTCATTTTATTTCAGTGGGATTGTCTAATTAACACTGTTAATACATTTTAAGATCAATCTTAACTACATGTTTTTACTTCTGGAGGTGGCCAGAACATGATGTAATTGTGTACCGCGCATGAGCACAGCGTGATGTAGGAAATTCTCCCGATTAGGAACATTTTTTTAAACACCCGCATCAAAATTCTGTTCCATTGCACATGGAATTAAAAGCAGGTCTGATTTGTCTATGCATCTTGCAAAATGGACCTCAAACCAATGTTTTGTGTTTCAGCATCCTTCTCCTGGAGCCTGATGAACCTTCTGAAGATGCTGTGAATCCTGGAAGTTAACGGTTCATCATTGACACGAGGCCTGGACTTCAGTCTGATGAAGAATACTATGCTGGGAGCAGGATGATTTAAAAGTTCTCTTCACTCCCTAAAAACCAGAGTAAGTTCCTTCCTGATGAACGTTAACTTGCAGAACTTTCTAGAGCTCTGTTCTCAAGATGCACCTGTCCACCGATCCAGGCATGAAGCTCTGTGTGTGAGTTCTGCAGTCATCTGAACTAGGTGAGAAATACCTCGCTCAATTGATTCTTTGTGATGGTGTAGCATCATCACACATTGTACAATTGTGTTTGCAACATTTTTTGTTAACTTTATTATTCAAAAGTTACTTTAAAATGTATGTGTTGATTGTATATGGTGAACCAAACACTGAAATACTTGATGGATTTTGTAGTTTTTTTTATTGGCATCAAGCAGTAGACACAGAGGACAGTGAAGGAGGAAAAAGGCCCCCCCAAAAACTATCTCGAGAGTGTGTGTTATACTGTCCCGGTGGTGTGTGTTTCTACAGGCTGAGAGAGCTGGTTCCGGAGCTGGAGGACTGACAAGTTGACTTCTACAGCTACACGATCCCGAAGCAGGATCTGCGGGAGTACAGGAGACCAAGTGTTAATTACATGTGTATTAATGCTCAGAGGATACAAAAAGCTAATAAATAAATATGCAGCAAGTGTTTCACCTGTGTTTAATGACTTGGATTAAAAAAAACAACGACTTCAGATTTGAGCGACTTAGCCACATTAGCTGAAAACGACTTAGAAAAAAAAAACGAATTTCGATTTGAGCAACTTAGCCACTTTAGCTGAAAACGACGACTTGCGACTTAGCCACTTTAGCTGGGATTTGGGTTAATAAATGACTTGGATTAAAAAAAACAACAACTTTAGATTTGAGCGACTTGGCCACATTAGCTGAAAACGACTTGGATAAAAAAAAAAACGACTTAGCCACATTAGCTGAAAAAGACTTGGATAAAAAAAAACGACTTAGCCACATTAGCTGAAAACGACTTGGATTAAAAAAAAACTACTTTAGATAAAATAAACTTGAGTGACTTTGCCATAGCCAAAAACCACTACAACGACTTAGCCACTTTAGCTGAAAACAATTTAAGGTAAAAACACTTCAGGCGATAACAGACTTGGCTAAAAACGACTTGAGCGACTTTATAATAAACAAACATTTGTACATGTGAAACAATGCCTACATTATCGTTTTGACCTGCACAAATAACAAGGACTATTACGCAAGTATGTGCAGCAGTAAGGAAACTATCAGGAGTGTCAAACTCATCCACACGGGGGCGCCAATCATCTTTTCGCGGGCCAAACAAGATTCACATTTCTAAAACGGGGTTTTTTTTTAACAGAAACAAATTTACTGTTTTCCCCTGTAAAACAATATAGTCAAGTCCAATCGACGTTAAACATACCTGATAAAATTCTGACGTTCTATAAAGCGCAAACTAGAGAATTACCCACATCGGTGGGATTTAAAAGGGTCAGAATCGCTATTAAGAAGATTTGCAAATGTTTGCTTTAGATTTTCTACATTTTTTAACGATTTTCTAAAGCAAACTACTGTCTACTAGAGTTATCCCCATAAAACCAGGTGAAAACTGCGTAAAGAAAATGGCAACCCTCGTCTCTTCCGGGGTAATTTCCAACTTATGTGTTATTTATGAAATAAAGTTTCAAGTTACAAAACAACCAGACTGGTTGTAAGATGCATTTCTTTGTCTTACCCAGGACCTGACGTGATTCACGGCTGCCGCATGGACCTGGCAAACTAACGAGAAAGGGCGTGGCCACTTCCTTTCTCCTTTTAAAACCTTTGGCTAAGCATTATGGGTAGATGGGTGTGATTATTATTTAGGGGTGCTGTTGTTTAACCGGTTTTGAATATCATTTTGTGCGTGTTGGGACTTTATTTTTTTAAACTCTGTGTGTTGTATCTGTGTGTGATATTTTTTATTACTTTTATTTTTATTTAATATTGGTTGAGTTGATGTTTATTAATGTACCGACTTGATTACAGCCACCCCTCCTAATTACAAACTGGACTTTTCCAGGCATGTATAAACTAGGTGGTTTTGTCCTGCTGCTGCTCTGATGAAGAGTCAAAAGCAAATCTGTGACTGTCTCCCTGCCGGTAATGGAAGAAACCCTCACAGACATGAAAAATACGAAGACTGTCACAAGAAATAAAATTGTCATGAGGCTATATTTAGTCATAAACCTATACTAAGACATAACATTTTCTCATAAGGATATAAGACATAAAGCTAAGACTTAAGACATAAAGCTTTTTTATACTAAGACAAAAGTCACAAGACTATACTATGACATAAGGCTACACTAAGACAGGAAAATAATTGTCATAAGGCCATACTATGACTTAAGGATATACTAAGACATAAGGCTATACTAAGACATAAAAAAATATCACAAGGCTATACTAAGACATAAAAAATAAGACCAAGACATAAGGCTGTACTAAGACAAGAAAAAATGTTGTCAGAAGGCTATACTAAGACATAAGGCTATACTATGACATAAGGGCATAAAAATTGTCATAAGGCTATATTTAGTCATGAATCTATACTAAGACATATCAAATTGCCATAAGGCTATACTATAAATTAAAACAAGTTTTTGTCATAACGCTATACTAAGACATAAGGTATACTAAGACATGAAAAAATTGTGTCATAAAGACAGTAAAAAGTGTAGTCATAAGGCTATACTATGACAGAAGGCTATACTAAGACAAAAAGACATCTAAGACAAAAAGACAACTAAGACAAAAAGACATAAAAAATTTAGTCATAAAGACAAGAAAAAAATTAGTCATAAGGCCATACTATGAAATAAGGCTATACTAATACAGGAAAAAAATGTCTTAAGGCTAAACTATGACATAAGGCTATACTAAGACATAAGGCTTAGTATAAATATGTATCATAAGGCTATACTAAACTAAAAAAAAAACACACATTTGCCATAAGGCTATACTAAGACATAAAAAATGAAGATCAAGACATAAAGCTGTACTAAGACAGGAACATAATTTTTCATAAGCCTATAGACATTATTATTATAAATTATTAAGACATAAGACAAAGCTAAGACATGAACATTAGAGTTAGGGTTAGGAAAAACACAAGAAAAGAATCAAAACAATAACACATCCTGGGACATAACAGTAATCACAAGCCCATTTATTTATCAATTTTATGTATTAGTAAACTCTAAACACGCCTCATTTTCAAGCGTATTTTACCACAAAGCTGGACAAATCAACTCTTCGTCATGTCCGTGCATATGCAAATAATTCACGCTTGTCTGAATACTGTTGGTCACCATGTGTTGTCAACTGACCCAATTAAAGTGGTGTCCAGCCAAGCATCGCCCCCCCACCCCACTGACCTCACCACTACACGGGTCACTTATGAAGGTCAAGCATCTGTCTGACTCCCACTGCCCTCGCAGAACCACGCCAGGCTGGTGGTGTGTTTGCCATCCGATCATAACAGTGGTCGGGCAGCAGCTTGAGTGACCGCAAATACTGTTCGTGTATTGATTTTATGACAGCACTTGGCTTCAGCCGTATAGGGAAAACGTTTAGGTTGTGTGACATAAAGAAAACATATCGATTTCATGTAGTATGATACGAAACCTCGGGGTCTGCGTAGAGGGAATATGCAGAGAATTAAATTACTGTACAATCATCTGGTTTTGTTTTTGCATGTCCTCACGTAAATTAATGGAGGTTGGCATTTCATAAAATAAAATTTAATATAATATGTTTTTAGTAGTTGTTTGGGTCTGAAAATGTGTCTGTGTTTCATTAAAATGAAATGCTTTTTTATCCTTTTTCTTAGTCTTAATAATCTCTTTCGAAACTGTGTGTGTGTGTGTGTGTGTGTGTGTGTTAGAGAAAGTGACAAAGAGAAAAGGGAAAAGATAAAAAAATGAAAGAAAGAGATATATACATACCATTTATATGCGTATGATACACACATTGAGAAAAAACAAGAAACAAATAAAAGAAAGAAAAAAAGGAAAAAAAAATAAATGAGAGAAATGAGAGGTGATGGCAACGAGAAAATAGAAGAGAGGGTATATAGAGAAAAAAATGTGAAAATGAGAGGGAGAAGGATCTAGCGAAAGGAAGAAAAAAAGAAGAATGCACAAGGTGAAAGGGGCCAAAGAGAATCCGTTTGTCATTTCTAGTACTGCAAATCTACCGCTAGGTGGCGCCAAATCACTACCAAAATTCGAACCACCCTAAAATGCTGGGCACATCATGCGCTTTCTGAACGTCACTGGATGCAATTAATCGTTGCCCAAAGGCATCGGATTTAATGAGACAAAATGTCCCAATTAACCTTTTTAAGAGTGCCATTTTCAAAAGATATGAATGTTGCTTCACTGTTTAAGACATTTATGCTCTGACCCATTGGCAAGGAAATTTTGCCACTTGAGGCAAACGATGTCATATTTTAGCCTCGCGAGAATGTGATTTCTCACCTAAGTGAATGTTTACAAAGGAAACACTGAGGAGCTTGACATTTTCATGGAAGACTGCCCGATGACACACACACACACACACACACACACACACACACACACACACACACACACACACACACACACACACTGTTATTGTCCCCATATATGAGCACATGACCGTTTTCTTTTAAATGTGCTGACTAAAGGACAAACACTCACTTTTCGGAGAGAATGAGATGCTTTTCAAGGAGATGGAACTTCAAGGAGATCTTCAAAGATATTACAGTTAGGAGTCCTCCACTGGGTTGAGGAGCAGGCGTGTCATGTTGATGATTTGCATGGTCCTCAGGCTTTCGTGACCTACTCGGTGTCTTCTGCGTCACGTGACCGAGCGCCATCACCTCTGGATTGACAAATCAGAAGCTCATGAGACTTGACAGTACAGTTCAGTCTGATGAATAACTTGTGTATGGGTGGATTGTTCATTAGCATCTTTATCTTTGTGATGGTGGCATTATTTTCGTAAGAAGTGAGTTGTAGGTATAAAATTATGAATCGCAGGATTACGGTTGAAGAAGGTAAATGAAAAAGGGAATTGTTGCGGTCAAAGGCAAGGTGAAATAAAGTTGCGTGAGATTCTTATTATTATACAAATTATTGAAATAATAATGTTTTTTTTTAATAATTAATACAATTAATATGAGCAAGAGAAATATAGAATTAAAAACAAGTTAAAATCAGCACATTTGTATTTGGGACTTTCCATTTCAATTATCGTGTCGGTTTATGAAAATGCGAGTCTATAAGAAAACATTTTCATATAAATTATAATAATATAAATTATTATAATAAAACGTTTTTATTAAACACGTACATTAATTAAATACATTTTAGCAATTAAAAAGGAAAAACAAGTAAAATATATTTTAAATGTGTGCAATGCTGTTTTAGTTAACAAAATGTTACAATTATTTTTTCTATTTAAACTACAGTATGTATACATGTATGTATAACTGCTTTATGCGAGGTTTTCAGAGGCAATTATCCTGTCATGAGTGAGATCATAGATGCTCACGCCAACGAGCATGTGAAATCAACAATGCATTTTGCATTGTTGCCGCTGTCGTTAAACGAAGTAAAATGTAAGTTTTTTCAGAAAAGATGGGAACTAAGAGGTAATTCATGTTTTAATTTTCTTTTGTACAAGAGCAGAGCCGCTGCCGGCTGCAGATAGTCAAAGCGCCATAAATCTCGGCAGGATGAACAGTCGAATAATCACTCTTCAGAAATGAAATCTCTGCACACACACACACACACACACACACACACACACACACACACATTGTTGGCGTTAGCTTCCATGATCTCACTCGTGACAGGATAATTGCCCAAGAATTATATGGTAGCTTGTTGTATATTGTCTGTTTTGTGAACACCATTTTACTGAAGAAAACGCAGAGCAACTCGGCGTTTTGTCTACGTTTTTAAAGTATCTTTCAGATGTACATTTAGACTAGATCGACACACCTTGCCACAAAAGAAGACAAAAAATAAGAGGGGAGATGAAAGGAGAGGAAGAGAGACAGAGAAAGAGATAGATAGAGAGATAGAGAGAGAGAGAGAGAGAGAGAGAGAGAGAGAGAGAGAGATATGATAAGAGAGAAAAGGAAATAGAAGACAGAAAGACACTGAGGTCATAAATTGAGAGAGAGAGAAGGAGAGGGAGATTACAAAAGTGAAAGAGAGACAAGTAAAAGGAAATAGAGACAGACAGTAAATGATTAAAAGAGACACAGTAACCAGAAAGAAAAAAGAAAGACTAGGGAGTAGTACATAAAGAGAGAGAGAAGCAGTGAGAAGCAGAAGCAGAAAAGAGAAAAAAATGAATGAGAGAGAGAGCTGAATAGAGGAGAGGAAGAGAGATAGAAAAAGAGGGAGATAGTGAGTGAGATGAGAGGGAAGGAGTGAAAGAGAAGGATGAGGGAATGGCAGAGAATGGAAGAAGGAGAGGGAGAGAAGTGAGGAACAAAATGACAGAGAGCGAGAGAAAGAGAAGGAGTGGAAGAGAAGACAAGAATGATAGAGAACAAGAGATGGAAAGGGGGAGAGTGAGAGAGGAGGATGAAAGAGAGGGAGAGAGAGAGAGAGAGAGAGAGAGAGAGAGAGAGAGATGAACTCTGCTCCTTTGTGCTGGGTAGACAGAGGGAACGGACTAATCACATGCGGTGGATTGATTACAGTGATGATTAATAGCGTATATGGTTTTCATTAACGTTTTGATTTATCACAGATCGCGAGGCTGAATAATGGTAATGGTCTGAGCTCCCTCATATCTCTCTCAGCAGATGAAAAACCAGCTTTCTGTTTCTGGCTTTCTTTATTTTCAGAGGTGGAAGACATCCATTAACGTCCCTGGTTCCTTTTTCCTTGGAATTTCCACAACATTAGCTTAACTTCCTTTTATCCGTTGATGAAATAAATTGCAAAAACGAATGACTTTTATCACGATTTTCTGCCTCTTTGGAGGTGAAATTTAAACCATTGAAAGCTGAACCTTTTCAAAGGTAAACAGAGGAATATTCTGAGCCAAAACACAGTTACAGAACCAGAGTTAGAACGATTGACAACCAGTTCTGCTTTTTCAGTTTAGAGCGAGAGTTTTGTTTTCCTGGCCATTGTTTTCTTGCTCACTGAGATTCAATGGTTTGACTGCTTTGTTGTGTTTATAACTCATTATTATAAACTAAGCTTGAAACTTCACAAAGAGCTTCTTGTTAGGGAAGCTAAAAAAAAAGCGATATTTCAAAAACATTTTCATCTATTATTTGGTGCAAGCGTTGCTGGAGTTTGGGAATGTCTTGAATTCACATATGTAGATTTAGAAAAGGAAGGATGTAAGAGAGATAAAGAGAAAGATGTATTGTAATATAGTGAGGTACAGGAAAAGAGAAACAATGGATGAATGTATTGTAAGATAGTGAGGGAAGAGAACAACATGGATGAATGGATGAGGAAAAAAGAAAGAAATAAAAACTGTCAGATGGATGGAGGGAGATGCAAGAAAATTAGATAGAAAAATGGATGGTGTGGCAAGAAAGTGAGAAGGATGGATGGATCGATGGGAGAGGAAACAAAAAAGAGATAGAAAAACTGTTATGGGTGGAGGGAGAGGCAGGAAAATGAGATCAATCGAAGAGGGGTAAAAAGAAAAAGAGACCGAAAAATGGATGGGGTGGCAAGAAAGTGAGAAGAATGGATGAATGGACAGATGGGTGGAAGGAAGAGGAAAAAAGAAAGAGAGAGGAAAAACTGTCAGATGGATGGAGAGGCAAGAAATGAGATGGAAAGAAAGAAAGAAAGAAAGAAAGAAAGAAAGAAAGAAAGAAAGAAAGAAAGAAAGAAAGAAAGAAAAAAAGAAAGAAAGAAAAAGGGATGAATAGAAGGACTGATGGAAGATGAGAAAGAAAGAGATAGAAAAACTGTTAGATGGATGGAGGGAGAGGTAAGAAAATGAGATCGATTTAAGAAAAACAGATAGAAAAATGGATGGTGTGGCAAAAAAGTGAGAGGTGGATGGATGGACAGGGGGATGGCTGAGGAACCAAGAGAGATGGATAGAAAAATGTTGGATGGATTGTGAGGCAAGAAAGTGAGATGGATGTTGGATGGATTGTGAGGCAAGAAAGTGAGATGGATGGAAGAGGAAGAAAGAGAGATGGAAATAAAAATGGATGGATGGATGGATGAATGGGTGGTGAGGCAAGAGAGTGAGATGAATATAAAACAGAGATGGGTGTATGGATGAACGGAGGTTCTTTTAGTGTAGGTGAACTTGACATCCCCAATTGTATGGATGGACTGAAAACATCCCGTCTTAGCGAAACAAGGTTGTTTTAACTCTTCGCGGAACAAGAAAGACATTTTTTAAGGAAAAAAAACCCGGCTCTTTTTAAGGGAGGCTGGAGAGAATCTGAGTTTGGTGAGGTCAGGCTGTCAGCACATGCGC
>MU204386.1:2741000-2799456 GCA_017309775.1 Paedocypris sp. Pulau Singkep
CACACACACACACACACACACACACACACACACACACACACACACACACACACACACACACACACACACACACACACGCACACTGCCAGCGAGATGACGGTGTTTAATAAAGCGCCTGAGATGCGGGTCACCCTTGTCACACCTTCCGGGTGCTTGTTTTGATGCCGCATGCGCTCATACGTGCACGCGCGCGATTATACATATGTATCAGCAAACACAAAGGAGAGTGTGATGGAGGGAGAGAGAGAGAGAGAGAGAGAGAGAGAGAGAGAGAGAGAGAGAGAGAGAGAGAAGAAAATAAGAGAGTCGGGGCCCATCCGCCTCACCCTGTCCTGACAACGCTAATGATTTTCAAGACTGCAGAGGGTGTGTGTGCGTGTGTGTGTGTGTGTGTGTGTGTGTGTGTGTGCGTGTGTGCGTGTAGGTCTGGTGTGGTGGCTGGGAAAAAAATCCCTCTTTTTGAGGATGCACCAGGCTGTGGATATGGAAACTCATTACAGTTTAAAAAAGGCCGAGTGACAGCATGAATCAGTCAGCATCCTCCATGCATACTGTAAGCGGGGGAAATACAAAGGGAAGAAAGTAAAAGAGGAACGAGGGAGGAAATGAAGTCTGAGTGCCAAGGAAAAATGTGCATCGGAAGAATTTAGCCTCGGGCATGGCGCGCTCAGCCCGTGTCGGTATCATTAGCGTATTTATAATTCAAATATATGCCTTTAATAATTCACGCGCGTTGCTTTTCAAAGAGGGCGCGCGAGATTGTAGCGACTGATGAAAGGGAGGAACTTTTCCATCTCTCGAAAGTAAATAAGCGACATCGTGACACACACTCGCTCTCTCATCCTCAGCCGAGGCGCATTTTAAAGCTTGTTTGCCTTTATTTTTCTATTGTTTTTCCAAGTCCGTGCGGTGTTTATTTTGCGATTCGGCACGTGCTGTTTTTGAATCGTTTTGTTGTTTTTTTTACGTCGCATAAATTTAGTTTGGGACTATATTATGCACGTGTGGTATTTATTTATTCATTTACAATGTGTGGTTTTTTCCCCCCATTATGAAAGCGTTTCATCAACTTGCTGCTGATGTTGCGTTAGGAGGCAGACGCACCGCTAGGCGGCGATAGAAGGTAGAGCCACATTGAAAGCGATGGTCGCGCTGGAAAGCTCAGCACACGTGAAAGTGAAACCCAGCTGCAGGTTTGCGGGACCCTCCAGATCTGAAGAATTGAAAGAAAAGTATCGTGCGGCTCAGACACACATCCTGACGGGTCAAGAAAAGGTCAAAGCTTTTGAAATTAAAACGGATATCATATCAACCCGAGGAGAACTGCTGCGAATATAATAGAAAAAAAAGGTAGATGTGAGTTGAGTTAGAGGTAGTTGTTATTTTGTTGCGTAATTTAAATTAATTGTTTGTTTTCTTTAGATTTTGGCAAAAATTAAGTGATGGTTAAACTACTATTACAGAATTCTCGAGTGCTTTTAAGCAAATTTATGTTGTAATAATTTTGAGGACATTTTATTTTATATACGTTTTATTTGTATTACAAGCGGAAATATCGTATTACGCTGTACGGCGCTTATTGTACTGTGTCACTGGATGTGTATATAATTTCGTCAATCTCGGATGGAATAATCCCTATATTAATTGGCAAATGTTGACAATTCACAATCCACTATTGTTTCAAATTGTTACCAAATTTCAATTAATAAATACATTGAATTTTTTTTACGAACAGCTAAATAATAAACTACGTGTGAGCGAATTTTTTTTCTATTAAAATGTGCTTTCTGGTCAAAGATAAAATTATACTAGATTTTAGTTTTCCTAAAAAAAAAAAACTAAAACAGGTTTTAAACTGCAATAGTCAAATCAAGATGTATTATCGAAAAACGTGTGTATGGTTTTAATTTAAAGAGTGTAATAGTTGTAAATAAGTCTGCAAATAAATATTAAAACACGCTTCAAAATTGTACCGTTCAAATGTTTGTCATTTCCCACAGAAAACCTGCACGCTAACTTCAGAAAATCTAAACAGTTAATCACATGCTATTGGCCGTGATGATAGTTCTGTCTCCCTCCATTTGGTTTTATTCCAGTTAAAGTCCAATTCCGAATATAGTGGTTGCAAAAAAAAAACAACAGAGACGCTTAATAACCCTGTGCGCAAAAAACCGTGGAAAAAAAGATCTATAGCCCAACACTTTTATTGCTTTATAGCCTAAAATAATTATTAGCTCCGCGCATGAACTGTCATTTTAAGAAGAGGAACATATGCAGAAAACAATTAAATTAACATCGTTTAAAAAAAAGTAGAAAAAAAAACACTGGCTATTGATTCACACACTGCTTAATTAACTTGTTCATATTTCTAAAGAGAATAAAAGGTTGTCATAAATCACGACATATTTACAACGTCTTTGTCTGTGCGAAAATGCATAAACAAACAATGCGCAAAAAAACAATAGTTCTTGGCGCGTTGGAGCGCACTGAAGTGATTATAACACTTTTAAAAAATAAAAAGGATCACTCCACCCCTAGTAACAAAACGCAAAAGATGGTGGTGCGTCATCCGCGCTCGTGTCCAATGCGCGCGCTCGTGGTCACGGCTCTTCTCTTCTCCTGCTTTATGTAGAGGTGTCGGGCTGGTAACACCCACCACGCTTCACAGCCTCAGTCATCAGGGCTTCAGTCTCTTCAAGAGGAACTTGCTTCAATCACCGACGTCTCAAGCGTGGGTCGCGAGAAGGTGTCACGGGATAGGGATAGGTTTTTTTTTTCCTGCCCATATGCTAAACAGGGACGTCACAGGATTTGGGAAGATTCTGTTGACTTAAGGTAAACCGCGAAATTGCTCAGTTAAACGGGAAACGAAGACGAGTTTAGATGATATAGGATACACGTAAGAGTTAGGACGTGACGGCGCGAAGTGGCTGAGATCTCCCGGGAACCAGAAAACTCTGCGCGGGACATGCTCCGTCATCTCCTCGGATTTCCGACAGCTCTGTTTTCCTAAACCGGATGCACACAAGGAATTAAAATCACGCCAAACGCGTCCTCGCTGGATAAAAGCACCACTTGCACTTGACATCAACCGCAGCTTCATATGCTGATGGCTCAACGGGTACGTTTCTTATCTCCATCTCAATCCAGCGCGACCAATCCAGTAAAGTTCTAGTTTGGTTTACTTAACCGTATAAGCTTCGGGTTGACTAAAGCAGGCATGTTGTGTGTGATTCAGTACGAAGACCTTGCCCACTACGGTGGCGGTATGGATGGAGTTGGGGTCCCGACGTCGATGTACGGGGACCCGCACGCGCCGCGACCCCTGCCGCAGGTCCACCACTTGAACCACGGACCACCACCACATGCCAACCAGCACTACGGGGCACACGCACCGCACAGCATCATGCCCAGCAGCATGGGATCAGCTGTCAACGACGCACTTAAAAGAGACAAGGACCAAATCTATGGGTGATTTATTGCAACGAAAAACACACGTGTCGCGCTCTCAAACGGGCATTTCTATAAGCTTAAAAGGACAATACGGGGACGTGATGGCAGCATATGGTGCCAATCTCCTAAAATGCGGCGTGTATTGATTATTATTATCGTTAATATTGCCGCACTGTCCCACTATCGGATCAATGCGCGTCTAAAATGATGCTTCTGGAGCTCGTGTAAATGACGGTTGTTTTCTCCCAGGCATCCGTTGTTTCCGCTTCTGGCGCTGGTTTTTGAGAAGTGTGAGCTGGCCACATGCACGCCGAGAGAGCCCGGGGTCGCCGGAGGAGACGTTTGCTCCTCTGATTCCTTTAACGAGGACATCGCGGTGTTCGCCAAACAGGTACAGTACTTTGATGTTTATGACGCCTGTTCTTTAACACATTTTCTTTGGACCAGAGAATAATTTAGAACGTGTTTATAAACGTTCGAAATGGTTTTATGGCCTGTCATTTTAATCGAATGAATTACTAAAGCAATTGATGATTGTATTATTGATTTGTTCCTCCCTGTAACAGATCCGCGCCGAAAAGCCGCTGTTTTCTTCAAATCCCGAGCTGGATAATTTGGTAGGTGTAAAATGTTCGTTTGGTTAAATTTAGACCAACATAAATATAGATAAAAATCCGCTTGAAAAGGTAACAGTGGAGAGTCGGAGAAATAAAAGCTTTGGTGATTTATGAGGCGGCGTGTTATCAGAGGGCGTGGGGGTCTTTGCCCTGGGCTCCCCCAGAGCATCTCTGGAGGAACCTATTTACACTTCTTCTATTGTCAAAACATTTAAAAGAAAACACAACATCAAACTTTCCAAGAATTTGTTCTGAGGGGATTGAGTCGCGATAAGAACAACAAGCTCTATTTTAAATTCCAAACGAATACATTTGTGTATTAATAATATTATCACATATTATTTATTTCGTTACAATTATAAGTATTAAGAATAATGTTTTTTTTTTCATTTTAATAATCGTTAAATAATTGTATTTATAATTATAATTAAAATAATAATAAAAGAAAAAAATATGTTTCCTTTATTTTTGTTTTAAGTGGAGCTCATTTGTGTTTTATTTTGTAAATTCCTAGATGATCCAATCGATACAAGTTTTACGATTCCATCTTCTGGAGCTCGAGAAGGTACGTGGATTCATCAGCGAGTTGCACGTGTCATATTCGTTTATTTCACGTTAAGCACGTGATATGCTAAAACGGTTTCTATGCGTTTTGTTTTTTGAATCAGGTGCACGAGCTCTGCGATAATTTCTGCCATCGGTACATCAGCTGCTTGAAAGGCAAGATGCCGATTGACCTGGTGATTGATGAGCGCGACGGATGCAAGTCCGACTTCGACGACCTTTCAGGATCTTCGACAAATCTTGCAGACCACGTGAGTTTTCATTGACATTCCGATGACTTCATAAAACCTGACTGTTTAGAGGTTATTATTATAATTAAAACATTTCGCAATTATGATTGTTCTAACTTCTCTTATTAAAATGTTAAATTTAAAATGCAACAAGACAATATTTCTATGTAGTTTTCTCTCTCAGCCAATCACCACCTTTGATTCAACCAATAAGAGACTAATTCCAACCCCATGTGCTAATTTACCTAGGCATCATTATCTAAATCCATTTATCAATTCTTTCCATTACTATCATTAAAGCACTGCCCCAGGACATATTTTAGAAGAGGTATGATGATGATGATGATGAGGATGATGATGAAGCAGCACATCATGTAGGGTGCAGGTGTTGCTGAGGGTCAGGGTCTTCCCCCCACTGCCCAGCCCTCTGTTAGCCCTAATGATCAACGTTACATTTGCACGTGAATGCGCCATTGTCTTTGAACTGATTGGATTGTTATTGTCAAGCAGGAGGGGAGTCTTTTCTTCTCTCAGAGACCAACCGTGTGTTCTTTACAGTTGTGCTTCCTATTATTAACGCACCACCCCCTGTCACGCCGATTTCAGGAGAGCAGAACTTAATTCACCTACAGATCAAACTTAGAAGGATGAGGACAAATAGCTTGCCACATCCGAGTGATCAGAATGGCCGTCCCACCTTGGCCAGGTCGTGTTTATGTGATGCATATGTGTCGTTGTACAGTCTATAATAACCGTAATCTTTTATCGATGCTCTGGTAATGTCTTATCGATTTACACGAGAGGCGTGTGCGATTTGAATTAGGCGATGGAGCCGAGGCCTTGCGAAACGCTAGACACACACATAAACACGCGAGCACACACGGCTTTTGTGTGTGATAATGAGAAAACAGTGAAGGGTCTTATTCACGCAGCTTTATTGTCGTAAGAGCTTATTCGGGCCTTTTTTAGAGCTCTTTAGCTGATCGCCATCAGGCAAACAGCTGACGCTAAGGGCCTGAAGAGGAACGGCTGCTGTTTGCCTTCACGTCGTGCCGGTCTGAGGGCTTTATTCCCAGTTCGGGATAAAAAGGAGACGCTGCTGGTTTGTCGTGTGCATTTCCCCGTCTGACGACAGGAGAAGCTGGTGCTGGCTTCCTAATACCTATTAGATCTCGGATTTAGGTTTTTACGGAAATGGTATCTCTTTGTCAATCTGAATAAGTGGATTTTGTTTTGATGATGTTACTAATTTCATCTTGTGTTCTCTCTTCTTTTTTTAATCGATTTTTGAACCGATGGACAAACTAGAATCCCGCATCCTGGAGGGACATGGATGATGCTCATTCCACTCCATCCGTCGGCACTCCTGGACCGTCCAGCGGGGGACACGCGTCTCAGAGCGGAGACAACAGCAGCGAACTAGGTAGGAAAAACTCATCGTTTTGCCTTGGCGTCAAATTTGCTAAAAGAATGTTCTGGTTTTTGAATACTCGTCTATATTTTACAAAGCTGAGATCAAAAAGTAGCAAAAACGTAGAAATGTTAACTCTAAATAATTGTTTAGAATTTACATATACATATATACAAATGAAAATGTATGCATTTAAAAGTAACAAAAAAATCTAGCAAAGTTATACACAAAAAAATAATACATCTTATTTATTATTTTCAAAAATAATTAATTTCTCATATTTCCATATTGCTTTTTGGATGCTTCGGTTTATTTGTGGAGATTGCAAGTGTTTTATTTATTTTTTTCCAGTGGAATTTCCAGTAGAAAAAAATATGTTAAAATATAAACAGATATGCTAAAAAAATGTTAAAAAATTGGTCAGGTAATTTTAAACTGGAATTACTTTCCGTTCAAGATACATTTTCCACATTTGGTTTCAGCCTAGTTTTGTTAATTTAACAGAGATGCAAAACCTCTCAAATTGACAAACACTATTGCAAAATTCAGCTTTTTGGTGGGATTATTGCTTTTTGAGTAAGAAAATTGGCCGACCTATTGAGGGGCACAACAGGGGAATTCTCTACAGAATGAGAAGAACTCAACATCAGAAATCAAAAGCCAGTTTCGAATTCTCCTAACCTGCCGAGATATTTTCTCAGTGTGACGTGACTGAACCTCAATGGTGCGTTTATAAATGTTTGGCATAGCATCCATGCCACTAGTGCCGGTGTTCTGACGCCACAAAAGGCAGAAAGCCATCCGGGTGATGGCATTTCCCCAGCCCTTTTTGTTGTTTTTTTTGAAACAACAGAGCGGGGGAACAACCAAGGAGCACGGCCTTTTGACCCTTGAGAGTATGAATTGAAGAAGGGGGGAAAAGGAATGACCCCTGCCGGCCTGAAGGACAGAGCACTTCAAATATGAGCCACAATAGAGGGCTGATATCTGGGGGGGATCAGAGGCACGGGCTGGGCCAGGATCAGGGACATCTACCTGCTGCTCCTCCAGGAGACACTTTGGAGTGGTGTTGCTCTCTTTATCATTCAAGAGATTGGTAAAGCAAACACTTTTTTCCATCACAAGTGAATGGGGGGTCTTACGTCACTCACCCGACTCGAGTCCGGGGATTACTGGGCTCTTCAAAGCACCTGTCTCTGGCGAGGGGGGTCTCTTTGTTCTCCGCACATCAGTAGAAGTTTCTTCTCTCGGTCTCCGAGTTAGGTCAGGCTGGTTGGAAGAAGTGGCTAAGAAAGTCCACCGGGAATCGTGGTGGGCCCAAAAAGTGTGTTGGTGGGAATTCAGGAGCTTTGGAATGTCCATCACAATGGGAACAAAAGGAAGCTCCAGGACATTCCAGGCCAATGTTCACCTCTGTGGTGACTGAAAGACCCAGGCTGAGACAGGATGTTTACATCTATATCTGAACCTTAAATGAAGGTTAAATCCCAGCATGGTGTGGTGGTGGCCCAACAACAAGTGTCAAGAGCCACTTTGGGAAGGGGTTTCCATCCCATCCCACTATTCCTGGCCTGACGTTTTGGCCACGGGGGACGGGCGGATGAGAGCATCCAATCAATATGCTTTGAGCGAAACGATTAGCGTGAAAAAAAAAGAGAAAAAAAAATCATCTGCATTTGTCAGGACCGTCCAGTAATTATCTAGTCTGTTGCGTCCGGTAGTTGGAATTACAGCCCCCTTGGAGAAGTATAGTTAGTGATAGATTGAGGTCAGGGTGAGCTCATTAAGCAAGCAAACAGGATTTATTCTGTGATGCGTGCGGGGTGGCAGTCATCAGACCCGGCTAGTTTGCGCCCGGGCCCTTTGTCTCGGGGACATTCATCCATCCCCGCTTCATCTAATTATGGGGATCAGACGGAGGAACGTGCAGCTCCTCGCTTTAAGAACGTGTCACCTCTCGGACGCCGCGGCTAGTGTGATGTGACACGCTGGAAGTGTGAAAGTGGATCCGGAATGGTGTCGTCCCAGTAAGTCGCGTTGGGAAGACGAGGCGGCCTCCACACAAACGGCTGGGAGTTGGAAGCCTCTTCTCCATGTCTTAGGGTGCTGTTTTCCTCCAAACAGCCCGAGGGCTTACTCCAGCCTTCCTCCAGGCGGCTGCGGCCCCCCTCTGCGCAGCGCGTGCAGACTCCGGGGCCGGGGAGCGAGGTAGGGCTCTGGGAGCTGCCGCCTTTAAAGAGAGTGCAGTCACACAGGCTGCCCGGGCCAAGTTGCCAGGGAACAGTCAGAAGCGATTAGCGTTGGCCTGGATCAGCCCTGCGGCCTTCGTTTTCTGGAACAGGAGGAGAAGCTGGAGCAGGGTGCGGGGCCGTTATAGTCTTTCTTAGATGTTCGCTCACTTTTTAAATCATAATTGTTTTTTTTTTTTTTTTTCCGTCGCTTATGGTGGTTGTGGATTTTTGTTGTTGCCGTCTTTCTCTTTGTCTTGTCATAGTGATAATCATAGCTATTTATTTAACACCAACAACCAGACGATCAAATTAATAAAAAGCAACAATTCTCTTACATATTCACACGTGCGCTTTGAGACAGTGAAAAGGGTCTTACAAATGCTCAGAACTTGAATTTTCTCGTTGGCGTGTTGGTTTCTTGTGCAGCTCTTTTGAAAGTTGTGGAAGTTAGTGATGTATGAATTTCATTTTGTTCCGTCTTGAAAATAGTGACAATAAATAGTATTAAAATTTATAGTAAAGGTAAAAAAATATATAACATATTTGTAGAAATGAGCCAAAGCGGTGCGTTGATGGACGAGACTATATTTATCGGTTATGCCATAATATTATACTTTTACATAAATTATAAATTTAGTTTCTTCATTTTGGAAATAAATAGCACTATCACATTTATTGAGCATTTATTTACTGTTCATACATGTATAAAAATACTTTTATTATTATTTTATTTTATTAATTATTATATATATTTTTATACAGTATATGTCTGTGTGCTATATTATTAGATTCGATTCAACTTTATTGTCATTACAAATTTGTCAATTACAAAATTGGCGTGCATGTGAATGTTGTGTGTTTCTGTAAGGCGACCTTGAGTGTCTAGAAAGGTGCCAATAAATAAAAAATTGAATGTATTATTATTATTTTATTATTATTACACATTTACAAGTACAGGGCAATGAAATGCAGTTTATGTGTAGCGAGAAAAAAGTTGAAAAATATACATAATGTACATGTACAGAGAATGTAGTGTATTGTGCAGTGTATTTGTAGTGTGTGTGTGTATTATATATACTGTATATATAAATATAAATATGCACACACACAGCTATATATATATATTGTATAGTGTGTGTGTGTGTGTGTTTTCAATAGCAAAAACAAAATCTTAACTATACTTTAGTATCTTAAGACTTTTTTCCATCCATATTTTTTTCTGAAGCGTGTTGCAATATGTATGCATTAATTATTCTGTTTTTTAATTACTGGCGGGTAACTTTGACTCAGTAGACAGAGACCGATGCCATGCCCTGGACGCACATTTTGATCACCGCATCAGTCAGTCTGAAGTCCATCTGACCCACCCCCCTACTTATATTCAAATGTCATTATTCATTAACTGAAATATTAATGCATGAATATGGCGCATACAGTCGCCTTTGATTGATGCATCTCCAAAAACAAGGAGACACAGCAGGGCCAATCTTAAGAAAAGTAGGGTTCCTGTCCCGCCTCCGGGGAGGAGTCCCTCAGATACATTATTCACACACCCTCCGGGCAGGCTTTCAAGGCATCTCTACCCTCAGGGCAAGAAAAATAAGCATGACTGTTAAAAGTAAATCATCTTGCCTGATGCACAGTTAATGGAAGAGGGAAAGAGGGATGGAAAGGGAAAAAAGAGAAAGGAAGGAGGGGAGGAGGACAAGACGGAAACCTTAGTTTAAAAGCGGCCTCCTGCCTGGGTCTGATCTTAATCTAGATAGGATGGTAATGGAATGAAAGCAGCCCTGCTTTTATCAAAGAGCTCGCAGTTCAAAGAGCTTTGTGTTTGTTGAGCACCAGTTGTTTAGCGGGAACTCGCAGTCAAACGCTGCATTCTCGCCTATGTGGTGATTACGCCGTTCTGATTAGCAAACTCCTATAAGTCTTATTGTAGAGAGTGACACTTGAATGAAATTGAAATGACATCGGATTAAGTAGAGTAATGTTCTATAAGATCTATAAGGTTCTAATGATCTATAAGGCGCATCATTAGTAGACGTCTATTGGCCTATCTGGTTTCAAATATAAGGCTCAAAGACAATTATTTGAATTATTTGAAAAACATGGTAGGCAAAAGTTTCAGTTAGAGAATTTTCCGCTCATTTCTGAATTCGAAATTGTCTTTCTATTGTCCATCAAGCGCTCGAAATTGACAGCTGCAAGACGCCAATGGAATGAAATGATAGCTGAAGTTTTATCTTGGACTTTGGATTTTGGAAAATCGATATGAGCCACAGTGCAAACGATGTGAAAGATACAGTAAATGAACAAATTTAAAACAGCAACTACATGGAAAATATGATAAATTGACAAATTGCTCAGATGATGAGGTGCACCATTAATATAATAAACGTATATAATTGTTTGTATTCAAGGCAGTTCCAACCATGAATATTTAAGTGCGTCATATAATCCGAAAAATACGGTAATCCCAATTTACTACGTGTGCTTTACATGGTTGTGACTACAAATCCAATCAAGTGTAAAGTTTACAATCAACCGACACCACGCCGCTCTCCATATAGGTGTTGCCTTATTTATCTTTCCTCCCCGAGTTCTTTTCTCCTCGGCTAATGCAGATCAGATATTCTCTTTGCTGTGCCAAGTCTGGGTTCTCCGTTCAAGCACGGAGCCTGGACATTCATTACCCCATGTCAAAGGCAGAGCTCGTATTGGACTAATAGCTCGGAGGTTGGTGCAGAGCTTTCCTCCAGATTTCTGGGCACGGAGACGTAGAGATCTGGGTCTGTTGATTAGCGACGCGGATTCTCCTGCCCGCCGTGGTCCTTGTGTTACTGTTGCTAATCAAAACAAGCCCCCTGCGTGCCGCCTTCACAACGCGTTTTGGTGACGGGCCTGAATAAACAACGCTGCCTCGCTGAAGGTGATGTTTTAGCTCATTAAAGTGACTTTCTTCCTTTGCTCTTCCTCCCGCCTCCCTTTCGCGCCGCTTATCAGGAGATGGCTTGGATAACAGCCTGGCATCTCCGGGAACCGGTGACGAGGACGACCAGGACAAGAAGCGCCAGAAGAAACGAGGAATCTTCCCCAAAGTGGCGACCAACATCATGCGGGCATGGCTCTTCCAGCATCTCACGGTAGGACCTTCTCCAGTCCAGTCAAACTCTCAGAGCGCGTTAAACCTAGCAGGGTGTGATATTATCCCTCGCCGGCCCTCCCATCCATTCGGCTTGTCAAAACCCGAGGCGGCTGGAGGGTTGATGTGCAATTTTTTTTTTTTTTGCAAGCTTGCATCCATCACCACGCTTTTGCAACCCCCTCCAAGCTCCTCGAGTTCCCACCGCTCTCCCGTCTTCCTAGTTTCCATTCTCTTCCCCAAATTCCAGCACTTTCTAAGGGCTACACAGGTCTTGTACACACAGTAATCCGTTCCCCTTTTACCCACCTTTGGAGATAAAAAAAAAGGGAAGCCTAATTGAATTATCCTCTCTCTGTTCCCAGCTCCCTTTCAGGGCGATTTGTGAAGCAAAAGTGTTTCCCATTGCAGGATGTGTCCGATGACAAAAAAAAATAGCGTTAGAGGGACTTTGGCCTCTGAAAGGCCCTCATTGCAACACCCAGGCGATCATGCATTCATTCGCCGTCCGGCCTGAATGGAAGCGGCTGGATTACGTTTTGTCGGGCTCTACTTTGAGCCAGTGTGTGACATTTTAGATGAAGGGGGGCTTTAACATAAGGTCTGAGCCTCCATCTTTTGTGACCTATTCAGGGGTCTGTGATAAAGACCCCCTGTAGTGGCAATCTTAAAGAAAGGTGGAACATTAAGATTCAGCGGAACATTACAGTTAAAACAGTTAGTTTCACTGGAACCCGATGGAGGATCTCCATTGGCATGCAAATGAGAACAAGGAGGAGGCTTTCTAATAGACATTAGTGCGACTCATGCAAATATGGCGCTTCTTTGAAGCTCCCAGGCGCTAACAAATGTGCCTTCTTCGTTAGCACGTTGAGCGCAGTTCCGAGATGGCGCCTGCCAAAGCCCGACGTCTCATTTAGCCAGAGCTTTCTGATAAGGGTTCGGAGATGGATCCCAGGGCACAGCTCGGGGTGTGTGGAAAAGGGGCGGGGCTTGAGCTCATTCATCAGCTGGGTGACAGCGAGCAAGCCAGGAGGCGAGCAGGGAAATCTGCGCAAAAAAACAAAAAAGAGATAGAGCGAGACGAGGAACAGAACTCATCCTTCACCGGGGTCCGCGGGAGGTGAGGCCGTGACAGTGGCCAAATCCACGCACACCCACAAGCCACCGCTGTCCATACATTCACCCCTGCCTGCCATCTGCTGCCCTCCCTCTGCACTCACAGTGAGAGCAAGAGGATCAGGGGCTAGGGGCCACGGCGGGGCCACCGAGGTCCAGGCCCTATTCAACCCCAAACAAAACTCTCCATTGTGTCTCTTTCACACCCACTCGATCATTTGTCAAGTAATGTCAAATAATGTCAAACAAAACCACGAGCGCTCAGCCAATAAGGCGAGAGGGACGCTTTCCAACTGGATGTCGGAAATCTCGGGTGCGAAATGATGTACCTGAAATTTCGGGGTCATCAGTCATGTGGATGTGTTGCTATTGGGGGATATACATGTAATATTTTGATTTATTCTCAATGTGTAGACTGGCATAAGTCGGAAAAAAAATGAGTTGGGAGTTATTTACATTTAGCGACGTGTAATTAATAACAGAGTTTCAAAATTGCCACGTGTTTAATGTCTCTCTAATTCTCAAATGCTGCGTGTTTTCCAGCATCCGTACCCGTCTGAAGAGCAGAAGAAGCAACTGGCGCAAGACACGGGTCTCACCATCCTACAAGTGAATAACTGGTGAGTGACCTCTGACCTTTGACTTTTGACTCATCAGCTCGACCTCTCAGCAGATTTCTGTACCATTCCCATTTCAAGTCCAGTGATCCTGGTTTCTCACACTATTATTAGATGCTCCTCAAAGTCCCACAGAGTCACATAAAAACAATAATAGCGGCGGTGAAGAGGTTCACCGAGGGTCTCTGACGGCGCAGTGGGAAAAGCTGTTAAATGTTATGTTGTTCCTCCAGCAAAGCGGCTTTGAGTGTTAATTTATTCACCGTTCACTGTTTGGAAATGTGAGGTACAGAATGTAGAGGAGGAAGTGTGTGAAATACGAGATTTACTTTACGTAAACACTTCATGTGTTTTAAATGGATTGCTTTTCTAAGAGGTTTTATAAAAAAAAGTGCAGAGAACCATAAAACATGGTGTGTGTGTGTGTGTGTGTGTGTGTGTGCGCACGTTATTTCAGTAATAAATTAGAGATTTTTTACATTTGTAAAAATGTATCAGCGTGTGTGTCTGGTTTTTCAATGCTTTGATAAATTAGCTTTTCTTTGACATTTTTAATATCTACAGTATATACACTATGTAGATATAACATGTTTATATAATTTAACACAGTATGTACACATTTAATATCTACAGTTTCATAGCAGTAACTTATTTCAAAATAATGGTTTAATGGTGCTTTAAAATACAAAAGTGTATGAATTATGAATATATTTATTTTTGTATTATTAATTGATTCTTAATAATATCCTCATACACAGAAACCGTTTTGCACAAACCTTTTTAAGTAAATGAAATTTACATCTATCCATCTGTGTCTTGGTCTGTGTATCCATCTTTCCATCCATCCAAACACAAATGCATACAAATTTAATCAAACTATTGAAATAACTAACACATTACAACACAAAAGTAAAAAAAAAAGTAAAAACAATACAGTATATTAAAATATGTGTGTGTGTGTGTGTGTATAAATAGTTTTCCACAAAACAGAACATTTGACTATAAAAAGAACAATTTCCTCCGATAGCAGCTCAAACCGATAACTGTGTGTGCGATTTTAAGCTCTGAAGAGCCTGAAACCCAGTTCCTGAACATTTGGCTTATTGTCTATGAGTAATTTCATCCCGCCGAGCACGTCAGGGGCTTTTCCTACCTCAGTTACGGGCCGCTGAAGCATATTAGTATCTGAAAAGCAGTTAGACTAATCATACCCCGGGGCTACTAGGCCAATGCTATATCAATTGAATATTTATTGAGCAATGACCCCTTTACTTGATTCGCTAATATATATCGCCGCGGCAGACATAGCGCTAGCTTCGCCGCAATTAAAGCGAGTCTTAAAAAGACTTTCAAGAGCAGGGCCGGAATGTTCCACAAATCAACTAAATCTATTTTTTACAGTCTGTTGCTATAAAACCTACCTGCGGGGTAATTCGTAGAAGGTGTTAAAAATCTCTTTATTAACAAAACATCAGCTTGTTTACATTATAAATTGGGCTTTTTCTCCAGTCCAGGGCTGAAACCCTACATTAGCTTCTTTGTGGACTTCTGACAGCTCCATTAACCCAAAGACCCGAGAGAAATCGCCCTGCATTAAGGAATATTCTGCCGTAAATCACTGCGAAAAGCTCACAGTAGTAAAAGTCTGGATGAGTTGGAAACATAAATGGACTTAATAAAGGCGCTCTTCTGTTTGGCAGGTTTATCAATGCACGGAGAAGAATCGTGCAGCCCATGATTGATCAATCCAACAGAGCAGGTATGGCTTTACGTCTCACGTCCGCGTTTTCCCCATTACTAAGGTTTTTTTTGTTTTTTTTTTAAAGAAATGTTCATTGTACATAATTATGCAAATGTTATCTGTAAAACACATCATATAGGGATTCAGTCCAGATCCTTTAAGAATGGAAATAGGATAAGGTTATACACTTTGGTTGGTTCTCACTCTTGCTTTTCTCTAAAAAATTAATTAATTTCGATTAATTGTTTGTTGTTGTGCTGATATGTTTGATCAAACCTCCTGCTCAATCCATTTTTTTTCCCTTTGTAGAAATTCGGCTTTTAAAAGACTTCTAACAGTCGAATTCTTGTAATAAACACTTAATTTTCGAAGTGATACATTTCTTTCTTAGGGAATTGTTTTATTTAATGAATGACAGAACCTTGTAGAATTATAGTTGGGCACATGAAATGACTTTAAGAAATAGTCAGAACGGCGGAAATACCGAAAAATGAGTAACAATTAATTCCGCGTTTTCCCCATTACTAACGTTTTTTTTCTTTAATTGTGCGTTTAGTAAGTCAAGGAACCGCCTACAGCCCTGACGGCCAACCAATGGGCGGCTTCGTGTTAGACGGCCAACAGCACATGGGCTTGCGGCCTGGCGGTGAGCATCCTCATCCCGAAAGCTGGTTAACATTTACACACCTCTGATTGCTTTTTAATTCCATCTCAGGTCCCATGGGAGGAATGGGGATGAACATGGGAATGGACGGACAGTGGCACTACATGTAAACGCCTCCCTGCTTCCCAAACCGTGAACGTAAGGAAACCACTCGCTCCTTAACGCATCCCTCTCTCCACTCGCCGTGCAAAATCTGATTACGCCGACCCCCCCAAACACGCACACACTTTCCCCGTCTCCATCTTCTCCGCCTGTCCCTGACAGTCCACAAATCAAGACGTATCGCTCGCCGCGGGCGGCCTGGCATGGAGAATTTTATTTAATACCCACACTGTGCTGCCCAATGAGCCTCTCTATAATGACACTTACCTTGATTAATAGAGCTCTTTATATGTAAATAGGCACCACATCCAGCTCTCCAATCGTGCCAACACAGCCCTTTCCTTTCAAATAACAAGCTCAGCCTGCGCTAATGAAGGCGGAAGCCACAGACATCACCAGCTCAGCTCGCCGGAGCCAGAGACATGCGGCCCGAATCATTTCCACACTATTTAATCCCGTTTTTTTTATTGAATTATCACCGAGTCGTTACTGTAATTGCGTCATTTGGAGAAATGTTTCCTCGTTGTTAATTCGCCGCGGTTAAACGGCATATGCCGGCGAGTCGTTATGAAAACCGGCTTTCCGGTAATGCGTTTAAAAAGGGGCGGAGATGCTTTTATGAGCGGGGAGGCAGGTGCTGCTTTTTCTGGGAGATTAATGATGGGTGAATTCTGTGCTCATTTTTGTTTTTTCTTTCGGTTTTGTTTCTCGGGTGGCTTTAGGTCTTGATGGTGGCCTCAGGAATAGTCCAAGCACTGGCCAAAGGCATGAGGAGTGAGTGAATCACGTCACGTTCATCACATTCGCCCATCACCGAATCTCTCTCGCTGACCCCTCATCCGGCCTCCAGACACGGACTGCTCACCCAAGCACCATCGCAACCCACCACGGACGGACTTGAAGCATTTGTGCCAAAAGAGACTTTGAAAAGACAATTGGAGAGCTTTGCTTTTTAAATTATTTATTTATTCCGCGTCGAGAAGCACGGGACCACACCATTTGTGCACTTTTGCTCAACCGTGGCGGACGCCACAGCTCCATACCTCGTCTGCACACGCTCACGTTAAACACATTTACAGTGGAATCTAGTGAAATAAAACGGAAACAAAAAAAATACCCTGAAGAACTGAGATGCGAATTCGGGATGAGACTTTTCTTTTCGGAAATGTTGTACGTTTGGGTTCGTGCCATAGTTTGTAGACTTTTATGTTTATCGTTCTACAGAGACAAAATCCACTGGATGGTAGTTGAGGAGTTATTACATCATGGGGACATGTAATTCCGGAATTATGGAAGCTTCCATGTTTGGGGAAAAGCATCACTGAGGTGTCACGTTTTCCGAGACCTGGAGGGGCTTTTAGACCACTAGAGATGTTCATTGTACATAGTTATGTAAATGTTATTTGTAAAACACATCAAATAGGCATTCGGTCCAGATCCTTTAAGAATGGAAATAGGATAATGTTATACATTTTGGTTGGTTCTCACTCTTGCTTTTCTCTATGAAAAAAGTCATGTTTGTTGATGTGCTGATATGTTTGATCAAACCTCCTGCTCAGTCCATTTTTGTTCCTTTTAGAAGTCTTTTAAAAGCCGTATTTCTACACAGTCGAATTCTTGTAATAAACGCTTCATTTTCAAAGTGCTAAATTTCTTTCTTAGGGAATTATTTTATTTAACGAATAACAGAACCCTGTAGAATTATAGTTGGGCAAATGAAAGGACTTCATTATTAATCAGAACAGCGGAAATACCGAAACATTTGTAACAATTAAAAATGCAAAAAAAAAAATAATCAAGCATTTTAATATATATGTATATATTTTATAAATATCAAAGATAAAATCGTAAAACAAACGTATCCGATTTTTCTATTGACTGTGAGTTTTTAATGATCAGTAGTTTTTAAGGACATCGTTTGTCCATCGGCATTAAAAGGCAAAACTTGACTCTTAAAAAAAATCGTCTCCAATTGAATTAAAACAAATAAAATACCTCTAAATTGGATTTCTGTAAGGAAATGATGATTTCTTAAGTGCATTTTCCTCTGAATTAGTAATAAGATTTGCCATTTAGTTTGGCCATATAGGAATATATTGGATAGGCTTCGTTTTAACGCTGAGGGTTTGTGTGTGAAGAAACAAACCGCATTAATTCATTAATTTCACATCTAGCGAGTCATTTTTCAGGAGAACAAGCCCCTGCTTACTACTTCATCTCGGGCATTAAACGCAATTTCGCGTTGACATTTTCAAATAGCTTTTCTCATGCTGTTTGATATCTTAGCTAGGACCGCACTACAGACGTTTTCCGGCTTGTTTCGACCTCCAGTTTGTGTTTCTCTAGCCTGCAGTACTAGTGAGAAAATGCTGTAGTTTGGTGGTCATTTATCAATGTCAGCGGCGTAACGATCTCACTGCGGTATTGATGAGAAGAATTACGCAGCTGGAGGAGAAGCCACAGGCGCAGCAAAGCCCGCAATAACGCCACGACCACTTCACTCGCGACTCATATCATTTATTTCGATTGCGGAATTATTTTATTATTTGCGGATTTTCTACTCCAATTTGTCTCCACCATTACATTTTATTTTCCCCATCATGGTTACAAACAAATGCTGAGCAACCATTTGGAAAAAAAAAATCTCTGTTATACTACATTTAAATCAAGGCGGCGTGACAAAAGTGACTGTGATTTATGAGGCATAAAAATGACAACTGTTCTTAGCAGTTATTGTTGTTGTTATTATTTTTTATTAATTAAATAATATATATACAGTTTTATGATGCCAGACAACAGATCGTATTTCTATTTAAACCGAATTATTTTTAAAACGGAAGCAGCGGCATCACAAAACCTCCCGTAAATGGGAAAAAACGAATAGCTGATGTACTCTTCGTGATAACAAAATAATAATAATAATAATAATAATAATAATAATAATAATACCAACAACAACAATAATGATAATAATAAATTATGTCATTATTGTTATTACTATTATTAACAAAGTAATGAGCTCTACAATGTTATTATTATTATTATTACTATTACTATTATTATTGAAAACTATTATTATTATTACTACTATCACGATTATTATTACCGTCATCAATATTATTGTTCACAGTCCAGACCGCGTTTGTAAAAGGGCCGAACCGTGCGGAGTGTGTTGGTCAGATATAAATTCGTTGTGAAAGCTGCCGGAAACAGAAGCACAGCTTTATGAAATATAGGTCAGTCTCATTCTATGCAACATCACGTAAAAAAAGAACACAAACAAAATGGAGAAAACACAGAGCACTGAAGAAAAAAAAACAAAAACTAATACATGTCAACACGACGTTCTCGGTTCCAAATCAATTCATTAAGTTAAAAATAAAAGATATATATAAAAAGATCAAGACCTCGAAATTCCAAATGACAACTAATGTTTCAAAAGCAATTAAATAACGGGACATTTGCAGCAAATTCTCTCTTATTGATTATGTGTATAAAATCTTAATAATTAAAATTCGGATCAGCCATGCAGTTTGAAACATTTCCACAAAACGCCCTTTATCACCCATGTTAAAAAATAAAAACGAAGCAAAAATAGAAACCAGCTATTGCAAATTCACTGGTAGTTTTGCTATGAACATTAATTGCCACTGGTGCAACTGTATGCAATAACTCATAAAGCACAAAATGAGTACAGTCTATTAGTGAATTATAGCAATTATTTTTCATATACATATATATAAATAATCATCCTGCCATCAATTCCATGCACCACTTTAAATTTCTACAACAGTTTAGGTCTCACTTCAAGTGATGTGAACAAAACTCAAGGATCCGTTTAGACCTGCTGAATCCAACTTGTCAAACATTATTTCTATTGTGTAAGCCCCCTCTATCTTGACGGCTTGAGTGGTCATGTTGAGAACCATGGTGAATGTGAGATGTTTATTCCTCCAGTGAGAAACCTTTCCAAAGGGTTTGGATTTAAACTCCAAGGCAATGGAAATGAGTCAGGGAGGCCTCAGATTTATTTACAGCAGTGCGTGTGCCTAGGGGTCAGGGGTCAAAGTTGAGAAAGGGGCCAGCGAGAGAGCTATCTCGCTTCTAACACTGATTGTTCCACATGCCTGGAGTTCTGTGCATTCTCCGCTTCGAGCCCCGAGAACCTGATCAATGTTAAACTGCTCGTATATTTGACGAGAAAAATCCCAATCCCCTTGTAAATGAAAAAAAAAAATTGGAGAATGAGGATTATAGATTATAAACCACTTATTAATGGCTCCGTAAAAGTGATATTTGATGAATAAAATTGGTTTTAAAAAAAATCCACAAGAACAGCTGTTTTATTTGACAAATTTAGGAAGTCCATGACTTCTCAATAAACAATACAGAAGTAAAAAACATAATAAATCAAAGAGCCAGGCTGCACATGCTCAGTTTGAAGATGGACCTCAGCTGCAAGTTGAAGGATTTTCACTTTTATTAAGATCAGAAGGAATTGAATGCAGAGAGTCAGGCTGGACAGTAGATCTCAACCAGCGGCAAGATGCCTTGGATTTAAAGTGACACATGTCGGTCCAGGTTTTTTCACCTGACAACCTTCTCCGCACTTCTCTTTTTTCATAAAAGAGATTGCAGCTTCAAGCAATGATTGGTTCATGGATTCTGTTGTGTGTTTATTGGATTTGATCGGCATCCTTAAATTGAGTTAAATGAGCAGTAATAAGAAATTGTATATATATATATATATTAATAATCTAAACAATATCAGCTTAAAATAGCGTTTGAAACGTTCAAAAAGTAAATATCACACAAACAAATAAAAACTAAACAAATACAAAAATGCCATCTATTTTTGTCTACTATCTTGAACGTTGTATTGAGCATTTTGTACTTCAAATCCAAAACAAATACATAAAATTGTTTTTCATTTCATTATTTATTTATTTATTTATTTATTTACATAAAAGAAATGAGGGGTTGCAATGTGCAGTGTTTGTCAATATTTGATCACCCATCATCTGCATTATTGCATTTGCTATTAAAGTTTAGGAGATACATATAGGGGCAATAAAAGTGTCCCCTAAACTCCCCTCAGAAACTAAATAGATGTACACATGGCTCACATATATATAGCTGTTATCTCCCACTCATTATTTGGCCTAAAATATGGTCCTAATATCCGCTTTTGGGACGCTTGTGTATCATTTGTGAGAGGAATTGTCACCACTCTGAACCCGCACGGTAAACACGGCCATGGTCTCCAGACTTCAGTACGGCGACACGTTTCAAACACTGCGTTGGATGTGTTTAATCAATAGCTGTGACCGGACTGATGGATTCGGCGGGTCCTGGAGTCATGTTTGCCGTGGCTTTGGCTTTACATTTTCGAGTGTCATCTATCAGAAGGTGTTTGTGTTTGCAACTGTTCTGTAGCTTAATTGCTCGCACATGTGTGGGGTTGCTCCGATTGGGCATGTGTTGATAAATTAGATATCGTATATCGTCGGGAATGGGATGATGAATTATGGGTGAAAGGGTGAACCGAGATGCATGAGTCAAATGTGACTTCAATTATAAACCCAAAATGTCTGCAGTTCACCCAAACACAAATGTGTTTACATGGAAAAACAAAGAATCAGGCTATATATATATATATATATATATATATATATATATATATATATATATATATAGAGAGAGAGAGAGAGAGATACAGAGAGAGATACAGAGAGATAGCGTCTAAGTACTTATACATACGACACACACACGCGTATTTTTTATATAAACGTATTTAAATACACACACACACGTACATATAAACACACATACTTTTAATTTTATATTCTTTATTGTAATGTACGTGTGTTAAACACTGTTTTTATTCTTTGTTTATCCATGTACACATGTACATACATCTATATATGCATAAAACATGCATACAATCCCACACATATTTATACGCGCACACATTTATACGTGTATATTTCTCTCTTTTTCACATGTGTATAATGTATACATACATACCCACCTTACATGTACATGTATGTATCTTTATAAGTACCGTAAGTGCAGACAGACGAAACATTTTATATATACTAAAAGATGTGGGCTTTTTAGGGTTAGGGTATTTTTTAACACACTAAAAACCCCATTAACTCTTTTTTATTTACTTTTCTTACATATAAAAGGAACAGCATGAGTCGTTTTAAGGAGCAATATGACTCGTCAATTAATTAATCATGTTCTTTATGGGACATAAACAAAATAAAACAATAAAAAAGCTCATAATTAAGGCAAGCAAACACACACACACACACACACACACACACACACACACACACTATTTACGTACATTAGTTTGTATGAGAGTGTATAGATATAACACTCATGTATATACCATCCAAGTACACACATGGCAAACAGAGCAAACTTTCATAAAGCTACATATACTTTACGTAAAATATAACAATAAGTAAAGTACACACTAGAAGCAAAACAATCTCTGATCCTGCAAATAATTTATCATTTCCTTCAAGGCTCGTAAACAACCAAAAACTGAACAAAATGTGGTCGCACGGGCCGATACTGAGCAAGCACCAACATACACATCGGCGCTGAAGCAATAAACACAACCTTCAGAAGTAATCTACACTCACTTAGAGGTCAGATTGAAGGGTGACCTCTCTCTCCCTCACTCTCGCTCTCCCACACATGCGCACACCTTCCAGGTTAAGATGTCAGGGGGAGAGAATGTCTCGGCCAGCACATCTGGTTCTCAGTGGAGTGGGACGGCTGACAGACAGAGGGAACGCGGACCCTCCGAGGGAGGATGGGGAGGAAACTACAACGCTTTGGCCAGGGGACGTGACTCCGGTTGACACTTGAGTCAGATTTCTTAGTGAGCGGGACTCGTCCTGTAGGAATTGTCTTCCCAATGGAATATTTTACTGTTCTCACCCTTCAAACAATCCCATAGGTGAAAATGCCTCGGGGAAAAAACCTCGTAGCTACATTTTAGGGCTTTGGATACATGCAGTTTATTTATATATGTGTGTACATGTGTATATATATGTATATATATATATATATATAAATATATATATATATATATATATATATATATATATATAGAGAGAGAGAGAGAGAGAGAGAGGGAGGGAGAGAGAGAGAGATAAACAGAGAGAGAGAGAGGGAGGGAGAGAGAGAGAGAAACATAGAGAGAGACAGAGGGACAGAGAGAAACTGATGTTTATTTATAGATATTTATATATACACAAACATACGATTTTTTAATTCTATATAATAAGATATCATATTATATATAAATATAATAATTACACACCTACAGTACGTTGTGTATGTGTGTGTGTGTGTGTGTGTGTGTGTTTGAATATACACAAACATATTTTACATATTTTTATATCATTAAAGGATTATTTACATACATACACATATACACATATAAACAGTGGACACACAACACAGTATGTAAAAATAGATAAAAAAAATACTATATAAACATTATATAGTAAATAGTGTATATATACAAAAACAAACACGTCAAATACACAAACACATTCTTAAAAGCACTCTTTAAATGTACTGTGTGCATAATGTATATGTATGCAATATATCCTACATAAACAATTCCACGCTTAGGTTAAATTGTGAGATTAGATATACAACAGATCATTTAAATCTCCTTCCATCACTATCATCTTTCTCTCACACCCATTCTAAGTCAAGATTAGAAACCTTTGTAAACTTGTTTGTCTCTTCTCTTCTCTTAAATCCCACAACTGGTATCTCCATATTTATATCAGATGTAATCCCGTGGCGGGAATCTCACACGAATGACGAATGTTCTTGCCCTCCGTCTGAAACCAGATCTGACAAGGCCAGAGAAGAGAGGAAGTGCACACGGACCCGTCTCATCACATAAATCTCACGCGCTGACCCCTCAGAAATCCACTATTGGACCTGCCATGACCAAACAGGCATTTTTTCAGGGAGCATGAATCCTCGTTCGTCTCTTTTTTGGGGGATGAATTCATCATTGCTCTTTTCATCTTTGGTTTTGGTCAAACGTGAGTCTGATGAGTCGACAGCTCGAAACAAAAGATGAAAATGTTTTATAAATGTGAAGAAATGATTGCGACAGTATCATCACAGCCCTCGGCTGGTTCAGCTCATTGTCGTGATAAAACACACTCGCGCGTTATTTGTAGTTTAGAGCTCAGACGGAGAAACCAGACGCTTTTAAATGCATTAATGATGCAAGCAAGTTTTTCTGTTAGAAGCAAACAAATAGTTCTCATCATTCTAAACTAACTTACGAATAGTTTCACATTTTATGAGGTTTACGGTATTTCTATTTAATAAGATAAAATAAGATAAGAAAGTCCTTTATTCGTGCCATAGTGGGGAAATTTACTTGTTAGGCACTAAGAAAAACAAAAGCAGCATCAAAGAAAAGGTATATTCATCTTAGAAAATACAGCTAAATAAGAATATACAATATAAAAATATGACAAAAACTATACACACGTGGGAACGTGATAACGACATTGGTCAGCTGTATCTCGATAAATTATTGGTTTAATTCTTTGTTTTTTTTTTAACTTTAATTATGATTAAGGTTATTGTGTGCTCAACCAGTTTTAATCTAAAATGTGCATTTTATTCAACATGACAACCAAATACCTGGTAGGATGTATCATAATGATCCTATATATATACATTAGTTATATATCCTATTAATTACAAAGTTTTTGCCAAGAATATCACGTTTATATATCATGATTGTTTAGCACGAGTATAATACGTTCATATACTTTTATATATTTGTATTATACTTCTGTTGAACGGAGCACATGCACACGACTATATACACGACCAATAAATATTGCTGCGTGACAAATAAAATGTGAATATTCAAAATATGTGTATATATGTGTATTGAGCACATATATACACACGTGTGTGTATATTATACTTGTGAATAAACTTTTATATTTATTTATTTATGTATTTGTATTATTCATACAACATTTCTTCATGAATCATTTTATTTAAATGAGAGTGGCTGGCATTGGATCCATCTCCAAGCATTTATGAGTGAATGCATCTCATCACACACACACACACACACACACACACACACACACAATCATAGAAATTGTTCATTTATGTTCTAAACTGCTTCTTCCATTTCTGGGTTTCGGGGAGCTAGAGCCAATCCCAACATCTCTAGGCCTGAAGGCGGGACACACCCTGAATTCATGGCCAACCAATCACACTTACACCTATAGGCAATTAAATCCGTCCATTTATCCTGTACTCATATAACGTACGGCCCTAAACCATGTGTACACGTGATTAGAAGTAAAAAAAAAAAAAAAAGACTCAATTTACCTTTGAGCGTTCGAGTTCAGCGTAAGCGGAGACCACTGGCTCTGATGTCAACTTTATCAGCCATGATGTCATCGGACGCACACAGCCGATTGGTTCTTCTCAGCCATCGTGGGTTCCTGCCAAAGCGCGTGTGAAGACCCTCCACAGCCGCTGAGTGAGGAAATAAAAACAAACCATCGGAGTTAATGGGTGAGAGCCACAGTCCCACCACTGTATATTTACTCATGTCAACTTCAGACGCTGGACGCTGATTACATCTATCACGGTGATCTGTCGCAATTAGTCCGCAGAATAAACACGGTCACAGGTTCATGCCGCCATTTAGCCGGCTGGGAAAAATGATGTCCTCTCACCACGTCATTCCAGCCAATCCCATCAGAGATTAATCAACAGCCTCCACCGACCAATCACGCGGCTGCTAGCCCACTCTGTGTTTACCGGCGCCCCTAACGAAAAAGTAATCTTGAAAAAAAAAAGTGCCTAATTTTTCCAATAGCGCACAAACAAGTCAGAGGGGGTGATGAACGAGTACGCTTGGCGCAGGGTCATCCATCACCTTCGCTGTCCGTTTGCCAGCAGGAACGTGACAGGAACGGTCAAATAACGTTTAGCACACGGGACCCGGTGTTGGGGGGGGGGAGATTACTACTGTCAGGGCCATAATGGATTAGCCTAGACCAGCCAAGAAACAGCCAATCAGGAGCCAGCGACCGCATTAGCATAGCTATCAGAGGGCCAGCCAGTCGGCAACGGGGCAAAGTTGATTGACAGATGGAGGTGGCCGCCCGGCAGACATGCAGCCAGACTGAGGCCAAACACAGAGAGAGAAGCCAATTATGGAGGGATGCAAGGACATTCATCATTCAGTTAGACACCTGTCCGGCTCTCACAAAGGAGAGAACCTCCATCTCTGCGCGTAGAAGATGCTCATTAGATCAGACTGGAGGAAATAAAGGAAACCGGTGGCTCATTGTCAGAGCGCCCTGCGCCCAGACAAATGGAAAGCTGCTGTGGAACCCTGACGGCTGGTGAGAAGGCAGAAATGGAACTCTTCACATCACATTTACTCCATCTCGGCCCATAGGCATCTGCATCTTTGCTGCTTTAGCACGGCACTGTGAAATGAAAAGCTGCGTGGTGGAGGGGAGTGCTTGCCAACTTCGCCTTTTGATGCGTCCTGCGGTCCACAGATGGATGGAAGTACATCAGCATCTCATTTTATTTGAGTTGTTGAGCAAAAAGCTGAAATGTAATACGGTGGAGTGTGAAAATGTAAGCAATAGAAAGCCATACAATTTTTTCCTAGCCACTGTCGCGATCTTGCCTGCTCTTCTGGTCATAGCCCATAGTCTGAACACTAATGGATATATTTTTCTTTTTTAACTGACTCTTTTTTTCCCCAAATTTCTAAACTCACATAAAGAATCAACATTTTACTTTTTGTAAATACATATATGAAATTATACAGAACAATTATTATTTGGCATATACATATATTATAAATAATATATGTGTTTGTGCATGGGTGTGTATGAATATAATAAAGATAACGTGCAATAAATGAATTCATACTGATATAAAGTATAATAAAATAGAGTAAAATATTTTACGTCTGTTGAAGCAAATGTCACTATAAAGAACAATATTTTTCCATATATAAATATATGGAAACTGGAACGTGTGTAATCATATACGTACATATCACACACACACAACACATATTTACCACCTGTGTAAACCTTAAATGACTTAAAAAGATAAAAAATAAAGGTAAAAATAAGCAGGCCAGCATGTATATGCATGCATTTATTTACAAACAATTATTTAATTGTTTGTTTATTTATTTGTTTGGATTTGTTGTTGCTGTCGTGACGTGAAATTTCCCCGCTGTGGGACTAATAAAGGATTTTTCAATTCAATTCAATTCAATTTATCTTACAAATGTGTGATAGAAATATACACACACATGTATGTAAACACAGACATACACTCAAAATGTTGCGTGTTTAGTGGAAAATAAGCTTAGACGAGGTACATTTATTCCGCTGCTGTGTCCGAAGTGGAACAGTATGTACACACACACACACACACACACACACACACACACACACACCTACAGTAAGAAGCATTTTTCTTCCCTTAAAATTGATTCCCTAAGATTGATCTCGCCTGGCCGATCCAATCAGTTCCTCATCGGGGTCACGCCTCATTGGCGCAGGCTCCGCCCCCTTCTCTGATAACTCCTGGGCTGCAGAGAAATTAACAAACGTTTGACATTTGTTCCACATCCCATTGCTCAATAGCCAAGGCTGAGCACATGTTTAATCAACATTCATGTCCCCCAGGGAACGCCGAGCTGCTTGCATCATCACCCTCTGCCACGTTACCAGCCTGTTCCCAGTGCACCCTGGGATTCCAGGGCAGACAGTTGGCATGCACGAGCCGATCCACATGGGACTCGAGTGTGGGGTAAATATTGTCTTTTCACTCCATACTGTATCGCAGAGCAAACTACACCCAGGACCCATGTGGTTTGATTGAAACTCCAATGTTCTGCCGGAGCAAATGTCAGTCACGCTCGAGTGGCCCGGTCAGAGCTCATGCTGAGATGAAGCCCAGATCAGGAGCATGATGGGATATGGTGTCCGTACCGAGCAAGCCGGGCTGTGAAAATCAATCTCCAACAACTGGGTAGCAAAGGATGACGATGCCACCATTTGCCATCAAAGCGTCATCCAGCGCTCGTTAAAAAAAAAAGTGCGTCGGTGGAAAAAAAGCAAAAAAATGAAACGAAAAGTCCAGGACGAATCAATTCAAAGCCGCCGTGGAAACGCTCTAAAACCTACACGGACAAACAGCTGCACTTTGTGATTCACAGATACGTATATAAAAACCCACAAACACCCTTCCAGTAAATTGCTTTTTTCCCGCAGTACAATAACATATCCGTAAACACACACACACACACACACACACACACACACACACACACGGCCTATGGTAATTCAGCTCTCCATGTGGAGAATTACATCAGTATGGGTGTGTGGTGCAGATCCTGTATAAGTGGATGTGCCAGAGGATGATGAATGACTGAGTAAATACCCAGCATCCCAAGAGCCCTGATACAACCAGCCCAAACCCCCATCCATCTGAGCCTGGTCCGCATCACCTCATTTGTCAAGGAAAACCATTTTCTGTGCTGCCGAGCAGCAGTTCGGGGTTACCGCTCTCTCCCTTATTACAACCGAGGGGATACGAGGAGGTCTCGTACACTTCTTAGGAATTCCTTTCATGATCCTGCGTGCCGTTTCTTTCTTTTTTTTTGGGGGGAGACATTCTGAGAATTGCATTTTTGTTTAATCGGTAGGCGTCCCCTGGTCCACATTCATCAGCTTTCTTCTACCACCTCCGAATTTATATAGGTCTGCAGGTGCTACTAGCCTTAAGTCTCTGTGTGCGTGCGTGTGTGTGTGTGTAGAATAAAATATGATTATTTAAAAAAAAAAAGACAAAAAGGTAACCCCCCCCCCCCACACACACACACACACACACACATGCATACAGACTATAGTGTACAGTATATAGAGAAACCCGTTGCATAAAGCAAACTAGTAAAAAATAAAATACACAAAAAGCAACGCAACGTAATTACACAAAAAATTATGGATAGACTTACACCACACTGGGAATTTAATCTGTCTGTAAAACAAAACATGTGTTGTGTTTGTCGACAGTATACTTTGCCAGAATAGTTTCGTTTCTAAAATATGTCTTACTAGTATTTCTAATTTATGATTATAAAAGTATTATGAATACAATTATTACCATTATAAAACATAAAAAAACAATAATATTGGATGATTTATTACTCATTTTTATTATTACAAATTAAATAACTTTGTGTTGTTGATTTTTTTTTTTATGTGTGATCTACACACACATATTTAAAAATTGGTACCCGACACTTGTGTGTAGTAAAAATCGTGATGATAAAAGCCCGGTGTGTGTGTGTGTGTGTGTGTGTGTGTGTGTGTGTACATGGTATTTGGGTTCGGCTCGACACAAGCGCGGAGAAACAAAGACTGAGAGCCGTCGTCATTAATCTTAGTCAGTGGCCGGTGCTGGCGCAATCTGCATGACCAGGGCAGTGACAAATGCCACTATGTGACTGCAGCGTCCAATCTCCCCAGCTTCATCTCCCGTTAATGTCACATCCATCAGGGCCGGGCCGCTCGCGCCATGTCGCAGAAAATTAAACCGCGTACAGATAAGAGCTAATTGCATGGACATGCGCGCGCCGACGGGGTGCTTGCACAAACTGTGCGCGTGACTTATTTAAAATATGCAATTTCGTAAAAAAACAAACAAAGCATAAAATAATCGAGAAAATAAACTAAAACATTGGTCTGTTGCAATATGATGCATAAAAGTGTAAATTGCCATTAAAACACGTATGTATGCAAATCCTAGACTCAGCCTTTTATCCCTAACACATAAATAGCCCCTAGTGTCGATGGTTGCTTTAAATTTTGCAGCCAAAATAAGTTGGTTCATTACCTAATCGAGAATGATATAGTAAGAGGAGACTGGTTATATGTTCAACCCATTTTACCTTTGGCGTGTGCGAGGATCACAGCCGTTGAGATATAGCAAAACACTGACATCTAACGGTAAAGGACTTTTATTTTGCTTGTTATTTATTTATTTTCTGTTTGTGGCTGTTTTCGCGTAATATGTAATTATTGCGATATTGGCCTACCCCACTCAATTTTTATATACCAAAACAACAGTGTTTAACGCAACATCTTTTGAACATAACAGAGCTTAGAAATCCAAACTCACATGTCAACACTAAAGTGACCTCTAGTGGCGAATCTGGGATTCACTCATTGACTACTGAATGAGACAATTCTCAGCTCATTCTCAATAGTTTTCACTCTAATTTTACTTCAAAATAAACAACAACACATTTGCGATTCATGCATTGACGAAGAATGTATAAAGGACGCTAAAACGTCTCCAATTTGTCTAAACTATTCAACGCACCCTCGAAAGATCTACGGAATGTATATCCACAATACTTTCTCCATTGCACTTGAGAACAAAGTAGTCGAGTAAAACTTTAAGCAACTTTAGACATAAGAGCGTACATTTACCTTAGAATACACACGTGATCAGTGAAGTGTCGAAATGCTTCCGCCATTTTGGCCAACAGTGTCTCCTTCCGACATGGTGAAATGTCACAAAATTCTACTTGGAGCATGACTCTTTGTTTTAGCGTCATCTGAAGCTCATGTTTGTCTTGTCTTGGTGTAATTACGTAGTTTAATTGGTTTCCATTACTGGTTCAGGTAGTATAGTCGCTGCACGTTGTCGCCCCCTTGCGGTCTCCTATGAACACTTCCTGTTTTGTGTGTCTGTGTCCGGTCTCTGTGTTAAACCCGTTATAATGTAAATCCTGGGATGGTTAAAGTGGCATGTGTGCTCTCAGACTTTGGTGATTTACACAGACACGTCAGTAATGTCCAGCAGGCTTCGGTGATTCAAGTGTTCTCTCTAATGGCACTTGTCTTTTAGAGAACATTGCGCTGAAGTCATATGTTATTTTTCAACGTAGCTGTAAATTCTGCGAGGGTCTGATGCATAAAACTGACATGCTTGAGTAAAAGCCATCCGACGTGCCTTTCGGCAAGGTGAATGAATGACTGTCCGTCCGAAACTGACTCAAGTCTTCCGATGTTCTTCTGAACCGAGGGGAGAAATGACCATGTCGCATGAGTGATATCACTGGTCATTCTCTTATCGTCCTTGATTCACATTCAAGTTCTTAAATCACATCAGCAGCACTTCACGTGTGGAAGTCAGGCGACTTATCATTTATATATTGTTGAAAACGTTACACAATCATGCAAGTCACTTTCCGTATCCGTGTCAATTCTCCTGAATAATTTACTCGTGAGCTTCCATGGTGGATCTTAATGTTTAACCTAGCGTTTACATTGTAATCTAAATGTAATCTAAAAAAATTTTTCACGCAACAGCTCAAGAAGGACTACATCTCCCAAAATCCACTTTACGCTCATTCCAATTAGACACACTAGATGGCGCTGCTTGCCTTTTTTCTGAGATGCGATTTTCTGCGAGCGATAACAGAGCTCCGCTGAACTTATCACATCAAATCCTCTGTATAGCATTATGAGTCTCACTATGGGAGAGAAATTAAAAAAAAATTAAAAGATATTATTTTTTTATTTTCCAACTTTTTATTTCATTAATTAAACATAGTTACAATTGTTGTTATTATTATTATTATTATTATTAATATTAATAGCTATACTAATATCATAACAACAACGATGATGGAGATGATGATATATAATAATATTCATAATATTCATAATATTCATAATATTCATAATATTAATAACATTAATAATATTAATAATATTAACAATATAATAATAATAATAATAATAATAATAATAATAATAATAATAATAATACTAAGAGTTAGTAAACTCTAAAGTTTTTCCAAATGCTCATTCATTTCTCGGTCATGGGGAGCCGGAAGAAGGGAAACTCACTAGGAAGTTGGCCAACAAATCACAGAGCAGGACAAGCTGACGAGCAAACACAATCACTCTCTATATATTATTGTTTTACATGATGGAATATAAGCTAATTAGTCCAGCCCTGAAACGACCTTAAATGACTATTAATATACGTTATTACCTATGTACTTACATAATTTGTTTTTAACAAAATTTTACTTTTTTTTCAGACATGACTGAGTAGAGATTTGCACTGGCACAATTTTGCACAATGTCCAATTTAGAGCAAATTTGAGATTTATTTCAACTAATTGGATCTAGAACCATCACTTTATTACTCATGTGGCACGGTGGCATACTGGTAGGGCAACGCCATGCTAGAGGCCCGATTGGTCCTTGCTGTGTGGAGATTGATAGCTTAGGTTTCTTCCAGGCTTCCGGAAAGTCCAATAACTGACAAAAAAAAATGGACTCAAAAAATGGACCATGTGAATGGGTGTTTCCCGTTTTGTGATTGGCTGGCCACCAGTGCTGGGCGTGTCTCCCGCCCTCAGGCCTAAAGTCGCTGAAACGCAAAAGCGTTCCATGGATGGCTGGACGTTTCATTTCTCAAACGTTTTTGTCGTCCTGTTCTGTCCTTAAAACAGGATTACGGTCTCTCTTTGACAATAGACAGCCATCACAAGATATGATATCTAATAATACCGTAAATCCGGTGGCATGAACCTGTTGTTGTAATTCACTCTATCAGAATTGAAGTTACATTCTAGGTCAGTGACAGATTAAGCTTTGTACTCATCATTTACATTTCTCTTGAGAAGGTTGACACAAGGCTTAATCCAATGAAAAGTCTCTATCTGTGGTGGGCACTCTGATAGGATCATCCAGTCATTTAGGTCAGATACGTGGTTAAATTTCGGCTAATGATGTTCTGGAGCGACAGACAGGGATCGTGTTAGGCCGGCGAAACACACACGGCCTGCAAATGCAACTTGCGTGTTGCGCAGAGACCTTCCTGACGTGACGTTTAATGCACGACGCAGAGTAGAAGTAGCTCTGCCAAGCAGATGATTCAACACGCATCACACGCGAGTCATTAGTGTAATGCCAGATCACTTCAAACACTAAAACCATCTTTGTGGATTACAGTTTTATTGTATTTTCTCCGTGCTGGGCACATTCTTTTCCCCATTTTTACTCCTTTTTGAATGTGTCGTACCTTCAAAAGTGCATCTCTGCAGACAATTTAAAAATGTTTCAATTGAATTTCCCCTGTTAAACTATTTTGAATGTGTAATTCGCAATTGAAGTTCACAAATAGTATGAGCGAAAACAGTAAACTACTGTAAACTATGAACTGTGGCCTTTTTGACGTTTTTTAAAAAAACTCATTTCAATTTCATGTGGTCTGTGAAATCCGAGGGTCTCATACGATTAATCCAAAATAATTCTACATGAGGACTTTGTATAAAACGAGGATTTGTGAAATGTTTAATAGTGATATCTTGAGCACAGCAACAAAACGGGAATTTTTTGTGTGCATTTTGTTTTTTAGCATTTTTAGCTAATTCAGCATGCATGACATGTCATTTATTAAAATGGTATAAACAATAGTAATCATTTTAATAATATGCTATATATAAATAAGATATTGCATTATTTTTTATATAAATGTGGAAAACATACATATTTGTATAATTTGTACAAACATGAGAAAACTGTAAACAAACATACATCAAACAAACAAACATCGCTATTGTTTTATATAGGGAATTAAAATGTTTAGACAATCTTGTTATATGTTAGTCATTTTCCACGTGTGTGTGTGTGTGTGTGTGTGTGTGTGTGTGTGTTCATCCGAGCATTGTATTTTCAACATCAAATTGGCTTTGATCAATGGATTTGAGGAAAAGTTTGAAGATAACTAGTTTGCAAAAAAAAGTAAATTGGTTTGGGTAAAAGCTGAAGATTATAATTTTGTATATTTACCAATTATGGTCACTAGGGGCTAGTGGAACAAGTGTTCTGCATTAAAGCGAAGTTGTGTGTGCGTGAGTGTGTGTATGTGTGTGTGTGGGTTGGTGTGTGTGTGTGTGAATTATTTTTTTTTGTGTGTCAACTATAATGCTTTTGGACTACATTTGCTTTTAGTCTTCTAAAACTAGCCTTCTAACCTGTTTGATGGGATTTATATTTTTTATCAGGTGGGCAGATCTCTTAATGGCTTTTTAGCTGAGCGTGCGGCTTTTATCTGCTCTGGAACAGCTGTTGGAGCAGATGAAACAGCTCCATGGAAAAGCTTCACCACCCTGCCATTTTTTAAGCATTTGAAAGGTTTTGTTCATTACTTGTTGTTAATTCTAGAAAAGTGAGTTTTGTGTCTTGGTTAGTTAGTTGTTGTTGATTTCTCTGGTGATCATCTGATAAATCTGAGTTTGGAGGAGTTGCTGATTAATTAAACAGTTGTGTGTTTATTAAAGTACAATTTTTAACATTTAAAGTATGTACAGTACATAATATTTGATCTTCTTGTTATGTTTCTATTTACAATCGCTGCAACAGTAACTATAATTTGTAAAAAAAAAAAAAAAAATATATATATATATATATATATATATAAATGCAGTATATACAGTGTGGGTGTGTGTGTGTGTGTGTGTGTGTGTGTGTGTGTGTGTGTGTGTGTTTATTTTTTTATAAACTTATAATTAAATTAAATTATAATTTCGTTGCCTTGTACATGTACATGTGTAATGACAATAAACTTGAATCTAATCTAATCTAATCTAATACCTGTTTCTTTAACTCCTAATCCAATTAATTTTAATATTACATTTAAATGTAAAATGTACCTCTCTTTCTCTTTCTTTATCACTGTCTTTTTCTCTTTTTTCCTCTCTCTCTCTCTTTCTCTCTCTCTCTCTCTCTCTCTCTCTCTCTTTTTATCTGCCACTCAATCAATTATAAACTCGTTCTTGCTCTGTCTTCTCTCATTTTCTTTTTCTTTATCACGGTCTCTCTCTCTTTTCTCTTTTCTCTCTCTCTCTCTCTCTCTCTCTCTTTCTATCTGCCACTCAATCAATTACACACTCGTTCTTGCTCTGTCTTCTTTCTCTTTCTTTTTCTTTATCACATTCTCTCTCTTTGTTTCCGCTTTTCCTCTCTCCCACTCACTACGTGTGTCACTCGTTCCATTTTTATCTGCCCCTCAATCATTTACACACTCGTTCTTGCTCTGTCTTCTCTCTCTTTCTCTTTCTTTACCACTGTCCTTCGCTCTTTTTCCTCTCGCTCTCTCTCCCACTCACTCTCTGTGTCACTCGCTCCCTTTTTATCTGCCACTCAATCAATTACACACTTACATTGTCTTCTCTTTCTTTCTCTCTCTCTCACTGTCCCCTTCAGACATTCACTTATTCAGTCTTCCATTCCCTCTCTCTTCCCTCTATTTCTCCACTCTCTCGCCCCCCAGGGTTCATCTGCTGTGTGTTTTCTTTAGTGGTATTAATAGAAGGTTAAGTGTGTGATGAGAAGGGAGTCGGTCTGTGAGGCGGGAGGCATCTGTGAGGATATTTTGGACAGTTCGGGCCACGGTCTTTCACTTCAGAGGTTCTGGTTTCAAGGCTGTCTCCTCGTCAAAGCCCAGAAATCTTACACCAGAAGAGTTGACTTAATGTGACTCAGCTCAAGCACTTTACAACTAACCATAGTGGGTCAGGAATTCAAGGCTGGTTAGCCATTGTATTCGCATCTATGAACTTGGATGCTGCTATTTGATTGGCTGGAGCAAATAACCTTTAGAATAACCTTAATAAACTCTATAAAAGATCCAGAGTGAGTGAAGTCACTTTGGATTGGATGAACTCCACTGAAAGGCAAACCAAATGTTCTAAAAGACTATCATTGGCCATTGGGATAAATTGTAATCATATGGAATATAATTTGGTAAAAACATTTAATCTGCACTGTTTTTTGCTAAAGGATTAATCTCTCTGAGTTGCCTGTAAATTGTTCTGTTTCTGTTTAAAACACTTTTTTTTTTACACTTTTAAAAAATGAATTTGTTTCATTTTTCCTCATCTCTATTTTGTACTTTTCATAATATAGGGTTAAAGTTAAACAGTATTTTTTGTGAAATTATAAAAAAAATCTTATGAACATGCTGAATTTGCGTATTAACTCTCAAACTGTCATTTAAACTCTCAAAACACCACAAATTTAAAAATAGGTTTAACATATATTACTACAAAGCTACTGTACGTGTTTAAATGCCTGGCATAGTTGTTTGAATATAACAAAGCCAAGCTAAAGAAAAATTAGGTTTGCTTATTTCACATTTTATATATATTTATATTTAAAATCATTACAGTTAAATATAATAAAGAGAACCAAAAAAATATTTTATGTTTGGTCGCTCTAAAAAAATGTTTTCCTGACCTGTAAACAACAAAGCTTGTCACCACTAAACTTGGTTTTGCTGTTGTATTTCTGACAGGTGTGTGAAGTGTGTGTGGGGATATGTCACTCCGCAGACCCCCGAACAGCTGTTCCTCGAGTGGTCCTTCCCCCAAACACACACACACACACACACACCTTGTCCAATCAAAAGCAACAGGAAGCAGCAGCGAGTCGAGGGTCTAGGAAACAGTTGTTCCTTGTTTTAAGTCCTTCTCAAAAAAGAGCAGATGAATCAACACTGGGCAGATTCTGGAGCCAAAAAACAATACCAGGTTGTCTGGACCACCCACTGCAGATAAAAGTCCTCTTTATTCAGGGACTTCCCAAAATAAAATGTTCGAAAATATACACTTATATGATTAAAAGATGCTTTTCATTGATCACAAATATAAACTCTTTCATCCCACCCAATGACATTTATTCATACGGGTAATTTTGTTTATATGTGTTTTACTGATGATTTATTCCAGAGCAATTTACAATTCAAATCTGAGGATTACATTTCAAGTTTTTCACGTTATTACGTTTGTGCAGGGACGCAAATAAATGATCATTGCAATTTTTAGCCACTAATCTACTGATTAATTGAATGTAAATCTTGGCATTTGAAAACTATAACTCCATTAAAAATACAATCTGTAACATACACATTAACAAATATTTGTATATCTGTGCTATAGTGAAAGGAAAATACTGGAGGTCTGTGAGTAACAGCATATGGGGGAGGGATGTTGAGAGAGAATAAGAGCGAGAGATAGAGAGAGGGGAAAGAAAGAGGGGAAAAGAAAGACAATGAAGAAGAGAAAAAAATAAGAGGACGAGAGAGAAAAGAAGATAGGAGAGAGAGGAAGACAGAAAGTGATGGAATAAAAAAGAGGCGAAGTTAGAGAAAGACTAGATGAAAGGATGAAAAGAGAGAGAGGGAAATGTAGAGAGAACAGAAAAGGTAAGAGAGAGAATGAGAGACTGAGATTGAGAGACTAGAATAGAATAAGAACGATGATAAAGTCAAAAAGAATGACTGAGAAAGGAAAAGACGAGTGAGAGAGAGAGAGAGAGAGAGAGAGAGAGACAGGAACACGAGTAAGAGGGAAAGACAGAGAGGGCGAAAAAGGGAGAGAAAGAGAGAGAGAGGAAGGGAGAGGGAGAGAGAGGAGATGGAGAGGAAGAGAGAGGACAGGGGGTGAGAGAAAGAGAGAGAGGGAAGGGAGGGAGAGAGAGAGAGAGAGAAAGGGAGACTCCTGTGAAGCTGGCATGAGTAAAGCTCTCCACACTTCAGGAGAGATCACAGCATTCGGCGTTCCACACTTCACTATGAAATGTCTGGCTCTCATCCAGCCGTCATTCGCAGGAGCTTTTTGAATCCGATCACTCAGTTCCCCATTTACATCTCTAAGTGGCCTGCTCGCTGATCGCTTATGCTCAATACTAATATCCCGACCAAGTCTAATTTCACACAAAGATTATTCCGTGTCAACAATCGTCATCTGGCTTCGAAATTAGATTTCGAACGCAAATGGCATGGCTTGAATTATTGACTGTCAGCTAGACGAGCACCGAGGGTGATATCCAGCTTATGATGAATAAGAGAGGTCGGCAACAAGCCTCACATCATAATTATGTAATCGCAAAGCTATTTATAAAATGTGAGTGACAATGTCAGAACTTTGCTCCTCACGTCCGGCGCCAAACGCATTTTCTGACACCGCGGATGGATAGGAGGAACCAATCAGCTCGTCGTATCAAATCCCGGGAAGGAATATGTCGGGCCAGGGAAGATCTTCCCGGCAACATGCGACGTATCCAGTGACCATGTCTCCATCGCTATGCAGAGAATGTGACCCTACAATAATAATGTTTCTCGGCTTGACGGAAACCGTAGCTCATTTGGAGATCAGTGTCCTTGAAGTTTGCGTTTTAAATAGCCGCTCACAGGCCGTACGTGTTCCGAAAGTGATGAAATCGTTGGCCCGGGGAGAACAAACAACGGCTCGGGAGATTATCGTTCAAGTCGCTTTTTTGAAGTGTGAATGGCGTATTTGTGGAGCTGAGGGGGAACGCGAGCAGATTCGGACCACTTTCAGGATTAAAGTTTACCGTTAGTCTGACGCAAGTATGGCAGAGGAAGGCCAAACACACCAGCACTGATGGTGAACGTCCATTTTCTTGCTTAAAAAGGAACAGAGGTGTAAAGTACTTGAGTAAATGTACTTTGTTACTTTACTTAAGTATGTTTTGGGCTACTTGGTACTTGCACTGAGTATCAAAAGTATAAGCAACTCCTACTCTCTACCCCACTGCATTTGTGATTGAGTAGCTGTACTTTTCACTCCACTACATTTGAAAGGACACTTATCGTTACTCGTTACATTGTGATTGTGCGCGACAAGCCGGAATCGATTTATACCGGTTCATTATAACCGGTTAATTTCTTGGGCGGTCGAGGCGATATAGCCATCTATAGGCTGCTGAAGGAGCTGGAAGGTATTTGTGAATTAGAAACCACATTAACGCAATTTAGGGGCGTAAATGTACATGTACGATGTGCTTCTCATTGCATTTATACGTAGCTTATTAAGTACACTGCATCTCTTTGTGTAATTGTAATGCAGAAAAACCATCCTAATCACTTGAGAAGCAACACAAACTAGACCTAGAAGAGGAAGAATGTGTTTGTATTAAATAACACACACGCGCACACACACACATTTTACTAATCAGAATGTACTTTTTTTCTTTGCGCATTTAAGTGATTGAGTCTGACCTATTGTTCTTTTTATCTACTTTGAATTTAACCTGTTACAGAAACTGTACTAAAAAAAGGATAGAACAGTTTCTGTATTAGAAAACAATAGTTTTACACATTTATTTTATTTCGCCTTTAATGAGTACAAATAAAATACTTCTTAAAACTCAAGTTCTTTTAAAATTGGATACTTTGCTACTTTGACTCAAGGGGATGACAAAGGGGATGACGCAAGTATGGCAGAGGAAGGCCAAACACACCAACACTGATGGTGAACGTCCATTTTCTTGCTTGAAATGACAAAGGGAACTTTATTCTCCACACGTGAGGCCCGAGCAAATTTCAAGGCTTCGTGGAAATCTCCCTTAACACAGCAATGGTTTCGAAAAGAGGAGACCTTAAGCCCGTGCCGGCCGACAGATGCTCAGACAGACAATTTTGGGGGATTATGCAAAATGCGGCACATTACATCACTCAGTCGGGTGGTCACACGATGAGAGGGAACATTTACCACTGATAGGCACTGGGACAAATGGGCATTTTCCTACTCGGCGAAAATGTTCCAGGAATAAATGTTCTTTTAAACCCAATGAGTCTGATAATTAAGTCAAACGCGGACTGATGATGTCGTCGGAGTTCATAATCATGTCGGCGTAAGTTTTACAGTCCGGCAATCACGTGAACGAATGGCTGCGTGATAACCTGAGAGCGGAGGGTCTTCGGAATCGGGCTGGCGGTTACAAATCTTCAAACCGCTTTTGTGAAACCGGCCTATCAGATTGAGAGCAGCTCTTTGTGTAATGAGGTTCGTCTAATCATCACCATTAAAAAGGCCGCGAGCCTTTAGCCAAGTAAAGACCCTTTGATACACAGTGCCATTCCAGGCACATAATAAAGCAGACGGATTGCCCTGCATCGCTTTTGCACTTTGCCCTTCATCTTGCTAAGGCTCAAACGCCTCAGCTATGATGTAAATGGAGACAAATGGCAAGAACATGTCGGATGAAAAGGTTGGGGGATGGACGAGCCTCGCGATTGTATTTTGGGCAGTCGGCTAAACTTCTGTTGTCAAGAATGAAACTATGTTGACTTGCAAAAGTACATCTTTACTAACTTACTTAAAACTTTTATTTTTGTGATTTCTAAGGTCTGTTTAGTCTATTATTTATATTCTTACTGATTATTTTTGTTAACATGCAATACATCACACTCTTTTTTAGATATATATAATAAAAAAAGAATACAAAAATTTTACATATAAATAATAAAATAATTATATACATACACTACTGCGCATATATGTACAGTAGACGAACAGACAGACAGACAGACAGACAGACGGAGAGACAGATAGACAGATAGATTTCTACATAACTTCAAGAAGAAAAAACGCTTGGTATCAGGCTGGAATACCATCACGCCCCCCGCGATGACTCCGCGTCTGTTTTCCCATACATGGCAAAACAGACGAATGCCGCGCGGGAGTCGCTCTTGTCCGCGCCCTTCCATTCATGGCCACTTCAGGCTCAATGGCGCCCGGGCGACCAAATAAGGAGAGGGAAGTCCAGCGGGCAACGGGCAACACCACGAGTATAAATCGGCCGCTGCTCAAGGCGCCGTCTACCATTCTCTCTCCAAGGGAACCAGCTCCTGGTGCTGATCTGGTAAGCGAAGCTTGAACTTTTGTGCCTCAAAATTACTTTCAGGGTAAAGCTTGACAATTTTGTGAAGCATTTGGACGGGATTTTACACTGACATTTTTTTATTCTCTAAACACGTTAATTTTTCATTCCTTTTCCTCTCGCTTGCTATAAAAATACAGCTATAAAAAGTTTTTGTTAATGCTGTACTTAAAACTTCGTTACATGAGAAGATCCCACATATGCAAGAGATAAAAAAAATTATTGCAAAAGAACATCTTAACTTACTTAAAACTTTTTTGTGTGATTTCTAAGGTCTGTTTAGTCTATGCTGGTTTATGTACATTAGCAATCTAATTTTTCTGAACGCATTAATTGTTAACATGCAAAACATCACTCTCTTTTAAATAAATTAAACATGTATACAGATTTTTCATTATATCCATATTATAAAATAACAATAATAACAACAACAACAATAATAATAATAATAAATGTTATACATTTTATTAAAAATGTTTTTATACATATTATTAACACCAACAAAAAGTAGCAACAATAGAAGAAAAAAGTGTATGCAAATGACCATCTAATTTACATAACGATCCGAAAATTATGTAAATGAGGCAGACCTCCAAACGGATGACGTTGAATGAAATATTAACAGAATGCAGACTTGGCTGAAGTCCAAAAGGGATGCGTGTGACATGATGTTGCTTTGTGTTTGATATCCGGATCAGAATTCCAGCTGACACCATGTGTGACGACGACGAGACCACCGCTCTTGTGTGCGACAATGGCTCCGGCCTGGTGAAGGCTGGATTTGCCGGAGATGATGCACCTCGTGCTGTCTTCCCCTCCATCGTTGGCCGACCTCGGCACCAGGTACCTAGAACGTTTTTAGCGTACAAGTGCGAAAATCACACATTTATTTGTGCCATAGGGTGTCATGGTGGGCATGGGACAGAAGGACTCATATGTGGGTGACGAGGCCCAGAGTAAGAGAGGCATCTTAACCCTGAAATACCCAATCGAACATGGCATCATCACCAACTGGGATGATATGGAGAAGATCTGGCACCACACTTTCTACAACGAGCTGCGTGTGGCCCCTGAGGAACATCCCACCCTGCTGACCGAAGCTCCACTCAACCCCAAAGCCAACAGAGAGAAGATGACACAGGTAGACCTGCTCGCCTTTAAATAGGTTGCAAAGACATCTTCACAATCTCCATCATTGGACTTGCAGATCATGTTTGAAACCTTCAACGTCCCCGCCATGTACGTGGCCATCCAGGCCGTGCTGTCTCTTTACGCTTCTGGTCGTACCACTGGTGAGCTATCAAAACTGGAAATGAGAACTGTGTGAACATGGACATAATTCTGAAATGTGTGTCATAGGTATTGTGCTGGACTCTGGAGATGGTGTCACCCATAACGTGCCCATCTACGAGGGCTATGCTTTGCCCCATGCCATCATGCGTCTCGATCTGGCTGGTCGTGACCTGACCGATTACCTGATGAAGATCCTGACTGAGCGTGGATACTCATTTGTGACCACCGGTGAGATGAACAACTTTTAGAATGTCATACCATCAACTCAAACATCTCAACATGCTGCTGATGTTCCACTAGCTGAGCGTGAGATTGTTCGTGACATCAAGGAGAAGCTCTGCTACGTGGCTCTGGACTTTGAGAACGAGATGGCCACTGCGGCCTCTTCATCCTCTCTTGAGAAGTCCTACGAGTTGCCCGACGGTCAGGTCATCACCATTGGAAATGAGCGTTTCCGGTGTCCCGAGACCCTCTTTCAACCTTCCTTCATTGGTGGGTTGATGTGTGATCTTACTTGATCTCCAGAACAAGTACAGATGTTGACTGATGTATCTCGTTTTGCTAACACAAGGTATGGAGTCTGCTGGAATTCACGAGACCACCTACAACAGCATCATGAAGTGTGACATTGACATCCGCAAGGACTTATATGCCAACAACGTCCTGTCTGGTGGCACCACCATGTACCCTGGTATTGCAGATCGTATGCAGAAGGAGATCACTGCTCTGGCTCCCAGCACCATGAAGATCAAGGTGGAACATCTGTTTATTCACATTCACGTTCTGGCTTCTAATATGACTTGATGACCAAATGTCTTGCTTCTGACAGATCATCGCACCCCCTGAACGCAAGTATTCCGTCTGGATTGGTGGTTCTATCCTGGCTTCCCTGTCCACCTTCCAGCAAATGTGGATCAGCAAGCAGGAATACGATGAGGCTGGTCCATCCATTGTCCACAGGAAATGTTTCTAAGTATCGTGATGCCAACGTGGCTTCAAAGCTACGAAGTTCTCAACATTACCTCCTGCCTGTTTTGCCTTTACTTTTCATTGTACAGTATGTTTACACCCAAGTGCAATTTATTCGTCGTTATTTACTGGTTCCGAAAGTACATTTGTATGTTCATATTTATTGTTTTTTCAATAAAACAAGGGCAGGGAACTTGTGAAGACATAATTTTCCCTCCAAAAGCAACGTTACTTTGTCTTAAAAAGGGATTTTTACGTTTCTACTGCTACACAATAAAACGAATGGAAAAGCACAAAGACGTAACAGCTTTTGTTAAAACAGCCAACGCTTTAAAAGCCATCTGTGATGGATTCATATTTGCAACTTCAATTAGCACCCAGTTTAAAAATAGATGCTGCTCTCTGGGAGGCAAAGTGGAGATCAGAGGAAATCTGAGCTCATTGTCAGATGCCCTCCTCAGGCCTAAGAGAGGATTTTTTTTGAAAGCTACTCTAAAAATACATATTTTTGACAAGACACTGCTGAATTTACAGCAACGGCCACTTGAACTCTGAAATGGATGTTCCTTGTACCTATTTTAATCTCTGAATCGTGTGGGTATTTCTAAAGCGATTACTTCCAGCGGGTGCTTCCAAGTTCACGACAGGCATTACCACAAATACCTCTCCATCACCTGCAATTGCTAACCAGACATTCAGATTATCAAAGTCGCACACATGCCTAATAAGAAAAAAAATCTAGCAAGTTCTGGTCAATCACAGGGTTCCCCTAAAATCACCCACTTTCAAAAATAGATATTGCAACTTTGCGCGTGTAACAGGCGCGTGTAAAAGGCGCGCACGAACTAAATCTGAAAATAAATAAATAGACTGGAATGAAATTTGTTTTGACGCCCTGGTCTTTAATTACCCCGACTCTAAAACTCGCTCGAACGCGAAAAACACGAACGGGCGCGCGAACATGTAAATGTTAATCTCCCTCGGACTCTGTCACGCTCGTGGGGGCGTGTCGCCGTGGACCGACCTCCGAAGATTTGACTTTATCGCCAATGATTTCATTACGGATTAATCAGCGCATCTGTGGCATATTCGAAAAATAATGAAATCGAGAAATCCTGCTGTTCTGATTTCTCTCCAGCAACCTGTCTGCGCGTGACGTGCATGGGAGGCGGAGAGGGGAGGGGGGGTCTACTTAAAGCAGGATTAGCACGAGCCAAACATTATAGTGCCCTTCGCTTAGACACACAGCGCCCTGTAGTCAGACAGAGAAGAGCAGGGTTAGGAATAGGAGACTAATCAGGACCCGTGGAGCGCGCGCTCTGAGCCGAGGCGTGGACGAGAAGGTGGAGAACAGCGACGAATCGATGAATTCGCCCCATCCTGCACTCGTCTTTAGAGCGACAGAGGCGGAACAGTAGCTCGCATTTGATTTTTGCACGGTCCTCTGTGTTATATCGTCTCCGAATGAACAGCCATGGGGGAATGGACAATTCTCGAGCGTCTCCTGGAGGCGGCTGTCCAACAGCACTCTACTATGATCGGAAGGTGAGGATTGGAATATAGTAAAACTGTGTATAAAAATCTTGCTGTTTCAAAACTATGGAGGTTATTGTTGTTTTGAATTTAGAGGCACAGATTCCCCCCTAATAAGTGTGATATGCGGCTGTGAAAGCCGGCTGCAAAATATAGGAGTTTTCGGGTTGGAAAGATATCATTCTGTATTTTTAAGTAGTTTTGTTGGTGCCATTACAGTACAGAAAATACGTATTAGGTCGTTTTATCAGAGAGATTATATGATGTCTTGTAATAGATCTGGTTAGCTTTTAAAGAATGTACAGTATTAACGCGACGTTTTTCGTTGGAATGAGTTTCAGCACCGGACAGCTCCCGCGCTATTCAGCACTGACAAGCCAATATGAAAAAAATACCAAAAAGTTTAGTTTAAAGTTTACATATATGGTTATGATGTTGGTTGTGTGGCCACATTAGCATACTAATGTTACATTTAGAACGGAGCATGATTTGCCATAATTTTTCAAACTAACACATTTTAATGATTAACTATGCATACCATGTAAATGTCAATATACCGGTAAGTGGTTCGTTGGAGTGAGTTTCAGCACCGGACAGCTCCCGCGTTATTCAGCCCTGCCAAGTCAATAGACAAAAATATCGAAAAGTTTAGTTTAATGTTTTAAATATATACCATCAGAATGTAATGCTGGTCATTTAGCACACTAGATTAAACTAATATTAAATTCACAACGACCATGGTCTTAAAAAACATTTTTAAAGATGTTAAAAAAAAGATGTATTTTTAAACGAAAATGTTAATTTAAGTGGTTAAAATCATCATAATGCTTTTAGTTTAAAATGATTTAAACAACTAAAAAAAAACGAATACAATCATACAATTTTGATTTGATTGTTGAATAAATGTAGACTCAGTTCAGTATTGTACCTGCTTTTTCAGCATGTATGTACCTTTTGTAATAATGTAATGTGCAGTAAAGTACTTTTATTTTAATTACTTTTGGATTAAACCACCTGTCAGCCTGTGAAAACAAAAACGTGTATCTGCAACGACATTTCATAGTTTTCCCCCGCTAAATATTTGTATTTCTTTATGTGTAGGATCCTGCTGACAGTGGTGGTGATTTTCCGAATTCTGATCGTAGCAATAGTCGGGGAGACGGTGTACGACGACGAGCAGTCCATGTTTGTGTGTAACACACTGCAGCCCGGCTGTAACCAAGCCTGCTATGACAAAGCGTTCCCTATATCTCACATCAGGTACTGGGTTTTCCAGATCATCATGGTGTGCACACCAAGTCTCTGCTTCATTACCTACTCAGTGCACCAGTCGGCCAAACAGAAAGAGCGACGCTATTCCACAGTCTACCTCTCCTTAGACAAAGATCCCGACTCAATGAAACGAGACGACAGCAAGAAGATCAAAAACACCATCGTGAACGGAGTCCTCCAGAACACAGAAAACTCCACCAAAGAATCCGAGCCCGACTGTTTGGAAGTGAAGGAGATCCCCAACTCCGCAATGAGAACTACCAAGTCGAAAATGAGGCGACAAGAGGGCATCTCCAGGTTTTACATCATCCAGGTGGTCTTCCGGAACGCCCTGGAGATCGGCTTCCTGGTGGGTCAGTATTTCCTCTACGGGTTCAACGTGCCTGCCGTGTACGAGTGTGATCGCTACCCTTGCATCAAAGACGTCGAGTGCTACGTTTCCCGACCCACGGAGAAGACCGTTTTCCTCGTCTTCATGTTCGCGGTCAGTGGGATTTGCGTGGTGCTCAACCTGGCCGAGCTCAATCATCTGGGCTGGAGGAAAATCAAAACGGCGGTGAGGGGCGTGCAGGCACGGAGGAAATCTATATACGAGATCCGGAACAAGGACTTGCCGAGGATGAGCATGCCAAATTTCGGCCGCACACAATCCAGCGACTCTGCCTACGTGTAATCCGCTCTCATGGCGGATGTTTTCCTCCTTTGGCACATGCAGTCCAGAGGCTGATGCTACAAAATCAGTCGTGTTGAAGAAGAGAGACATCCTGGGTGGGCAAGGATTGAGGACCACTGTATTAGAGTCCATACAAGCTATATAACAAACACTTCATCTCACCCTCATAAACGAGGCTGGTGGATTATATTTGTCAGTAATGGACAAGCACAAACGGACCAAACGTTTGCTCATTATCAGTCACTGAAAGGCACTGATGCTTTATTTGTAACGGTCAGGTGACGCGTCTTCTTTTTTCTTATGACGAGCTTGAGCCCAAAATATGTTTTGCACTAAATATGGATTTTGAAGCCAAAATCTGCCCGATCCAAGCTGTGAAGGATTGTCTTTCATCACGTTGGTTTTAGATCACACGGACGACAGTTTCACTCGTCTCTCTGCAAACATTTACTCATTCAAAATTCACATGTTCATAAAATTCACGTTTTTTCCGTACATGGTAAATCATATCTCTCTTCTGGCTTAGATAGTTTGGCGTATTTATTATTTGGTTGCCTGTGCTTGCACCACTGACCTTAACAGAAATGATCTTTTATTACGTTTAAGCTGACTTACGGCCAGTGCTTAACTGTCTATCTTTTGTATTATTATTATTTTTTAAATGTATTATTTCATTTCTTTCGTATGACACCAAAGCGCCCGTTGCTTTCATTTGTGGGGGGGGGGGGGAGACATAACCTTTTTCTTTAATTGTTATGTGTTCAAGTGCCATGTATGTAAATAGATATACACATATTCTACTATATTGTAATCTTTATCGTGAAATATGAATTCCATGGACTCTGTGTGGACTTTTGACGGACGGTCTAATCCTTTAATGTGAGATTCTGCAAACATGCATACATACTTTGCATTCATTGAAATAATATATGATATTTTAAAACCTGTACATAAAAAGCACAGCCGGGCAAACCAGTACATGTGGATATATTCCCTGGTGCTTCCATTTCTCCGAAAATAACAGGATTTTAGCACAACTACAATAATAAATAAGGGAATTCATGATTAAAATGGCTGTGTCACTAGTGTTGTTTTGCAGCTTTTAACATATTGAAATGATTATTTTATCAATAAAGCCTGCAGGAAATGTTCTTTACAGTCCTTGTCAAGCTTGTCCTAAAAGGGACTTATTTTTAGTTTAACACCAGAGTCCACTGTCCGGCCATGCTGACGCAAGGACAGCATCCTTCTCCCGGGTCAGTTCCCCGCGTACAGCCTTGCCACCATCTTGTTGTGCCAACATCCAGTCCCAGCAGAATCCACAGCCGAGCTTGTGCCAAGGTCACAGCGGAAGTGCTGACTGCTGCACCCTGTGCCCTCACACCCGGAATTCTCTCTGCTGACAAACTACGACAGTTCAGAGACTAACAAAAGTGCCACGGCGCTTCAGCAGACAGACGGAGAAGAGTCTGAGATCCGAGGGATTTAAAACTTCTGTCTAGCAGAAAACTAACTGCTAAAGATTCAGTCACTAAATAAGTGTGTGTGGTATGTGTGTTTTGACAGTCATAGCACAGTCGGGCCTCAAATAGCAGGTTATATGCTAATGGTGACTTGTGGGGACCTTTGGCTGGTCTTCACACATTTGAAGGTCTGTTTGAGAGTCGAGATGCGATTTTAGGGATGAAGTTACTATTGATTGAAAGGTTAAAATTGAAAAAGTTAAGGTTAAGGTTGGAGTAAAGGGGTAGAGAATGTATTAGGTCTATGGTGAGATCTGTAAGTGTGTGTGTGGTTTAATTGAAGCCCTAATGGCACTAAAATTCATGATAAAATTCAATGTAGAAAGTGCTTATTGCTAAATGAGTTAGTGCATAATTTATTATGTTTATTTTTGTGAAAATATCTTGTTGCGTAGGCTTTTTGTCAATCCCGGGAATAGAAAACGAAAATAACAAACTTATGAAAACAAAATAATGCGTACTTGAAAATATATCCATATGCTTATTAAACTGCCCAGTTTTCTTTCCACGTAAAATCTTGAGCTAGTAAAGACTGAGATGTGTCATAGGAAGTGAGTTTCCCTTACAAAAAGTCAGAAAATGAAGGGATAAAAAACAGTTTTGACCCATAGAAGAATATAAAATATAGGACGTTCTATGTATTTCATCGTTTTAAAAAGATAGAAATAGTTGAGCGGCTTTTTTTTTAGCTTCCAGAGCGAACAAGCAAAGCTTAGAACGTGTTGGAATAATTCAAGCTTAATATACGAGCGCAGGCTGTAATTCTCTGAATGAGAATGTTGATGCTTCGAGCCCCCCACAGACCCCCCCCATCCCCGTCAAATTTGAAGCTTAAGATTAAGTCAAGAACACCAAGGAAACCTTGACAGGAGCATCCTTGAGTATTTATTTATAGTCATGACCCTCTCACATGTGCACACACGTACACACACACACACGCGCACAAGCTTTAACGTCCACACATAGCTATCAATCAATCATTGATTAAAGAAATAGAATCATGAAAAATCAATAGCCTATTGTCAATCTATCAAGCTCGGATTAATTAAACGTAGAGACATGAGGCTTTTCCCGTCTCAGCGGCTCCGTCGCTCCAGCTAAACCATCAGAGCTCAGCGAGGCCTTCAGAAGGACCGAGACGCTGTCATCAGCCGCCAGTCACGGCCGTTTCAACGCGCTCAACAGAATCACAAAGTCCCAGTCAGCAAAGGCATCCGTCAACCGGCTGAAGTGAGAACAACAGAAACTTCTACATTATTTTGTCTCGCTCACGTTTTTATGCAACTGTGTAAAACGTCAACGGAACTAAAGTCCTCGACGGTTTTGCTGCATGGTTGTGAAAAGACCAGGCGCAGGTTTCTTGGGGTTAACGCCGCTCACTTTAAGTTGTGTGATCTGAGTGGAAGGGGATTTCAGTCGTTTCCAGAGGAAACGTGAGTGGCGCTTAATCCACAAAAATGCTGCCACAATGTTCTATTGCATGACAACAAACACTGTTAAACACTTAATCCCCGTCTAAAGCGAGTGTCTGTGCGGTGTCACTAGAGAAACTCTCTCTCTTCCTTTCTCCCTTCCTTCATTTCTCTCTTCATTATTCTCATTGCTGAAGGAAAAACTGTTTTTCCTTCCTTCCTTCCATTTTACTTTCTTTTGTTCTTTCTTTCTTTCTTTCTGCAATGTGAAGCCCACATTTTCATTTTCTTCTTTACATTGCAGATAAGGATAAAGCCAATCTTATTTCCTTCCATCAATCCTCCCCTTGTCCTTCCTTCCTTAATTCTTTTTTTTTCTTTTTTTTACAGTGATAAAGGAATAAGCCAATATTTTTCCTTCCTTTTTGACCCTCCATCCTTTTTTCCTGTCTTTCTTTCTTCTTTCCTTGCTTCCGTCCACTCAATGCTAAAGGACAAGCCAGTCTTCCTTCATACTTTCTTTCTTCTTTCCTTGCTTCCGTCCACTCAATGCTAAAGGACAAGCCAGTCTTCCTTCATACTTTCTTTCTTTACATTGCAGAAGGGAAAGCCAACGTTATTTTCATTCCTTCTTTTCTTCCTTCCTCCCATAATTTCTTTCATTGTTCCTTCCTTCCTTCGTTTCTTCCTTTGTTCCTTCTTCTCAACGCTAAAGGACAAGCTAATCTTCCTTCCTTATTCCTTTCTTCTTACCTTCCATCCTTACATTGTAGAAGGAAAAGTCAATCTTCCTCCCTCCCTTCCTTCCTTCCTCAATTTGTCCTTCCTAAAAGAAAAGCCCGTAATCCTTCATTCGTTCATTTCCTACTTCACATTGCAAGAAGAAAAGACACTGACTTTACCTTCCTTTGTTGCTTCCTTCCTCCCTACCACTTTTCATTCCTCTATTGGTGTCATTGCTAAAAGGAAAAGCTATAGTCTTCTTTCCTTGCTTCCTTTTTTACATCCTCTCTCCTTCCCTTCTCTCCCACCCTTCCCACCATCCTTTCCCCCTGCCTTGTCTTTTCTAATCACTCTCAAGATGTTTTGACGCCTATATCACGTTTCAAAGTCTCCCGGGCATGGAAACTAACACGTTTTGTCCTCTGATTAGCCGCAAATTAGCATAACATGAGCACACTGACTTGATCGGCCCATGTGTTTGACAACATTTTCTTTAACAACTGTCTTTTCCGCCAGCAAACAGTTGGAACTCATCCTGGTCGGAATCTCATTAGAATCCACAAAGCTTGTTGTGCACAATGGCCGGGCCTTAAGTCACCTGCCAAAACACTGGTACAAGATGGAATTACTCTAGGAGAGGCTTAAGACTTCGGGCTGGTCCGCACCAACCGCAGCTTGAGTTCATTGGAAGTACATCCCTTAAACACTCCATCTTTTCACGGCAGGCAGACCTAATCTTCTGTGTAGGGGATCAGAGGAATTACCTCTTTTAGGAGACTTTGAGATGACATTGAAGCTCCCGTCTAGTCTTGTGTTGCGTGAGATGCGATTGGCTAGGCCAGGCCGTTTGGCCAAACCAATCAAAAGGGAAATCCTTCATATCATTCGGGATTGTGCTCATTAGCCAACATGCACATGAGCTTCTTACAGCGCAGAAGATCTCTCGCAAAGCTGGATTTGCTGCATAAGTGTAAACCAGTTAAAGACACCTACTCCGTCTATAAAATTGCATAACGTCGGATCGCAAACCAAAGCAGGAGATTCCACAATTAAATCCAATTGTACTTTTCAACCGCCACAACAGCTTCGGAATTCTCAGATGTTTTCTGAAATGCTGGCCACACATTTAAAGTTGCTGCGGCTTGTTGAAACGAGTTTTCGATTTGACCGGAGCGTTTTTGTAATTCACTTTTCCACTCAACAAGCACGTCACAGGAATGTGCATCGGAATGTGCATCGGGAATCGCGGCGGTGGAAGGCGAGTTCATTTCCATAAAGACTGACCAATTTAATTCCCTCCAGTTTCTGGAAGTCTCCGGCGACAGCTTTGGCTTCCGTTTATTTTGAATTTGCTCAGTGATGAAGAGATGGAATATCATAATGGCTGAGAGTCAGGATTGTGTAGAAATGGCGGCACGGTTTTTCTTTGTCTTGGCTTCTACAAACTTAAACACTCAGCACAAACTTGCTTCCAATGCCGTCGTCTCGTCCTTGTCTTCTCAAATTCCCTGACACATGCTGTCTCAATATCGACGTATCATATAAATATATGCTCATGAATAGACAAAAGAAAAAAGAGAAACAAATATTACAATGTGTTGATACATCAGTATTAGTGGCGATGCAATAATGTTGGCAACTTTAAAATATTACGCATTTCAAGAAAAGCTGAACGAGTTTTTAAACGGTCAGAATAAATAGATACGATAAATTAAAAAAAAAAACTTATTTCATACTGGTTGGCTGGCTGGATGGCTGGCTGGATGGATGGATGGATGAATGGATCAGACAGACTGACAGACAGACAGATAGATAGATTATGAAACAAATCTATTATACCTTAAACAATATACAGATGAAAGAAAGATCTACAACACCGTAAATAATTAACAAATAATTATGATGCAATATTTGATGTGATTTGATATGATATGATAAAATAGACTCTGCGCAAAAAAGTATTTTCAAGCACAATTTCCTGTAGAGAACAAGCAAACCTTCAAATCCAAACATAAAAAGCACAGAAAAATACATGAACTTGTTTTAATGTAAGATTATGCAAGATGCTTTAAATAGAAAATAGTGTCTGCTAAGTGCAAAAGTTAAGTGCAGAAAACAACACACACACACACACACACACACACACACACACACACACACACACACACACACACACACACACACACACATTCTCATTTTGGTGGTGATCCTCTTGTGGCTTTAAGATAAAGGTCCACTTTGGTTTCTGTGGCTCAGTGGTTTCTAATTACCGTGCTATTGTTATCCTCATTGACCTCTGTGACCTTTACACTTCAAAAAAAAAAAAGCATGGCGATGTCGTTATTCAGATAAACAATATAAATATCCACCCTGATAATCTCACTAGGTGGACAACAAAGAAGTCAACAAAGAGATTCCTCTTAATGACTTACACGGTGTTGTTGCAATCATGTTACCCAATCGCATTAGCCGGTGAGCGGTCTCGTGCCCGAGCACACTTTTACTATCACTGCGCCACCTGGGCGAGTAAGGACAGACAGTCACTATCTCCTCACAGTGCCAAGAAAAGACTAGGCACGGGTTAATCCCAACTGAGCCTTGCTTCTAAGTGGATTATTAATTAATACGTCACAGCTCGATACGTCACGATTCACAATCACTGTCTGTTTCTCGCTCGCTTTCCCTTTTATCGCTTAACGTAAAGCTACGGGACCTGAGAGATTAACCCAGATTAACCGTCTCCCCGTGTTTGTGTATCTTCGGGTGCGGATCTGTGTGTGTTTGTGTATGCTTGTGTATGTGTAATGGAGACTTCAGTACAGGGCTATTTTAAAAAGAGTGCTTTTCAGAAATATTATAAATAAGGAAAATAATGTATGCGTGTTAATGAAGTGTGAGAGATTATTTTGTTGTAACGTGTAGGGTGTAGTTTGGTTATGAAATGATTTATTCTAGGTGCTGTATAAAACAAAGAGCCTGAGGAAAGTGTATTTAAAATTAAGTTTTTGACTGCATGTGTGTGTGTGTGTGTGTGTGTGTGTGTGTGTGTGTGTGTGTGTGTGTGTGTGTGTCTTGCATCAGATCACCACAATAAGCCTACGGAACAATCCCAGCATGTTTGAGTGAACAGGATGTGCACACACACTGGATATTACATAATGCGCTGTAACACACACACACACACACACACACACACACACACACACACACACACACACATTCACGTGGCACAAAAATGGCTGATTGAACATGACTGAGTAAACACTTCCTAATTATCTTGCTTATTATTTCATAAAGAAAAAATCATTTTCACAGTATCTGATTAGTAACTTTCCTGTAGCTCAATCTGAAGAACATTGTGCTTGCAACAACAACGTTGTGGGTTTGATTCATAACTTGCAACAAAGAAGCTACATCTTAATTTATCTGACACTTTTTTCCAAAGCAACTTATGTTGGATATTTAATTAACACATTTTAACAACTACTGTAAATACTATTCACCAACAGTTTCGATTTAAAGAGACATTCCATGCAATAACACATTAATTGTTAATTCACCGCTCCTAAAAAAAAGAGCATATTGAGAAGTGATAATCAACATTTCATCGGAAGATTCTGTTTATCAGGGTGGAAGGGTCGCCACGCCTTTGAATTATTCCCTCTTATGCAAGGAATTATGGGTGATTTCTTGGTCCCTTCAGTGACCAAGCCCTAATGAAAATAAGCAATCAATAACATAATAGCACCTGACCGCCACACAAGCCGGGATTTATGGGGCCACGGTAAGTCTCGCTGAGTATCTATGTGACAGACTCCAAATCAGTTCGTGCAACTCAATGACGGATTCAATTTCCTGTTTGGAGAGACAGAAATGAGCAACAGCGAAGCAAAATATACCTGGATGCTAAAACCGCCTTAAAAAAATGTACATTTTAGTCAATTATTATAAATCTGATTAACTAGATTATAAAGTGCATCAGATTATAAAAGTACCAGGTATTCTTAGTTTCTCACATATTTGTGAGCAAAAAAAAATCACTTTTTTGCCAAACTAGATATTTTTTTTAACTTGTAAATTAAAGTTACAAATTAAAAATGTAAACATTTTTTTCCAATTTGTGAAATTTTTTTAATGTTGTTAGGTGTGTCTTTTAGTCTAAAAGGCTTACTTAAAAATATATGGAGAACTGGAAAAAAAAAATGGTATTTGAAAGCACTAATTATTAGTTAGTTTAAGCATCTACATACAAATACGTTAAGATGAATTAGCACTCAATAACACACACTATACACAACTTATTAATCTGAAGAAAAGAACTGTCCAAGTAAACAATAATTTCGAATGCATAATGCAATTACGTCACATCTTGGTTCATAATATAATAGCCATGCACGAAAAAAACAGTCAAGACCAATTAGCAAACTATTGCGAGTGCAAAGAAATATCGAATTAAAAAAAAAACTACAGACGCTTTTAAATGTTGTTTCAGACACAATCATTGACAAACATTGAGAATCCGCAGCGTGGTTGGGATGGCGCTCCAACACCCGAGGGCTACACTTACACCAATCAATGCGAGAGAAGCACATCACATGTGCGTGGATGGTGTGTGTGTGTGTGTGTGTCATATCCATCTGCGGCCACGTCGATCATCTCCTACGGGGCGAGGGGAAGCTCTGGACTGGATGAGGCCACGCCAGAAGACTAACGCCTGACACGAGGGTGATCCATCAGCCAGCACATACATTACACACACACACACACACACCCATCGCCTGATTGATACCAGGGTCACAGGAACTCATCTCTAAAGCCGACACATCTTGCTAAAGCCGAAGCGCTCCGAGGCCACAGACACACAGTTTAACCGAGATCCAGACCAACATCTGCGTCTACCTTCACGGTGAAGAACATGCTCGAGTAGACGTGTGTGCGCTTCGTGAATGCAGCAAACAGATACACCTACGCTTAACACACACTATGGATAAAGGATTACACACACACTTCAAAAACACCTTTGTTGGCGGTGTAGTTGCGTTTTTTTATGAATTGATTTTATTTATTGATATTTTAGTTTAGCATATCATCAATTTTTGGTGTGGATGGATTGCATTCCGCAAGTGTTTAAGATAATAAACAATGTTATATAAAAAAGTATAATATTAGGTCCAAATCCAACTAGTGATTTAATTAAGGAGGTAAACACCAGCAAAAATTTGGGACGGACGGACCGACAGACAGATGGAGTTGGATGGATGGATAGATGGACAGACAGACAGACAGACAGACAGACAGACAGACAGACAGACAGACAGACAGATAGACAGATAGACAGATAGACAGATAGACAGATAGACAGATAGATAGATAGAAGACTGAGAGATGGACAAATAATGCATTCGACAGAAACACATGGACAAATAAAAAAGATCCGATGAAACAGATGAATAGAGAAAAAGACAGACAGACAGAAAAATAGAATGAATGACTAACACACTCATGGACGGACAAACATAGATAGACAGACAGACAGAAAAACAGAGAGGAGGACAAATAGTACAGAAACAAATAGAAAAATGACAAATCAGATAGACAGATAGATGAACAGAGTCCAAACAGATGAATATAGAAAAAAAATCAGACAGACAGACAGGCATAGGCATAGATAGATGGATGGATGGATGGATGGATGGACGAACAGACTGACAGACAGACAGACAGACAGACAGACAGACAGACAGACAGACAGACAGACAGATAGACAGATAGTACATTTAGACAGAAACACATAAATCAGATAGACAGATAGATGAACAGATACATAACAAATGATTAGAGGAAAAAAATATAGACAGACACAGAATAACAGTATGAATGACAAACATTATCATTTTCATATCCACATTATACATTTTTACATCATAAAACGTCACAGTACCCAGTACACAGTAGTATACAACGTCAATGTTTCACTGGCGTTTGACCTTGAATGGCACCAGAAGGTCGTGCTGTTGTGTCTCAGCAGGACTTTTATCTTGTCCCGCAGCAAGCCACTTAAGAGTCCCGCTCCAGGCTCCGCCCATGACAGCATCGTCTTAGTCAGTCGCCAACGTTACGAATCACCAGCCCACAGCCTCACCAACTGGCTACCAGCTCTCCATAACCCAGAAGATCCAGTGAAATGCTCACTTGTCAAGCCGGGCTCTGACGGGCGTGTCAATCAAGCCGTCACACCGCAGGGTTGGGCATCTCCGTGAGCCCGCGAAGCTCGTGATGCCCGTCTGCGGACCGCACTGGTCATGTGGCGTGACACATCGCGTCATGTCCAGCTGACCACGGCCTTCGGAAGCCGCTGCGTGAAGGGACATGCTGTCAGCGCATGAAATATCTGCTCTGACGTCCAGCAACAGAGATCTGCTGACACCTGAATGTGCCCGAAACGGTTACCCAGCATGCAGCGGGGCGGCGGGCAAGCCTTGTGCGGTTGCTGGGCGCTGCAGCCAATCAAAACTCTCGACTGTGGGATCAAAGGCTGTCGTGTTTTGGGGATTCGGCATTTCCGATTTTTGACACACTTTTCTGTTGCCGTGCAGGAGTGTGAGTGTGTGTGTGTGTGTGTGTGTGTGTGTGTGTGTGTGTGTGTGTGCAGACTGATTCACTGGTAATTTTTGTCAGCTTAGCCTAATAGCATTAAACGCTCAACACGCTCAGACTCATTTTTGCTGAATTTGACTGAATTGACTCACGACACGTTTAAAACTTCACAAATAAACTTCTGCATTATTTCTGCCCCCACCCACCCCTCTTTCCTCCTCTCTCTGTTTTCCTCCTCCCTTCTGTTTCTTTACCTTCTATCTTTCTCTCTATTTGTCATTCTATATTTTCTCTTAAAAAAACTTCCCTTTTTCCTTTAATTTTTTCTTCTTTTTTTTTCCATCTTCCTTTTCTTCCTCTGCTTTTCGTCCCACTATATATCTATCATTCTCTTTTATCAAACTTTTTCATTTTCTCTCTTTATTCTCTTCATATTTCTTTCTCCCTCTCTCGCTTTTCATTCTCTCTCTCTTCACTTCTTGTCTTCTATTTTTATTTAATATTTGTATCTTTCTTTTTCTCCACTTAAATGTCTGCATCACCTCTCTCTCTACAGTATTTATATTTCTTCTTTTTTCCCATTTCTTCCTGTTATCAAAAATTCTCAGACTATTCTTTCAATTGGTCTCTTAATCAGTCTCATTTCACTTTCACTCTTTCATGTTTTCTTTGTTCCCTTTTCCTTTTCGTTTACTGTTTTCCTGTTCTTATTCTCCTTTTCTCACTTCCCCGCATCCCCCTTATTCCTCACATTTTACCTCTCCTCTTTCCATTTCTTCCTATTATCTACATCTATGCTTCTTTTCATCTCTCTCTCTCTCTCTCTCTCTCTCTCTCTCTCTCTCTCCTCTGGGATCAAACAAGCAGTTATTACTGCAAAGGTCTGTTGTGATCCATCGCTAAGCTGATTTCTTTTCCGCAGGGCAGCACATGCCAGACATTCTTTCTAAGCACAACTCAGACGAGTAGCACGTCCGTCACAAGCACACGTTTGTTAAAGCCGCTGAAACAATCCTCCTAAACTACTAGATTGAACACAATAAATAGACTGATTTGTAGACTGTGTAGATTAAAATTGCTGTCTTTATATTAAAACAATAAAATCAGCATTTTGCCATGGTCTTGGTTCCGCATGTATCCCACAATGCAGCAGAAGACTGCTGATTTAATATTTCTTTCATGTTTATCTTTCTTTTACTATTTGTCCTCCAGAAATGTAGAACATGAAACATCAAGAATCTCAGGAAAAGAGGGAAGAAAAGTATGAATATATTAAAATACAATAAAATATGTAAAATGTGCAATTCCATCAACAGTCTAAACAGATTTTGTTTCCCTTTCTCGCTCTCTCTTTCCCGTTTAGTTTTGTTTTTTATTCTCTCTCTCTCTCTCTCTCTCAATCTCCCTATCTTGTTTATTTCTATTACATGTGTTTTCTTTCTTTCTTTCTTTCTTGTTTCTTTCTGTTATTTGTGTGGGCTCTCTCTCTTTCTCCTTCTCTTCCTCTCTCTCTCTCTCTCTCTCTCTCTCTCTCTCTCTCAGCATAATACATCCATCTCCCTCTCTTTTTTCTCTTGTTTATTTGTTTTCGTTCTCTCTCCTTCCTATCTTCTTCTCTTTCTCTCTCTCTCTCAATCTCCCTGTCTTGTTTCTTTCTATTGTTTGTTTTTTCTTTCTTTCTCCGCCCTCTCTCCTATTTCTCACTCCTCTCCGTCT